>JARUHQ010000010.1:13093182-13635558 GCA_029955515.1 Chrysomela aeneicollis
CAAAGTGAACATAAGGAAATTTAACGACTATGGCGAACAGTTCCACCCCATGGTAACATCCCCTTTCAGTTTATCACTTAGTGAGAAATCATCTCTGATTCTTCATGAGGGCAATCCTCTGCCTTATTCTGCTCTACTTAGGTACCCGACTAAACCAATAGTTGGATTTTTACCTCTAAGAGATATCCATAATAGAGGAGCATCCATAAAAGGTGAGATTCATCAAAATATTTCTTCGGAGGAGCTAGAAAAACATTGCGGAAATTGCAGATTACGTGAACATACTGGCAGTTGTTAGGGGATTGGGGCAAGTTCGAAGTATTACATCGAAAACGAATGAAATCATGCAAGTTCGTACGGTTGAAATATTCGATTATACGAGTCCCAGTTTGAAACTCGAAATATGGGAACCTGAAATAATTCAAAGGTATAATTTCAAAAGTTCAAAGTGAAAATAGAAAATTGTCCTTTATTTTCGAAGGTCTGAAAAATGGCGACCTCGCTTCACGGCTTTATTCCTTACTGACCTCAGAGTGCAGTGGTCAAAGTTCCACAGACAATTCGTAGTGAGTGTCACAGGGCGTACAATTATAACAGAAAATCCTGAAGGAAGAGAAGTCCAGTCCCTTCTTGATTATGCGAAAAACGCTCCTATAGAAACCTTCGAGATTGTCGATCATTTGATAAACGCGTTACCAGATCGTAAGTATCAAATCATAACATCCAAGACACAAAATGTGGCTTGGATATTTAACACCATAAAATGAAAATCACATAGTATGTTGATATTGAAAAGTTAGTTGTCATCTACTACTCTTAGTGGATTCAGAGAATAATCTTCAAATGATATCCTATTATTTCAATACATTATTATTGAATGTTAGTTTTTCAACTATTTTATCTTTATCTTATGTTTCTGTTACCTGGATTTTGAGTCGAAAAAATTAATGATTGTTTATAAATTTTCCTGAATTTAGCTATCACTATCCAAGATGTGATGAGTGTAAAACAAATTCAAGACAAAATAAACATTCTCATTGAAGAAAATGGGCTTACGAATAAACAATTCACAGCGCTGTTGTTTGCTTTTGTTACCACATTTGATTTAGATGGACTTTCGAAAACGTTAATGATAAAATGGTGAGTAATAGCGAACCACTAATTTTGAAAAAACAAATAAGGAATATTGTTTTTAGGTAATTCAATGAATGCATCATCATTCCACAATAATTTTAAAATGGACTTGATTTTATTTCGATTGATCATTTCAATATTGATCTTCAAACCAAAAAAAAATTCCAGTAAAGGAATTAATAATAGGATTTTGGGAATGAAAAATGGTGTTTGAAAATTTTGAAAGAAAGTTTTAAGTTTTGCCTGAAAACAACAGTTATTTTGAAATTGAGATCGGTTATGTGTACTTGATTTTTTGAAAAAAAAAAAACTATGACTGCTACATTACTACAACAACTCAAACGTTTTCGGCAATTTGCCAACTTCAGGAGCGAGTCTTTATCAAAAATCCTTACAAAAGGGTCAAAGATAAATCAATGTAATTGACTACCAGAATAATAATTGATGCTTACATTTGAAAATGTTCATATTCTCATGCTACTAATTTTTTGACATAGGTATACTCACTCACAATCGCCAGAAACGTTTGAGTTGTTAATTATAATATATTTTTCACATATTCAAATGGTTTTATTTGAAATAAAATATGTATGATTTAAATGGTAATTTATTTCAGTGGACGTTGTAAAATCCAAATGAAAGGATCAAATTGTGAGAACTCTGAATGCCCTACAGTATATGAGGGAAACATGACAGAACCTGAATTCAACTTTGATATTCGAATTACATTATCTGATCATACTGGTACTTTGACTAATTGCAGATTCAGAGGACGTGCTGTAGAGCAAGCTTTAAGTTGTACGGTACGTCTGAAAATATGCAGTACAGGTCTCAAAGTATGACAATAATGGGAATTTCAGGCTCGTGACTTTTCGAATATGTCCGATGATGATAAGTGTTCACTGAAATGGAAATACTTGATGGAACGATGTGCTGTTTCCATTGCTATTATGTTTGTTGGCAATCATAATCCAGTCATCTCAGTTATACAGCTCCGTTCAGCAGACTCTCAGGAAGTCAGTAGAAGACTTCCTATTTATTGATATGAGAGATTGATACTAAATAAGTTACAAACTTTAGTTTTATCAGTTCAGTTACAAATTCGATAAAATAAATTTGATACAAAATTCCTTTTCTATGAGTTTTTATCAGTTTCAAAATCCTGAAATCTATAAAAAAATATTGTCAAAATATATCCGAAGACTGAAAATTATGAAAAAACAGAATATTAAGATATAATATGGTCAATACTACAAAGAGTAAAATACTTATTTGCTCTAAAGGAGGTTATTCTGCACATAAAAATCATAAATTTTTTTATAACGGTCAAAAACTGGGGGTAGTGACTAATTTCATGTATCTTGGTGTGGTATTTTCTTGTTCTGCCCTATTCTCCGAAATGGCAAGGATTACCGTTAGTAAAACTAAACAGGCCCTTGGGGCAGTAACAAGCCTCATGGTTAGCGCTAAACTGCGTTCTTGGGATGCTAGGATGCAATTATATAATTCCGTCATAATTTCATCACTCTTCATACTGTGTAGCAGTTTGGGGTCTCAGATATACTGATGTAATAGAAAGAATACAAGTAATGTTTTTCAAACGCCTTTTGTGCCTTCCTAGAAATACACCAGATTTCATTGTGAGACTTGAAACTAACTCCACTAAACTAAATTATATCGTAATTAAAAATGCCTTATCTTGGATAACGAAACTCCATAATATGAACGATACTCGTCTACCAAAAATTTGCTACGAAAGGTTACGGTCTATTACAAATCTTCCAACAAAATTCAATTGGGTATCCCAAATTAAAGAATATTTCGAGAGGGTGGAAAGGTATGATCTATGCGACGACTTCTCAATTGTTTCTAGAAAAAGCAATCAAAAAGAATTCTTAGATTCGTACCAAATATATTTGCAAAGACAGGACATTCTTCGGTTAGGACAGTCTTCCTTCTCACTATTCTACAATGTATTCACTAATACTAATGGATTATTTTATTTAAAGCTCAGTATTCCGATGGTCACAACAAGAATATTTGCTCAACTGCGTTGTTGTGGAAAAATGTCTGCAAAATTCTTCTTTGGGAACTGTTCCTACGTTATTGATTCAGATGAAATATTCTCGATATGTAACTTATTGGAATTCGAGACTGTAGACCACTTGATATTTAAATGCCCTATTTATGATGAGGTAAGACAATTGAGGTTGCACGCGAACACTTTATACGAATTGGCTGACCTGTTAGAAGCAGCTACCCCCAAAATCATCACTGATATATCTAATTGTGTTATGAACATCTTGAAGCTCCGCTCCTTTATCATCAATGAATAGGTTATGATATTATCATTTTGTCTTTCTAATTATTTCTTAAGCATATAAACCAAACTCTTGTTATAAGAATATTGTATTCTTAAAAACAATAAATATCTATCTATCTATCTATATACACCCAGAAAAACCTGAGAGTAATCTCCTTATAATATGTTTACTACTGATATCTATTTTTTATTTATCCACAATCACCTTATGAAGTCGTATCCGTACTTATGAACCATATAATAAAGTACCACTTTATGCACTAGTGGAATAATGAAAAATACAATCTTGAATCAATATTGTCATCAACATTTACAATGATAGACATTTCGTTCTTTGTTTAAGCATGTTTCACTTCCTTTCCATTAATAACAAGCTTGTAGTTGTAGGTTTTAGAACGAAGTTTTTGATCTATTTCTGGAATCAATGGATGTCTCCTCTTGAGGAGGTGGCAGCCAATGTCAGAGCAAAATGTTGGTTCATTTTTTAATGAGAAATGTTCTGATTCTGAATGAATGTGATTGTGGATAAAACGTATTGCATGCATGTTTTTGATCAGAATATGAAAATAAACACGATTTCACGAAGATTTATCGGTTATATTTATAACCGATAAGGATATTAAGGATTCACATGATATGTGTGAAAAAAATAGAAAATTAGTTACTAATAAACCATTGAATCAAAATAATACAATAAATAACCTTGATCGATATTATTAAAAACATTTTATATATTCAGGTAGATGGAATCTAGGACCGATTAACAAAAAAAGTATGATATATAGGGAAATAAATAAAGAAAATGTTTGAAAAAATCACATTATTGAATATTGAATGCGGCAACAGAACGTACATTTCAAAATTACGCTTTTTTGTAGAGTATTTGAAATTCAAAAATCAACAAAGATGCTAATTTTTCTTTGAACAGAATTAACATTTTGGTGTGGAGCGGTCGTATTATTTTTGCACAATCGCATGCGTTGAAAGAAATGTTCCGCAAAATGAAATAGCATACTGGATGTCTTATAAAAAACAATGAATCAAATCCACAAGAGAAATATACCAAGTATCAATCAATTTATTAATATTTCGCACACATTCTCTGTATTAAATGATTTAGTTATTACATACTACAGTGTTAATATTTCACTGGCCTTCTCTTCTAAGAGATTTTCCATAGTACCAACATGTGTACACCACTCAGAGAGTCTTTCAACCATACTGGATATTTGGGTTCTGTCCAAAACACGAGGTTGCACCCATGTCATATTCACATTGTTGGCAACCTGAAAATAATCGAATATAACAATAATAATAATGTGTCTTTATTTTTCTTCAAATCAATTTAAATACAAAAATTTCATACAAGAGGCCGTATTGAACATAGTTGCTCTTCCATACAACCCAAATATACGTAATTATAAGAATATTCCACAGCAAAATCGTCAGTTCATTCATCAATGTTAAGAAGAATATTTTATTAATAATACCTATATGTGTTCAGTGAACTAGAATGGACAATTTCAATTAGTGGAATAGGAATAGAACAGCACATTTAGAACATCAGATGCTGTTATTGTAGTAGATATTTTTTTACTATGATTAGTAATTACCCATTCACACGGTTCCACACTTGGAAACATGTGGCACCAATGGACGGGAAGTACTATGTAACTGATATATTTGAAATCAATTATTTATATCAACTGTTGGTTTCTGACAAAACAAAAATCAACTTCACATTCATTGAAGCTGAAGTCATCTTTTTGTAAGGATTACAATTAGTTGTGATGGCTGATTCAATGCTAATACTGATCATATACAAACATGTTTTGTTACTCACCTGATCTATAGCACCTTTCACTAACCCTTGGGACAGAGCTTTCATGACAAGAAGTTCAATTTCGTTGATGGGTAATTTGGTTTCCTTAGCAATTTCAGCAAAGGTCAGTTGCCTGTTATGCGACGGCCTTTTGAATGTCATCTACAATCGAGAAATATAAATAAATTTAGGTGAAATCTAACTAACCAATCATCTCCATTAATAACATAATTAGTCAAGAGATTTTTAGAGAAAATATAGGTTATTCCTCACCTCCATGAGACACAGAAGTGATATTTTCTGCCTCAGAAATAGTTCTTGAGCAGCAAGATCCGCGATTGCTCCCCACTGGGGTTTCATTTTCTCGAATTTATCGATGTTTCCAGAATTGAATGCATACAAAAGTTCGATTATCCAGGCATTCTCTGTCGATTTCAAGGATTCCAGGACAGGATGGGCCAGTAGCTCTCCAAGATTGTAGACACCTTCTCCCAAGAGGGCTGCAAGCCCCAAGAAGAAGGCATGTTGCACTTTGATTTCATCTGTCAATGTCTCCAAATCTATACAACCAAGGTACCTGAGAGCCGTTCTGTAATACTGAGCATGATCTCCTTGTATCCTAAAATAGTGTTTGAACAAATTAATATGTCTGAAAGATAATTATACAGGATGATTCATATCTTAATGTTGGCTAGGGACAATAATTATACCGAGATACTCTAGCTATGCATCAAGACTGATCTCTTTTTCAAATTGTGAGTGAGTGAAAACAATTGACTTGACATTCATTATGACCTGAAAAAGACCATTAATTTGACAATAATTTTGAAATGGATGTATATTATATGTAGCATTTCAAAATGCTATCCATAATTTTATAGTCACCTAAAGTTATTTTCAATTTTAATATCACTAGTTTGATTCAAATTATTACCTGTAAGGTTGCATAGCAATAGTATATTATGTAAAAAGTGTGGAAGGTGACATATTTCGCACGGCAACCATAAATATTATCTTTTATTTTGCGCTAAGTGATTTCAGTGATGTAACTTGAGCGGCCTTCGATATTACTGTCCATTTCTAGTAATTGAAAACTTTTTCGACAATCTCAGATGTGAATTACTGAGTTTTCTTCGTTTGCACAAACCATTTCATTGATATTCGAAACCATATTCCTACACGAATGACACGGATTATTGGAGTTATTTCAAATGTCACCTTTTATCCGTTATCGCCAGTAGGTAATCACGCAACCAGGAATACAGTAAACGAATATTAACATGTCTCATTAGCACATTGAAATTAGTTACGAATTCTCCTTATAATTCCAAAAGAGGCAGAAAATTCAATAAATATAAATGAGGTGTAAGAAAAGCGCTTATGACAGTGAATACCAACTAATATATTTTTTTATCCTTCAACTTCACGAGAGGAAAACCTATAATGTTCGTGGAGGAACATCGTGCAAGCCAGTAGAAGGATATTGAGAAAGCAAATAGGTATTGAAAGTTTTCTTCAAACTTTGGAGATTATACAGTGCGCGCGTAATGGTTGGAACAAATTCTTTAAAAACTTGATATGACTAATGGGGAAAAAAGCTCAGATACTTCGATTTTCTTTTTCAGTTGCGCATTTCATGGTCTACTCATACAGAGATTTTTTTCTGTTGACAATAGCTTTTGTTTCATCGGTTCCTCCCAACTAATGTTTTGAAATTCTTGATTAATAATGAAAATTTACACAAACTGCTCATTTTTATGTAGGGATATATCAAGGGAGAATCGAAATGGCCCGTTCTCTTTTCTATTGTTAAAAAACAGCAGAACCATAAGATCAATTCATCTTACAGGATACACAGTCAATCCCATGTTTGACAGATTATGAGGGGATATGATTCAGTTTCAGTGCATATTTGTTGTGACACATTTTTAAATTTTATAAGGATTTTCATATTTTATTTTTATATCATTATTTTGAAATTTGCATTGATTTCAACTCATTTTAATACACCTTCACAACCAAAAAACGCCCCAAGCCATACCCATTATTTATTATACAATTTTAGTAAACAAAAAAGCTTATGAAATGACTCCCCCAATAGGTACTTTCTAAAAGGTGAAAGTGGTGAAACTAACATTTTTATTTTCATAACTCTAATGAAATTGCTTTGAAATGTAACTTATATCCTCAACTAATTAAGCAGAAAAGTCAACATCAATGAGTCCAGAAGAAAACCAGGAACAAAGTGTGAAAATCATCCATTCTCAAAGTGGTCAATGAGAATTTAAGAAAGGGAAAAACTTAAATTAAACTCTAAGTCGGTCGACCACACATATATTAATAAAACCAAAGAAATTAGTAACCAGTTTCGGCTAACATAGCCATCATCAGACTATAAAAATCCATTATTGATAAAACTTATAAAAGAAGAATAAACATGATTAAAATTCAAATTGAACCATGTAAAGGAAGTTTATAAGGGACAATACCCCTTTCAAACTTTAAATCCAATAAGTTGTAAAAAATTTTGGACAACATGTTGACTCAACTCAACATGTTGTCCAAAAAAAAAACTTATTGGATTTAAAGTTTGAAAGGGGTATTATAAACTTCCTTTACATGGTTCAATTTGAATTTTAATCATGTTTATTCTTCTTTTATAAGTTTTATCAATAATGGATTTTTATAGTCTGATGATGGCTATGTTAGCCGAAACCGGTTACTAATTTCTTTGGTTTTATTAATATATGTATGGTCGACCGACTTAGAGTTTAATTTAAGTTTTTCCCTTTCTTAAAATCAGGAACTGTTAAAAAAAATATGTACTTGAAATAAAGAAATGTTTCTGTTGTGTTGAATTGGAATTGAAAAAAAAATCAGTGCCACCTTCAATTTGCAGTGATTTCATTGGCTATATTGTTTTTTGAAATCTAAAGGCATTTTTTGTCAGCCAGCCTGTAAATCTTTTGATACTCTGAAGTAGGTAATAAATATGTAACTACTCACAAATCACTCACTTCAGGCATACAAAGTAAACAAAAAATTGTGCTTCTCTGACACAAAATACACATATCAGTTTCATTTATTTAATACTCACATCTGATTGGGTGAACAAGGGGTAAACATTCCTCACATGCTATACTTATTAGGAATCTTGAAATAATTTTATTGAAATGAATAATTTACTGGATTCTGAGTTACTATGTACAATTTTTAACAGTACCACAAATATATTGTCTACTAAGTAACTTTTATTGGTATTTGATAAGTATGGTATTGAAAAATATTATATTCAGGTATCCAGAAAATTTAACTATTGATGAATAACCAATTCAAAACAGGACTCATCTGCCCATGTTTACTCACAGTATTGTAGTTACCACAATGCCTTCAGTATTATTAATGTTATAAATCCAAGTTTCAGCTGTGTGATTAAATATTTATACCTAGTCTCAACTTTATCTTTGAGAGAAAACATCTTACATTGTATTATATCCTAACACTCACCTATAATATTGAGATGCAAGTAAATAAAATCTACCATGAACTGCAGTCACACCATCAGCATTATCCAATGTTTTTTCAACTTCTTCAATTATCTTTTTGGTAGCATCCAAATCATTCAGTTTTTCAAGATGGATCTGGCCTATCAAAACTTTACATAAATTCTGTGCATCAGGATTGATTTTTACCTTGGGTTCAGTTTTTTCTAAGAAAGTGATTGCTTCCTTTGGATTCTTAATATGCTCCACTACAATTGCAGCAATTTCCACCAGTGACAAAGGGTTGATTCTGAAAATTGAATTAAATATCTACACATTAACACAAAATAATCCAAATGTTTGTATCATCTATTAGTAAAGTACCAACTAGCTCTAGAACTTATATGGATATCTAGTTCAATGGGTAATTTACATTATTCATCACATCTCTATAGATATTTTGGTTGTTTTACAAAATATAATCAGGGATCAATTACTTACTTATTTTCAAAAGTTTGAATGAAGTTATTATAAAGTTGAATTAGGTTGTCTCCCTTCTGTATTTCTGGAGACTTTATGAATACCATTATTTTCAATGTCAACTGGTGCCAGAGTCTGAAATATCATAGCTTATTATAATTATGAGATTATTGCTGAAATTTGTAAACTGACTTTTTGTTGTGAAGTTCTTCTAGCTGTGCCCATTCCGAACTCAGCTCCTTAGGGCTTTCTTGTTGCTGCTTTGATAAATAATCACTTATATTTGAGTTCTGCACAGCAGCTGCAGCCATTGTTGAGGGAAAAATTGTTCAATTTCAATTCAATTTCGCTGGAAAACGAGTGCACTTGTTGTCTGGTAGTAGGTGCAAAAATGAAAAATGACTCGACTTTATTTTCAATATACAAACTGAAAATTGAAACGATTGACCGATTGTCATTTGTCAATTTTGTCATACACTTCAAATCTTGAGTTAGCAAAAACGAGAACTCAAGCTCTCGAGTTGTGAAAACTCAAAAAACTGAAAAGTCGAGAACTCGAGATTCCATGAATCGTAGACTGTTTTGTGACTTTTGTCATGTGATGAATTTTCTCATCTAGAATTTCAACATTTTCAACTTATATGAATAACAACTATGATAAGAGCCTCTTTATTTTAGAGTTTCGCCTATGAGAGCCTTTTTTAGTTTTTACATTTCATGTGCATATCGAGTTCTCGACTTTCACAACTCGAGTAGTAGACTTTTACAACTCGAGACCTTGACTTTGGAGACACCAGAGTCGAGACTCGCGTTCTCGTCTTTAGTAAGATGAAGATATGAATTTTTTGAATTTCGATGTCAAAAAAATAATTTGAGAAAATACTGAAAACACGACCATTCATCACATCTTTGCAAACATGTGCAAGCAATTTACTGAATTACATAATTCTTATGCTGTGTTTCACAGTTTCACATGGTACATGATTGCTAGTATTTCTTGTTTCATGCCATCATTCTGAACAGTAGGGTCTATTTTTGGCCTTGGCCGGCAAACTAGGGAGAAGTGATGATAAGTTCATCAAAAACTGAGTAGTGAGTATGTACTCTGAAAGTGCTTCGAATCGTGTTTCGAATCTATATTTCTCATCTTTCATCGGAGGTGGCGTTGCAGGGTTATTTGTGGATGGTGTTCTCTTCCCCCTTGATACCCTAAAAACGAGACTCCAATCTGAACAAGGTTTCTATAGAGCTGGTGGCTTCAAAGGGATATATAAGGGTCTTGGTCCGCAGGCAATTGGAAGTGCACCTCAAGCTGCACTTTTTTTCCTAACATATGAAAGTATCAAATACTTTGCAGAAAAAAATTTCCCACAACATGCTCAGCCTGTTGTACATATGTTTGGTGCATCTGTAGCAGAAGTTGTTGCTTGTATCATCCGTGTACCTGTGGAAGTAGTTAAACAAAGGAGGCAAACGTGTCCAGGGAATAAATCTTCAATGGAAATCCTTCTTGCTGCCTATAAGAATGAGGGAATTTGTAAAGGGTTGTATAGAGGGTTTGGTTCCACAGTAGTAAGGGATATTCCATTCTCTGCTATTCAATTTCCTATCTTAGAGTACCTCAAAACTACTTACAAGGGTGTATTCAAGGATAACAGTCCATTGGAATCATGGGAGGTAGCCGTATGTGGATCTATAGCAGGAGGGTTTTCTGCTGCAGTGACTACTCCCCTAGATGTTGTTAAAACTAGAATAATGCTGGCAGACAGGAAACTAGTTGGGTCTGATGAAATCACCTTTAGTAATATGATGAAAAGTGTATATACTGCACATGGCTTCAAGGGATTGTTTGCAGGGTTCATTCCTAGAGTTTTATGGATAACATTAGGTGGATATATATTTTTTGGAA
The DNA here is from genome assembly GCA_029955515.1 of Chrysomela aeneicollis. NCBI lineage: Eukaryota > Metazoa > Arthropoda > Insecta > Coleoptera > Chrysomelidae > Chrysomela > Chrysomela aeneicollis. Next base: position 13,104,333 of record JARUHQ010000010.1, read on the forward strand.
GTTATGATTTCTCAAAAAATATATGTACCAAGGTTTTAAGTGAATCAACATATTGAACAGAATGTTATTTTTGTTTGCTAGTCAAATTAATGAAATATTGTTTTTATAAATTGTACATTCACTATAGGAATATGTATTCAATGATTGGGCTTATATATACATTTAGTGATGAAAATGACCTACTTACAAATTATAAAACACAAGAGATTTAAAAATAAATGTCTAGATAGAGAGCTCTTGAATAGGTTTGAGAAGAATTTATATATCAGATTTATATTTACTTTAAAATGGAAAATTTTACATACAAACATTTTCATGTTACCATGTTTGAATAGGTACATATGGTCTAAGGGTGAAATAAAATATAGACTCAGATTATTCATCAGTGCCTTCATGAGTATTGCAGGTACATAAATGTAAAATTTTTATTGGTCCTCAAATAATTCTTTTATTTCATCTGAATTCCCATTTTTATAGTTTTGACATTTTATGAAATCCAATATTTTTACTCTTCTTTTTCCATGGTTCTATTTATAATTTGGAAGTGGGCTCTCCAAACTAATTTACTTGAAATTTTGATGGGGATTATATGTTGAAAAAATTAAGTATTTGGCATAGTGAACATTTTTGTTTACCATTGGCGTGCGATATTGGAGGGGATGAAAATGGCTTTTCTTGGATAGAATATTTAGATTCAAAAACCCCTGAATTCTCAATTTCAAAATATTATTTCCAGCAGAAAACAATTATTTCAAAATATATTTCTAGTAGGTTTCTATATTTACGGTTTAAACGCCCTAATCCTATTGCATTTCATAACCTTCATGACGTTTATATAAATTCGCAAATATTATATGATTCAGGGTTTTTTGGAACCAGGAACTACCAATTCAGCACTTTCCTGCATGAATTACCAAAATGAATTCTCGTTTTCTTACTTACATTCAAAAAGAGAAAACCATGATCTATTTCTGATGATGATGTACTATTCGAATAAGTTATGTGCTTGGTGAAAATATACTTTATTTGAAACATTTGTGAGAAACATTGAGGTACATGGTACATGAACTAAATCTATGTGTTGTCTAAATTCTACATGCAAAAAGTACTTTTCAATTCAAAAACCTTGTCATAAGGCACAATAAAAACTAAATTTACTGAAATCCATTTTATTGAACACAAAATACAAAAGCATATACTTATACTTAAACCTATACCAAAGAAATTTAAAAATGCAGTAAGGTAAAGACGTAAAATACAGAAAAAAATGAATGATTCCAATTCTGTGAATTGTAAAAAGGTTATATGAACAGAATTCGCGATGATTTCATTATGTGTATGTAACATTTTTTTAGTAAATGGGTACTACAATAAATCAATACTTATATAAAATAAAAATATATAAAAGTCTTTCTAAACACTTCTGCAACATATATTTTTTTAAACCTCTCTTGAGAGATTCAATATAATGTATTTCACTTTTTAGTACAAAAAATAAAATATTGACAAAAACTCCACCTATCAAACCAGGACTGTCTACAAAAACATATGCAACAAATCAAAAACATTATTTGTCATCCAATGCAGGAATATCACCTAATATACAATAAAAATCTAACATGAACACCACTTTTAGAACAACTCCCCAATAATTTGGAAATAATTTCCCAAATTGATAGTGCCTCATAAAATTAAACTACTTATTGAAAAGTTGATTGGTGTGTAGTATAGTCAAAATTCAATATCTTACCATATTTTTCAATTTTCCATAAAATGTTGAACAAATCTAGAACATTTTATGATCCCACCAAAAAATGTGTGTGTAAATTTGAAAAATATTTACTGGACAGTTGAAAGTATAAGCTATCGTTATTATTTCCCATAATTAAACATTGAATGAACAAAAATCGAAAACTTCAATTTGTTGCATAGTTAAACATGTATGCATGTCAACTTTTAGTTTGAAACACTGATAAGTTTCTTATTTTTTGGCGAAACTGGAATTTTAGCCAAAAACTAAGAAATTTCAATATATGTGGATCAACTAATTAGCAATCATGAATTTTATGTGTAAAATGTATCCGGTGAAAAAGTGAAGGAAACTCATCTCCTGAAACGCTTTTAGTTATCAGTTGTTCGAAACAAACGATGCGGGGAGAAATAAAACTTGAACATGATTTTGAGGTCATCGCGGTCAACCATAGTGAATTTCCTTAACAAATTTCGATCGACGTGAGTTTTTTGTCAACAACAGGAATGAAATGGGCTCTTTCAGCGGTAGGAAGCCATATTAAAACGAACTCAAATGCAAGAAAACAGCTGAATGAACCCAATTTGTTTCTGTAACTTCTTACTTTGCTTTAAGCTTTTAATTTGTGGGTGAACCTCACATTATTCGGCATTTCTCATCGCCCTGTGGGTCGCCTTGTTGATGATGAAGTTCTTCGGAGTGGAAACCCCCTGCCATTTCCCTGTGTCTCAATACGGAACTGGATATTTGCCTTTTCACCCTGAAATACGCAAGTATGTAATGAAACCTGAGTGATTCATTATTACAACGAATCAACCGATTGGCTTGTCATTTTTTGAGCTGAGCAAAATTCATCGAAAATGGATATTTCTTATGGTACATTTCGTTTTCGATTTATAGGGTGTCAAAGTTTTGATTTTTCAACGGTATTTGCCAGGAAAGTAGTTGTCTTCTGAACGTGGTCTACCAGACATTCGAATTCAAACTGTGTTTGATATTTTTAATCGGATAAGACTTTTTTCTTTCAACCCTGTAGGAATTAAAAAACGCTTAGTACTACAAAATGTTGAGTTTTAAAAGTGTAATAGGTGTAACATATATCAATTCATTTTATTGAAAACTGTAGGAGAAAACTTCTAAAACGAAGCTCCCACACATAGATGTTTATATGATTTTCATCTTGACAATTTAGTTGACAGAAAGCGAGAAAAATTTGCCCAAACTCTTTCAGCGACAAAACGGAACCGAACTTTTGAAAAAATGACAACCAGCATTGTAAACGAATTTTTGATGATGTTATGTAAATTTTTCTCAAACTTGCGTTGTCAGAAAAGTATCTTATTTGTGGAAATTTCGGAGTCTTTGAGTGGAGAAATTGACAAGTTCAGCCAGCTTTGAGAGAGAAGAAATATGTCTGCCTTAGTGTTGTCTTTGTCGCCAGGATTCAAATAATGAAAATTTTATGATTGGGACGTAAAAAATAAGAAGACTTATATATCCTGTATATAATTGGTTCGTTTATCTTGTAGTTTGTTTTCGTTATTCCGATTATTTAGATTATTTTGTTAGCATTGTTAGCTTATAATTGTTGAATGATTCCAAACACATCATAGATGTGATATTACATTTCTTCTCTTTTTTTTACGTCACAATAATAACATTTTCGTTATTTCAAGTTGCAATCTTGATGACAAAGACAACACTAGGACAGACATATTTTGTCTCTCTCAATGCTGGCTGAACTTGTCAATTGAAAAAGCCATCAATGACAATGTGCCTCGCAAACCTGTGAATTCAACTACGTCAATTTGGCGAAAATTTGCGATGTTTTGTTTAATTTATTGATTAAATATTCATTAAATTGTCTTACCGAATTACACTCTAGTATTTTTGAGTCGAAGTATACTTGACATTTATAATTCAAATTATGTTGTCATTAGGCAATTTAACGAAAAAGCTGCCTCAAAATGTTACGTTTTGGCAATGCGAATGTTCAAAGTATGAATGCGCTAATCAAAGAAAAAATTACCATCATACAACCTACAGTCACAAATATATTTGGGGATATTTATGGAATTTTGCAGCATATGAGAATATCAATCAAATAAACAGAAGCTTAAAAGAATTGGCGTTGATACTGAAAGATTGGGCGGTCCAAAAATTTTCCGACGAATATCCCTCGGATATTGACAAATGCTTCATAATTTTATGGCAAATTTCTCAAGCTCGTTGCTTATCTCGTCTATTATATATGTCCTAGGGATATTACTACTGATATAAAATTCTCACCTTTCAGAAATAGCCACTTCTTCGCCATTATTGTTGAATACTGCAGTGGTCATGTTGTCACCGACAACCCATTTCTGTCCTTTCATGACCAAGTTGCTCGGTGGTTCATGGTCCTTGTTGAGGTCTGAGCTCCAAATGGTTACATGACCGTTTGCTTCCAACTTCAAAGACCTGTAATGAAAGTCAGAGTTTATTTGCATTCAAACGAAAACGAATTTGAGTGGTGGCTTCCAGTGTTCATAGAGGTAAGAATTTGAATCCTGGAAATAAGGTTTGGTCATGTAGAAAAAGGACGAGCTTATAAGTCGGATGAACCAGTTACGATTCATAAATACACACAATCGGATCGGAAAACGTAATTAAACAGTAAACTCGGTTTGAAACGCTTGTTTATTTAGTTCTATTTAACCAACGTAGGTGATCCATTACTTACAGTGGAGGTGAGTATTATAGGTCAAGAGGGTAGAACATACAGTCTAACTCCACCAAAAATGTATTATTTAATGCAGTCTAAAGACTTTCATCAGTTAAAAAGAAAGGACATGTTTCGAGAGATTAATCTTTCATCGGCTTATAACGTACTTATAATTATCACTTTATCTTGTGATACCACACGTAATTTGTTCAGCAAATCATCAAAGGTAGATGACAGAGATTATTCATTGGTAGATGCGGACATTCTAAAATGATTTATTTATTTATTTCAGTGGAATACAAAACGGGACGAGCCCAAAAAGAAGTATTCACAAACGATAAAGTAAAAATGGCATTGAATGAGTCGATTGTATTACATACTATGCGAAATCGTGTTGTGAACAGTGAATGCAATACAGTATAGCTACACTGTAAGGTTGCGAGGGAATTAGAAAAGATGTCAATTTTTATTGATTTTGATATAGAGTTGTAAGATTTACAACACCTATTTAGGGGAGAATTCAAATAATAATTAGTTCTGCTTTGATTTGTTTGGAATGAGTATGTTCCTCTGGTGTTATAAAGAGGTGCATTAATTGTGAGTTGGTTTAATATTGAGCTGCAATCGATAGCATTATTTATTATTTTATAAAGGAACTTAATATCAGCTATTTGTCGTCTATCTGCTAATGATATCAGATTGAGTTGTATTTTGATTTGTAGGGGATCTTTGACATTAGGAAAAAAAATGTTATTGACATAGGTGACGAATTTGCTTTGTATAGATTCTAGTCTTTCTATATACGAAATGTATCGGGGGTTCCATATTACTGATGCGAAACTAAGTTGACTATTTACATAAGCCATGTAAAGTGTGCGAACAGACTTAGTATTTCTGAAATCGTGACAAGTCCTGATCAAAAATCCAAGTGCTTTGTTAGCCTTCTTAGCGATATAGTTGATATGTGAATCAAAAAGTAGTTTAGAGTCATACAAGACTCCCAAGTCCTTGACTTCTGAAGTTTTCTTCAGCTGCTGGCTGCTTATATGGTACTGATGGTGATACGTATTTTTATTTCTTGTAAACGTGATGGAGTGGCATTCTTTAAGATTAAGAAACAGATAATTTTTTTCGCAGAATTTCACAAGATTGTCAATATCGTTTTGAATGAGAAGTGAATCGTTGATACCTGTCACAGTGTGGAATATTTTCAAATCGTCAGCATACATTAAAAAATCACAAAAGGAAAAACAGCTAGATATATATATATATGATGCCTGAATTGATCAACTCGCAAACCGGGGTACCGTCTCTTCAGCAAAATTGTCTACTTTTTCCAAAATCTTCCCATTTTCAGAATCATCAAACATTAATTGATAGCCTTCTTCAATCAGAGCCAATTTTAGAATAACCAAAAACTCCAAAAGAGATTGACACTTCTATCTTTGACACCGATCTGAACCGTTCGTTTATTCCGACCAATCCGTGGTCACGCGATAAAAAAAGCCCTCGCATCTCGCATGGGATTAAAAAAGGAAAATAAATATCTCAAAGTCATCTCCACAACATTATTAGAATAATCTAACATAACAAGGTAGAAAACGAGCAGAAAACAACTACGTTCCTGGCAAATACCACGCAAAATATTGAATTATATCCACTCGTAGTCTATGCATCAATTCATATAAATGAATAAAAATACAAATATTTCTTTCTTTGAACATGCGTTCCCAACGAGACAAACACGCCTGACAACCTGTAGACCGGTTTCGGGCTTATTGGCCCTCATCAGTACAGGATAGTCAACCGTGTAGAGATCCTGAGATCTCCACACAAGGCGAGGTCTGAATCGATGGAAGCATCCACGCATATTTGATAGCAGTGAGCCGATCCCCAAGAATGAAGACGGCGACACCAAGCGGCGAAGAAACACTCCTTAATAAATTTCCCATATAGAAATATGAGAGTGGCTGGGTTGCTCGACTAGCCGATTGAATCAAAGGGAATAGCTAAAAACTCTAAGTGGAGTGGTGGTGTAAAAAAGGAAAATAAATATCTCAAAGTCATCTCCACAACATTATTAGAATAATCTAACATAACAAGGTAGAAAACGAGCAGAAAACAACTACGTTCCTGGCAAATACCACGCAAAATATTGAATTATATCCACTCGCTGTCTATGTAGTGGTATTTGCCAGGAACGTAGTTGTTTTCTGCTCATTTTCAACCTTGTTATGTTAGATTATTCTAATAATGTTGTGGAGATGACTTTGAGATATTTATTTTCCTTTTTTACACCACCACTCCGCTTAGAGTTTTTGGCTATTCCCTTTGATTTGCATGGGATTGCCGAACTCGACAAATGACATTTCTAATACCTGTCACCTTCAAATCAACCGATCCCAACACCTCACCTGTGAAACTTGTACAATGTCTCGCTGTCACCTGCCCTTCTGACCACCTGCCACCCGCCTAGCGCCACCTCCTGCCCGCCCTTGTTGTGCAGCCGCACAAACTGCCCATCGGCGTCCACATCGGCCACCTCGACGTCCCCCTTCGAGCTGCTGTTCACGCTGTAGTCGGACAGGCTCGACTCCTGGCTCTCCTCGAGCAGCGTGCGCTTGCGCTTCGCGCCCAGCCGGACGGGCGTGCGCCGCTGCGAGGAGGAGCGCGTGTTGTGCGCCTGCGTCACGTCCTTCTCGGAGCCTGCGGATGTGTTGTCTGTGTCATCGATCTCTTCCGAACCGTACGCATGGGCGTATTTAGGTATGGGGCCAGGTGGGCCGTGCCCATATATATAAAAACAACTATATGGATAACACCTATTCTTTTCTTCACGCGAAAATGAAGCCAGTTTTGGAAAAACAAAAGACTGTCTGGCTTGCTAATGATGAATTGGGCGCATGCGCGGGTTTTGACGAGTTGAAATCCACTGACGTTTTCAGAATTTCATAGGTTAGGTATATTTTTACAAATTATGTAAAAGAGCGTTAATATAGTTATTAATGTACTTACTGATTGTTTACAGGTGATTAGTGAGTGATAACAGTGATTGATCAAAAATTAGCCCACGAATCTTGTTCCGATGACTTTATCGTCACAGGTTTCTATGCAAATCGCAAGTATCGCTTTGTAGATCACATCCATTTCTGCATTTAACATCAACTATTATTCAATATCGTCCAACAATCCATCAATGAATGATAATTTGAAAAATATATGTCATGATGAAATAAAAACATCGAATTGAAGGTAACGGGACACATTTGATTGATTTTTAATAATTATCATACGTTTGTCGCTCACTAGAAAGCTACTCTCCTTCATGATGAAAACGAATGTCGCTTCTTAATTCAAACTTGCGCATGCGCATATTCGCGATTTGTCCCGCAGACTGTCATTTGTTTTATTTCTTGGCTTCAGCTCTGGTATCCTTGTTACCTATATAGTTATTATTAGATATATGGCCGTGCCCACCCCAGGATGGTCCCAAAAATAATTAAATCCGCATTGACAGAATGTACTAAGAGTACTAAAGTACAATTTGTTCCATGAATTATGATGCTATCCGAAGTCACTGCTCGTACATCATGTCCTTAAAGCTACACCAGCATTTCTCCAAAGAAAACTAGTTTATACATATATATATATAGTATATTTATCAAAAAAATATATACAGTATGTGAAAAATGGACCTCCAGAGAATATGTCGGTATTTTTTGAAATTTTTATTGTCGAGGCTTTCTCCAAAATCTGCATTCAAAAATCGAAAATTCTCTACCTGTTGAAGAATATTCGGGTGATTTAAGGTAAGTTACTATTATATTATATATACCGGGTGTCAACGAATCTATTAGACAAGTCATAACTTCTAGAATATTAGGTGTATCAAAATTAGATTTGGTATAGGTGAATGGCACATGAAGAAGAAATTTTTCGCATATTTCTCACTTTCCGGTGTCACCGGAAATGGCCCGGTTTTTAATTTTTAAATGGAACACCCTGTATATTGTAACATTTTTTGATTTCTGAGACAATTCTGGATCAGAATGTGACATTTTAAAAAGTTTTCAAGCCTACTCGATTTTTTTAGTCACTTTTAATATTACATCTAGTTGGCCATGATAGGATGTAAACTAATCTGAGGACCTCAAGTGATGTCAGAAAATTGCAATGGGAAAGTTTTAGTGACTAGTAAGATAGATAGGAATAAGACATGTTAGCAACCATTTTTTGACAAGCACTTTCCGAAAAAAGATTTTGTGACGAATCTAACGATACTAATTTATTTGCGATTGAAATAAAAATAAGCACAAATTAAATATTACTAAGGAAAATACTGGATAATAATTTATTTACTTTCGTCAAATGTGGCATGAATCATAATTTATTTACTTTCATTGTAGTGAGAATTGTCTCAGAAATCAAAAGATGTTAAAATATACAGTGTTCCATTTAAAAATTCAAAACCGGAACCATTTCCGGTGACTTGTCTAATATATTCGTTGACACCTAGTATTATGTTATATTATTGTTCAGCGTATCATTACTCTTCACTGGCTATTATTTCCACAAAAATTAAGCAATCAAAGACTTTTTCTTCATATAGCAACACGAATGTGGATTTTCGAAATAATTTTGTTCCCATATTCCAAGAGGTAATAAGGGACAAAGTTGGTGTTTTGCAGTAGGACAACACTCATTATCAGCTACCTCTGCAGTAAATGCAGTGAAGATAATTTCGATGCAAGTTCAAATTCCTGTCCTCATTCTTACCGGGTATACGACTAAGAAAGGACGCCGACTGTATCTTGGAAACTATTTGCCGCATAGGTTTCGAAAAAAAAAAATTATGATGAAAGTGGCCAAGAGAAATCTCTAGAAATTATTTTCAAGTTTCCAGGACGACCACTAGAGGGCGTAATTGCATTGGCCAGTTCAAAAGAATTTAATAAATCAAGACATATCAAAACATTTTTTTCATAATCTCGAGTTGATTCCAATCATTTCGATAAAAAAATTGCGCTAGCTCATTAATTGATAGAGGGAGGGAAGGATGCTGTTTTGTGTGACGGAATTCAACGAATTTGCTCTCATTATGAAGGGTTTTCTCAGTTCTTCCAGGTAAATCACGAATCGAGTCAATTGAAATCCTGTGGTGGCCACTAGATAGCACAGATTTTCAAGAATTTCTGAAGGAAGTATGTATTTTTCTTACTCCAATATGAACGAAGAGCAGACGAAAAGAAAAATGGCAAAACCGCAAGTCTATTGAGGAACCGGAGAAATAAGAAATAATGCAGGAATACATAGTGGCTTTTTTTTATTAAAACTCGCGAGCTGAAAAAAAAACATCACAAAACTCATCAGCCCATTTAAATCTCAGAACTAAAAGAAACTTATAAAATTTGTCTTTCAAACGTCAATATATACAAGACCAGTTGCACTAGGGCAGTTGATAGATAAGCTCTCAAAGCTGCTCAAGATATGAACCAGTGAACTTTTTTTGGCAGATTTATGTTTATATAGGAGGTATCTTACGTGATGACTGACGGCAGATATTGTTATTCCACCCAACCGGAAAAACATCCTCATTTCAATCATTGACTTTGATTAATTACTCATTTGCGGATAGTGAAATCTTACCATGTGGAGTGATGTTCAATCTCGCTTCCTCAGACTCGAGAAGTTTGCGGTAGGCAGCGATTTCCAAGTCCAACGAGATCTTAATGTCCATTAGGTCTTGGTACTCTTGCAGCTGAGTGCTCATCTCATCTCTGAGTCTTTGAAGCTCTCGTTCGAGAAGAGCAAGGTCCTCGGCATGTCTCATGCGCTCATTCTGCAAAAATAATGGAAAATGTTACCGAAGACCTACAGCCTCAAGAAAAATACCGAAATAATGGAAAATATACGTCAGACTATCAATGAGAAAAACAAAACTACTAGACTCATAGTAATTGTCGATTCATTCTCTCTCACTATTGACCAAGACAATAAGGAAATAAGACTAAGATTGAAAATATATATCATAAGCGCACAAATATGTATCATACACCCAGTAGGTATTTTGTTAACCAACGCGAAAAAAAGTTTTGCACAAACGAATTAATTTCTGAGTTATGACGGAAAAAAATGTCTGTGATTCTAATAATTTTCCATCTTTTCAACGGGAAGCCAATAAATTTCAATGAATCATAATCCTTCAACATGATATTAATCAATATAAATGGGATTCTATTGCATACATATTAATTCTTGGAGCTATGTTGAAGATTCGAATATCTTGCATCTAGCAAAAGAAGACTTCTATAACTTATATTCATATTATACTTTCATCAATGTGGAAGTTTCAGAAAACGTTATTTTAGTTTGTGAAAATTCATCGAATACATATTTTTTTTATTTTCTTCGCGCGATAAAATTTGACTTAGAAACAAATCCCCAAAAATGTAGGTTCGGCCCCTTTACCATTCTGAAGACGTACTACCTAGAAAAGCTTTGAGCGCACGGTTGAAATGCAAATACTTTTGCGCCTGTAACAGTTGCCGGAAGTATCGATTTGATTAAATAGTCGGATATTCTGCATTGACTTCGTGGTATTGCTATAATATCCAATGTTTTATTCGTTCAATAGTTTGAGTAGGAACTGAATTATATTTTGAAATTTCATCCCGGTGCCCAATGGAATGTCAACTATATACGAGACATATTGAAATAGTGTGATTAAATCATGAAATTATGACCAGGAACAAAATAATTTTGACACTACCAATTTTTCTTTGAAGTTGATTATGCTACTCAAATATTCCATTTTTTAATGAATATTTCAATTCATCCAAGAAATTAGTAACTTTAATCTGGCAACAGTGCAAGCAACAGCTTTCTACTTCTTTTTTTTTTCGGTCCGAAGGCTTCAACGAATCAAGTCCAGAAACTAAAAAACAACAAATATCCCCAAATGTCATCCAATCTTGGTAGTAAGTCATAGTGTCTTGGTAGTCCGCCATAAAAATAGTAAATTACTGTTTTTGAAAACTATTTGGATAATTTTAGTAGTCAGTTAGTAGACAGCAGAAATATAATACTAGTTATTTAACCAAAAATTTCATAAGAATTCGTGTAAAGGAAACATTTTCATTGACAGCCAATTTATGTAGAAACGAAATGGTTTGAAGTTAAAAAGTCACCTACCTCCAACAGTTTTTCCAAATCTCTGGCACGAGCGGCCAAGCCTGCATTCTGGTGCTCCAGCTCTCCGATCCTGGTTGTCAACGAATCGATCCTAGTCCTGACCTGGCGCAACTCGTCCAGTGCACCAACTGCAGATGACTGGTGTCTAGGGGGATAAATGCAAGAAATACAACATCTCGCGAAAAATTGATGGAAAATATTTTCAAGTTTCTAAAATGACTGCTAAAGGACGCATTCACTATGATGAAATTTGAGTTTCCTTGGAAAATCGCAATATTGATGTACTGTTTTAATAAGGAAAATAAAGAGTTCATACATTTCTTGGTCAGATTGTTTTTGAAAACTTTACTCATTCTCAATTATGAGGGTGGGTGAAGCTGTTGAAAAAAAACGAATTTCAAATTGCTGTATTTTCCATACCCTTAATCCAAATTTGGTCAACGAAATAAAACTAATGAAAACTCTGAGCTGCCAGTCGTTAAATCCTTCATGTACCTGTCGCTTATATTTTGTTAGCAGCAGGAGTGTTGCTGATATTCGGAAATTACATCATATTCCGAGTTTTTTTCTGTTATTAAAATGTAAGGTATGTTTTGTATGCTCAGCAGCTATCGAGAAATATTCCAAATAAAGCATGAAGTAAACACACAAATAGTTCAAAATGAAACGCGATAATGTTCAAGTTGAAATAAGCAAAATGTTTATTGGCGTTTTGTAAAAGTATAAATGCGTTGCTTAATGAATGAATGTCGACGAGTTTGTTTACTATCGAACACTGCTTTCTGAATGTGAAACAGTACCTGAAAACAGTTCTGGTGACTCATGAGTGAGAAGAAGTCAGGATGAATGATATTTTAATGACCTTTGTGACATGAAGGAGGTAAACAGCAAGTCATGGAACTTTGCTGTGTTCATATGCCTAGGCATTGTAACATAATAATTATGCTGCCGTCCTGAGCAAAAGTGCCGTATCTGCAAAAACTTTGAAGTAGGGAAAATCGCAAAATAAGTTCAGCTTACTCTCCTTTTCAATATAATACATGTTTTTCAGAATAATCATAGCATTTAGTGTGAAACTCATATTTTCTCAATGCATTCACAAAAAATGCAGATACGGCGTTCTTGAACAAGAAATTAGGATGTCATACCGTCGCTATTTTTACAAAAACAGCGTATCTGTGAAATACTCATGATAACATATTATAGAGTATCAATAAATATACGTTTATATTACATCTCTATATTTTAAGTAATATATCTGACATTAAAGCCCCTTTCGTTTGTATGCAAAGTGTAGCACTCTCCTACACCTCGTGTATTTTGCACCGCTTTTGAGCATTCGTTTCGCGAGGTGTAGAATAAATAACATTAGGTTAACTGCACTGAATATCAGCTGGTGTAGATTAGACGACACCGAAGAGCAGACGAAAGAACCTTAAATTATCAACTGACATCATGAGTCAACATTATAATACACAGGGCAATCCCCCACAATATCATAAAAACATAACAAAACCGCGCGCATGAGACGGTACTATAAACCATTTCAGTTAAGAATACAGTAGTGGGACTGGTGGACGTAGCCTGGTTTACACTAGCAAACCCGCCAAATTCAAATATTTCAGAACTATGAAAATGTTAAGTGATGAATCAGTAATTGAATATTTATGTAGCAAGGGTATATTCTGCAGGATATAAGATGCCTTAAATCATTGATTTCTAAGTGAATTAACAAATCTGCAAAAATAATTTCATTATGAAATTTCAAGAAGCAAATAAATGAACAATAATTCGTTGAAGTATTCCAAGGATATTCAATCTGATGTGTAATGTTGAGTATAGAATTTTAAATAGAAACTCGTCATTATTCATTTTACTTGACTGATTATGCTTCAAAGGACAAAATATGAAAATGGTAGAGGTGGAAATGTTTTCCTCAAAATAGTAAATCAATAGTAATTCCAATATTACACACAAAATTATAATTTGATATTCCATTCCATGATCTTATTTCTTCCAGGTTGAGTTTGATAGGCTTGGTTGGTTTCTTCTAATAAATGGTAATGAGCATTATCCATGAAAATAAAATATTCAGTTGAATTAATGTAATTCTTGTATTACATATAATAACAATAATCAAAATGTTGGTATTTGTTTTCTATGGACAAAAGCGTGAACTGTTGCAAGAATATCTTGTTACTCAGCTTCATCCAATGCTTGCAGAAGTATCCTTTTAGATTCGCTTCTTCCCTGGGATGCAACAGTGCCTTCACCCTGCATCCCAGCGATAACTTTCCACATGATTGATTCCGAAAAGCTACCTCAGCTGCTGCAAACTTAACACTGAGTTTTCCTGTTCTATATGTCTGAGAAACACACGTCGTACATGTTTACCACAATGACTCTTTCTGGCGCTGGCACTATATGTACTCATGCAGATTGCATCAGGACCTGGTTCTGGGTTCTTTGCCATAATTATTCAAATTTCGATGTATCCAGAAGTTAAATAATGGTGAACTAAATTGTTGATCACAGGTTATCACCACAATTTTTTGAAATGGTCATAATAGATTTGGTGGCTGGTGAACCGTAGCGGCAGACTATGAAAATTGCCAGGTGTTAGTGAGAATCAAATTTATGTCCGGCGATTATTGAAATCATACTCCTCGATTGACAAAACTCACGGTAAACATAATAGAAATAAGACTAACATTCAAACTCGTCAACTTTGGATTTTATTTCACTGTTTTTACATGGCCGTCGGTCAACTAACCACTTCCATTGTTGCGATGTCGCAATATTTTACATTGTGTAAACTTATCTGGCTTCTAGACCAATGAGAAGCGAGGAAAAACCTTCCCTATCTCTTCAACGCTGTATTCTTAACTAAAATGGACTATAGGTACACTCGTTAAGCAGATAGAAGCGGCGTTTTTGATTGGGATACTGTAGATATGACCTTCTTACAAAGGAAAACGAATTTTCAAATTCGGCTATTTGAAACAAATACACTACATTTTTGTTTGGAAAAAGGCTCGGGAAAAGGTCAAATCGCTAGTATTTCAAACATATAAGAATAAATGTTTCATACGCTAAAAACGACTAAGGAAGTAACACTCAATCTACCTGTCATTGGCCGTCTGCAGATTCTTGATCTTCTGCTCGTAGAGCAGCTCGATCTCCTGCCGGTTGTTGGCCATCTGCGTCTCGTACTGGTCGCGCAGGTCCTGCAGCGCCTCCTGCAGCTTAGCCTCGTACTTCTCGGCCAGCCGGCCGTCGATCTCGCTGATCTCGACCTGACGGCGCGTGCGCGTCTCCGTCAGCTGTTGCTGGTACACCTGCAAATGGAAAGTGCGAGGGTGGTGTGAGTTGGCTTGGCTTCTCAATTATTGTCGTCAGTGACGTAGAAGAGGCTTTTTTCTACAAACGGTTAACAAAGTAACTTTTGAAGCTTTCAAATCTCAACACAAAAGTTTTAAATAAAGATAGGCAAAACTTATATAATATGCTGCCTGTAGCCCTGTACAGTTTCGAAAACTACCGAATGCACTTTTCAAACACAGACTGTGCAATATTATTTCTGAAAACAGTCTCTACAGCATTACAGAAAACGAAACGCTCATTAGGGAAAAGGGAGACGTTTTCAGCATTCATCCATTAATTTATTCTGAATTTGAATAAATATATTCTGAATTAATGTTTTGAATCAATGACGCTAAAAGATTCACTTCTAAAAATTTTAAAGTGTTATGTATATGTTTTAGTATTCTTAGGATATACAGGGTCACTCACGGTCGATGGTAGGTTAGACGTTTCTGGAGAACAGGACGTAGGATTATTCTGAAAATTTGGATTCTTGAGTAATCAGTTTTGTTCTATCGATCTAAAATATTTTCTGCGTTGCGGCTTTGCCGCATCTATCGAAAACTAGCAACAATTTTGTTATATTAGAAAGTTTGCTGCAGATATGAAACAGGACAAGATTTCGAATCTGTTATTCACAGAATAACTCAAAACAAACAATGAAAGAAATCATGTTCTCCATTTCAGTGCATTTGTATAAAAGCTTGTTTTTGAAAATGTTTAATTTTTATGATTTTAATACAATAGAAGTTGACCAATTCTACTGGGTTTCACAAGTCCTACAAACAAAAAACATTTTCAATTCCATTCATACATACATACAACTGAATATGAAAAACTTTTTTTAAATGAAACATCAAGTTATCAGTTGCAGATTCAAATTAAATTAAATTTTCGTCATGGTATGTCCTAAACCTAAATATTGCCATTTTCGATAACATTCTACTATTTACCAACTTCTATTTTGAATGAACCATTCAATAATTCACACTACTTTTATCTGATACTACAATAATCCATAAAAGTAGCTAAAAAGTATGTCAAGATCTCTAAAAATCAACCTTCCCACTGGCCAACAAACAATAACATTACACAATAAAATGACTTATTCAAATAAATGTATAACTGAATGAAGGATGGCACTCTCGATGGCACTACTTGATATACTGATTCATTGAAAATCATAACATAAGCACAAGGAACATATAAATGAACACCAAGTTAGTTTGTCAGATCTGCTAGGTATGTTTTCAATTATTGCATACCTTGTTCCTGGGATTTTTCATAAAAACGTTTTGTGTCGATTTTATTTATCGCGAGATTTCTCCTGTGTTTTCTTCTATAAAAATATATATTCATTTCCACTTAGGAGTTGATTTTATTCACATCAAGGTTCATTTTCCCCTTTTTAGATCTCTTAAATAAATCTTGTTTTTAAAAACATTTTATTACTATTACCTAATTAATTCATTTTTGAGTTTTTGCTGGACATGTTTGATTGGTACGAATTTCAATTCGAGTTCGACCACAATTACAAAAATCCCTCGCCATCTAGAATTTATGGATTTTTATATAAAATTCATAACTTTCAAAGTCCAAAAGTGAATCTTTGTCCACTATTCATAATCTACGGCCTCAAAAACCCCCTACATAGCGATGTCAAATCGAATCAGAACATCAAAACTCGCACGCTATTTTAGCCGCCATATTGAATTTATGAATTTTGATAAAAAATCAAGATCACCGACCCCAAAAACACCCACATACCTATTTGGAATCGAATTGAACCATAATCACAAAACTCGTCCGCCATCTTAGCTGTCATTTTGAATTCATGAATTTTGATAAAAAATTCAAGATCTCCGACCCCAAAAACCCCCTCATACCAATTTCGAATCGAATCTGACCATAATCACAAAACTCTTTCGCCATCTTGATGTCGCCATATTGAATTTATTAATTTTGATAAATAATTCATAATCTTCCACCCAGAAAAACCCCATTTTCCGATTTTGATTCGAATCGGACTGTAAACACAAAACTATTCCGCCATCTTGGATCCCCAATTTTGTTATTTTTTTCTCTAAGAAAGATTCACTGATGTATTTTCACCGGAATTTGAACATCAACCAAATTTCAAGATAATCAGTCGACTAGTGGGTGAAAATGCAGTTGCAAGAACATCTGAGCAACACAAACATTCATTCATTGCAAGTTGAGAGAAAGCTTGTAAAAAAAGAAGTGTCTTCAATGGTTACATTTGTAACTTTAGAGAAATTACAAAACTATTTGAAAATAAATAGAATGAAGTTGAATGTACAAGAAACAAAGGCAATGAGTATTTCTAGTACACATAAAACCAGAAACATCGATAAAAATAATATAACATTATTTATGGAAAACGCAAAAATTGATATTGTGGATAAGTTCAAATACCTTGGGAGTTATGTTGGATGAAAATTTAAATTTTAAACAACATTTTAAAATGATCCAAAATAAAATCTCGAAAAAATTATTCTTCTTCTCAAGAATAGCAAATGAAATTTCACTGAAAGCAAGAATAACAGTTTACAACAGCATCATACAACCGCATTTTGATTATTGTTCCACAATACTCTACCTTTTAGACAACAACAGTAGAGCATCTCTCCAAAAATTCCAAAATCATGGTATGAAACTGATTCTTCAATGTAACAGACTTACTCCCATAATTCATATGCAAGAAACTTTACAGTGGCAATCAATAAACAAAAAACTTACATATTTTGCAATGATTTTTATTTTCAAAATAGTTAAAGGATTAATGCCAGCATATTTTAATCAATTCATCAGATTCAATAACGAAATTCATGAACACCATACTAGAAGTGCAAACAATTTTCACATAAAAAAAGTTAATTCAAGAATGGGTATGAACTCGCTGTTTGTGAAAGGTTTGAATGAATATGATTCTATCCCAAATGATATCAAAACCTGTAATACTCTTCTGGTATATCTGTGATTTCATGATTATATATACCTATATTATTTATTTATTATATTGTAATTGTGTTCTTTATTCTAAATCAATTGTATTTTATTGTAATTATTGTATTTTTGTATTGTGAATATTAGGATTTTTCCTACTCAATAAACTACTATCTTAAACTTTTTTATCAAAAGTTTTCCGATATAATCGGATAGCTATGATACAATTATTTTATAACTCCTCTATCCTAGTATTTCCCAGAATTGTGCTAAAATGTTTCATTTATGGGGAAAGGAAGCATTAGAGAGGATAATACTGACACTATCCGAAATTAATGATGAATTTAGTATTATGATATTTTCCAAAATCAAAGCTTAAAAATTATTAAAACTTGAAGTGCATTTTTCGTAATTACAGAAATCAATTAAAGACAGGAAATACAAAAGGAAGGCTTCATTAATAACAAAAATCATACATAAATCTATTTCATTGTGGCATGGGTGTGAATGGATGAAAAATGTTAGATATACAAATGGGTTACTAGGTCAAGCGCGCGCGTGTTGAAATACCGATATTTTTGATGCTGATCATACTAACTTCATAGATATTTTTGATGCTGATCATACTAACTTCATAACAAGTTATAGTAGCAGAATGTGGGAAATGAGAATCTCATGACTATTTTTATAGTAATAAATGAATGTTCTTCTTTGGAAAAAATGTGCTGAAACTTACAAAATATCATCAACAATCATGCATATATTCCACAACTAGTTAAAGGGAATTGTTTTTATTTTTATTGTCCCAAGGATTGTCCTGTTAAGGTAGAGGTCCTGATGATATTCATGTAACTCATGTTATTACACAATCAATTTGTTGATTAAAATTATGATTGTGATAAATCTTTGGATTAGTAATTCAGTACCAAAAAAGAATAATCAAGAAAAAAGTAAGGTGTAATGCTGGTTAAACTGAAAGTGTCATATTTTTTATGATTCAGGGTCTGATCCTTGGTAAATTGTGCATTCAGTAGGGTAAATTGGTTCCAGAGTACTCAGTAGGTATACTAGATTATTAAACTACCTAGTGACGACACAAAGTACAATTTTCATTTGATTGATGCTTCAATTTCTACATGATAAGCACACAGAAGGGCAAACACATTTATTTGAATAACTTAATAAATTCATTTTAATCTTTTATAATCAATAGTTCAAAATCCCATAGGCAGGAGAGTAAATACAATAAAAAAGCTCAGGAAACCATGACATCATGTAAATTGGTTCCTACCAAGCTGAAACATAATTTATTCCAATTGGGAGTGAAACAGAATAACAAACATTTGGATACAGAATATATTAATATTTAATTTTATGGCAAGGTGATTCCATTTTGTTTCAATGGTTAGAAAATTAGTAAAAATAGATTAAATGAAAATGATATTCTGTCTGAAATAAACAGTTCAGAATAATCATGTTATTGTTATTACATATTAGAATCCCATTAGAATCTTCCTAAAATATGTGACAAATATTTGTGTGACATCCATGTTTTTAAATAAAATACATATCATAATAATGAATTCAGTTATTTTAAAGCTTACATCATCTCTTATCTAATAATATATCCAAGATGAATAATGATAATATTGGTAGGAATATAATGTGGACCCAAGTGGACCAGACAAATAATGTGTGAATTCATAACCATGTATTTATAGCCATGAAATAATAATTGAGAAATCCAAGATATCTACATCTTATGACAAAACTATACCAGCATTTTAAGATGCCAATTTTTTTTCTGGACATAAACAAAAATTTGATAGGTGGAAGATGGAAGACTGCAATACATTGGCATTAAAATTTGTGTGCCAATTTATTGGCAGCCAAGAATTTTGAAGCTTAAAGTAGATGAAATTAAACATTTTCATTATGAGTTTATGATATATAATTTACTCACATTAAAAAAGTAATTTTTATGAGAGTTGAACACAGTGTGTTAGTGGATAAAATTTGAATACTGTAGTTTGAACGTATTACTATATCAAGTTGAAATTGCTCTTCAAAAGATATTCCAGGAATACTTGTATTAACAAATTTGAGTTACAATCAACATGAGGGGGATATGCAAAACCTTATTGAAACCCAGTTGAGTAGTTGAAGTTGAATAAACAACACTGACCTTTCAACATTTGATTTTTGTACAAGAAATTTACCAACCTGATCTTTGAATGACAACTCCTCTCTCAAACTTTGGTTAGAATTCTCCACTTCAACTCTAGCAAGTGACTCTTCCTCAAGTTGCTTTCGATGTTCATCAAGGAGTTTCCTGAGTTTATCTCTTTCTTTCTCCAGATCTCTAGCATCAGCAGCTGCTTTTTTGGCATCAGCAGCTGCCTGATTGGCTTTGAGCTGCAATTCATTGAATCTAGTTTCATAAATTCTGGCAGAATTCTCCGCTAAAATTAAATCCTTGCTCTTCTTGGCTAGATCAGTTTTTAGTTCATCATTCTCATCCAGTAAACGTTTAACATCGATCTCCAAACGTGCTTTTTCACGGTGAGTTTCATCTAACAACTTTCTGGCATCAGATAGCTCATGATCATACATGGATTTGATATTAGAAACTTCCCTGGTAACAGTTTCCTGTGTTGTTTGAATTTCCCTAGTTAGTCTGCTATTTTCAGCTTCCAGAAACCTAACTTTGTCAATATAACAAGCTAAACGATCATTCAAGTTCTGCAAATCATGTTTTTCCTGCAGTCTTGAATGTCTTGTTGGGCTCAGGGGGCTAGATGGCCGCTGATGCTGTGATGAGGGTGTAGAACTCTTTTTAGATCTCGATGCCATTTTCAAGTTTTTATTAGCACCAAATCAACACAAACACTTCTCCAAAATGCCTTCGATCTTCGATCGGCGAGTAACAAGACAACGCCACGAACACCAGAAACTCGGTCGAGGTCTCTTACGACACAGTCGAGGTAAATGGTAAATGAGGTAACCAAACTATTTTTGGAGATGATGGGGGAGCAGCCGCGTCTAACGGTTTTCTTTTGGGTGTGCGTCACTCTGACACTGTTGCCATAGACGAGTACCGAAATTATCAGATGACCTCATATCAACGACCTCATCCGATTTTCGAAGATCAACAGATAAATAACTCGATCAGAAGAAAAAGATCCATACTAACGTTTTTTTTTAAGGACTCCATTTGTTTCAAGAAATAACAAATTTATCGCAAATCTGATATCCGCAAATTGGCAACACTGCATATGAATAAGGATGGGCGGGGCAAAAATGCGGATAACCTGGTTATTATGGTTATGTTGATGGTGGTTGTATCTGTCAGTGAAGTGACAGTTAAGGTTGTCACTTGCCAGAGCAAAAAGTCGAAAGGTTTTTGATTTTGATAAATATGAATAATATTTCTGAAATTTTTTGAAAAATTATCTACAGAAACTGAGATTGTTATAGACAATATTTTCCGAAACTAGCAGCAAGGATTTTTCAGAGGAATAGTGTTGAAAATACCAGCATGCCTCCTTCAATCAACAATAAATCGGAAGAACCTGCAAATAATGTTGAAGAGGACAAGAAAAATTTATGGTCGCAAATACTGAATGAAGTTCAAAAACATGGGAATCCAAAACTCTCTCCTCATAAACAAATACTTGTACTTGGTGATAATGAATCAGGAAAAACTACAATGGTAGCCAAGTTGCAAGGCAAGTTGTTCTTTGAAATCAAATATTTTGACAGATTTATGGATGAAACTCAGCATAATATTCGTCCAGAATTTATAATTTGTCTTTATTATTAACGCATGCTTCTCTTGGTTTTATTTGCTATTCTTGAGACTGTAAACCTGCAACATATCTCATGTCATGTCTTATGTGCATAGGCAGGTTACATTTACTCTTTGGAATACTTATGCTTTCCACATTCCTTGAAATGTAACAGTATCCATATATCAGCATTTTTTAAAATAATTATAGTAATTTAAAATGATGTTATTGGCTCATCACTAGGTATGAATGAAGCCATTTTCTGATTATAAAAATACATTTAATTATATTTATTTAGTATTTTTGATCAAGTTTTATGATCACTTTTAACTGATAAACTTATTATGATCTGGTAAAATAACAAAACAGGGAGCAAAACAGGTATATTTACTACTTATTCACTACCTCAAACAACTTTTCTCCTATAACATGTTTTCATCAATGACTATCTTGAGTATCTTGAAGCCCTAATATATTTTCTAAAATTTGCCAAATAAGGGATTCATCAATGTGGCAATAGGTCTACAAATTCTTGGATATACAATATCTAAAACACAGTAATGTTTAATTAGTGGTCAACATTGCTAATAACTAAGGCAGTGAACTGTAATTAATGATGAAATATTTGGCAATGCTTTGGAGTATAGTTTGCTAGTATCAAAAATTCATCTATTTATCAGCAAGGAACAGAAGTAGATGTATTATTCAAATAGTTCTCATTCAATTTTTATTTGGTTACTAAAATAAGTATCCCAATATGAGGAAACTCTGTGAAACTTGGTGTATACAGGGTAGCTGTTAAGTTGGGAACTGGTCTAATATCTCAGGACCGACATCAGAGAAAATCTTACTTTCAACCGAGCTTTCTATGATTCCATTTTCATGATTATATGGGAGTCCAACTATTTATTTCTTGCAATTGAATTTGTTTTCAAAATTATGAATTTGGAGACGAAAAAAAACCTGTCATAGTTAATACCCGCCTTCTTGGAATGAATATAAAAACCACAAAAAATAATCTAGTAAAATATTACTTATTTCCCGATCAAATACTAATTACATCGAAAGTAACCCGATATAAGGCGATATAATATAACCAACCAAACCATATAGTTGCATATAGCCAACTAGGATTCCCATTTGAAAAAATAAAACTTAGAGTGCAAATTCGAAATTGCACTATTTCATCAAATTTTAATGACACCACTAGATTATACAGAAAAAGTGCCTTCAGAATGTAAAAGTTATCATCTCTTAACTGCACGAACAACCTTGATATTCACGTGTGTCTAAAAGTAAAAAAATCGAACTTGTTCAAAACTCGAAAACATAAGACAATAGGAAATTTTTGTTTTTGTCAGTGAATTTATCTCGAAAAAATAGATACGAGAATGTGACCTCCATTTTTTGTATCTCCCATAGTCAGTGGCGTGTCGTCATCAATAAATCTAAAAAACATCCTTAGGAAGAATTTCACGGCACGCCACTGCCTGTGAATAGTTACCTATATAATTAGTTATCCAATACAAACATTGAAATTTGCCCACCCTTTGCAATGAACACTATAACAAGGTACCTACCACACACTAATTATTATACTGCTTCTTCTCCTTGTTTGAAATAAGTTTTTATTGGATGATAACTTGTTAGTTTATAATTATTTGTATTGATGATGATCCATAATCATTATGTACAGTGCATTCATTTCAATGTAGATTGAAAACATTTATTTTTGAGCTAAAAGATCGAATAAACAAAGGAATAACAAATAAATAACTATGGAAACAATGAAAATTCTTTGAAACGAAATAATAAATGCGGGTGTCTTGATCTATTAAACAATAAAATAAATATAAGTATAACCATGAAAATTATTGGAAACGAAATGATAAACGCGGGGGTATCTTGATGTTCTAGGAAAATTACAATTTCAGTCATATTTTCGTAATCAGAAAGAATAAGTATTTTCAATGATATACATGGTGTGCCATTTGAAAAATAGTAAGTTTCGTCAATAATTTTGACATTTTAAAAAAAGTTCGACTGGACAGCATAAAACTTAACGAAACACAAACATTTCCTCGTTTTATTTGACCGTTTAGCTCAAAACAATATTTCACAGCCTGAAAAAATGGAAAGGCAATGAATTGGACAAAAAAGAGATAGTTCGAATTGACGCCACCATGGAGATATTGGGAGATTTGTTTCTGTGTATCTCTTGGAACGCGGCTCATTGCGGTAAAATAGACGCGACGAAAATGCATTGGGACAGGCAACGCTTCGAGTGGAGATCTCACGGTCTCTACTCGGATTACTACCCTGCACTGATGAGGGCCAATAAGCCCGAAACCGGTCTGTAGGTTGTTAAGCGTGCCTGTCCCGATGTGAATTTGTCACGTCGTAGGATGAAAGAAACATTTGCGATCTGCAATCACAGTGTGAATCGTTGCATGGACTACGAGCAGATATAACTCAATGTTCTTCATGGTATTTGCCAGGAAAGTAGTTGTTTTCTGCTCGTAGTCTACCAGACACTCATTTCAAACTATGTTTGATATTTTAATTGGAAAGACTATTTCCTCCTTCAAAAATGTTTGTCCAAATCATGGCTTTTCCATTTTTCATTTATTAGCTTAGTCGAGCTATCAGCCACTTCCAAGTTCTGTAACTTGGTAGATTTGTTTCTGGAGTGTTTCTTTCTTCTGTCGCATGGTGTCGCCACTTCCAACTGTCTCTTGGAACGCGGCTCAGTGCGGTAAAATAGACTCGACGAAAATGCATTGGAACAGGCACCGCTTCGAGTGCAGATCTCACGGTCTCTACTCGGATAACTACCCTGCACTGATGAGGGCCAATAAGCCCGAAACCGGTCTGTAGGTTGTTAAGCGTGCCTGTACCGATGTGAATTTGTCACGTCGTAGGATGAAAGAAACATTTGCGATCTGCAATCACAGCAGTGTGAATCGTTGCATGGACTACGAGCAGATATAATTCAATGTTCAATTCCAAACTATGTTTGATATTTTAAATTGGGTGGACTATTTTCTCTTTCAAAATTTCAGAGCCTCTTGAAGAGTGGGACACATTAAAATGAAAGCACTATACAGTGTGTCCAAGATAAGGATGTTTATCAATGGGAATCTTGGATGATGGTTTCTCCGGAACGAAACGCCGTACGGAAAATCTCTCAACGCTGTTTTGTAGAGATTAAAAAGTGGTGATGAGAAAGTGTCTTTTGTTTTCCTGTATCTCTTAAAATAACGTCAGTAAAAAATGAAACCGAAATCGACAAGTTTCGGTTTTTCAGTCATATCTCCGGAACTACTAGGAATTTTAAAACTTTCAAAACGGCATATTGTTGGGCTTTAAAATGCGCAACTATTCTATAATTTAACCATCTTCATATCACTTGTGGTTTCTGAGATCCCCATTATTATAGACATCCTCATTTTGAACAAAGTGTATATTAATTCACTTGACAGGTATTGAAAACTCGAGCAAAGGATCTGGGCTAGAGTATGCCTATATCGATGTTCGAGATGATTACCGCGACGACCACACGCGTTTGAGTGTTTGGGTACTGGATGGCGATCCAGCGCATTCTGATTTACTCAGGTTCGCGCTGAACGAAGACACATTCCAGGTATTTATAAACGCACGCATCATTTGACAAATAATGTTATCGATAATTACAAAAAACACGTTTTCCTACGACCACGTATGAAAACGTCAATAATCACATTGTTTTGTTATTCAGAAAGTAGCTCATATCACCATGGTATTGTTTATTTGAAAGAAAAAAATCACTAGTGTTGATATGAAAAATATCACAACGGTCGCATGAATTGATAGAAATAATTAGGTATATTGTGAAGGTACTCACTGTCAATATAAGCGTTCTCAACATATTATTTATTGAAATTTCTGTCTCGTTTTGAATTATACCGAGAATTTATCTATTAATTTCAATGTGTCTGATAAATAACCTCTGAATTCACTTTAAAACTGGAACCTATACTCTTTGCTGGAACTATTTCGATGTTGATGACAGAGGGTGAGATCATTCAAAAGAGTATGGCTACAGTTTTATGCGCGGCTTGCTGCTTGCATCAGTTTGATATCACAGTATCGCCAACGAGAAGATTCTTTGGTATCACAGATGTTTGCAAAGAGTCAAGGACGCACTAACTCGAGTAACTCGTACGCGCTTGCGAACTACATACTTCTATGGTTCTGTATTCCTGGTTGCGTGATTACTGGCGCTAGCAGGTGTATGGTGTCAAGGTTGTTGTCAATATCAATAAAAATTGTCCAAACTAAACTAACTCAATCAATCAGTAATTCACATAATGAGAAATTGTCGGGGAAGTATTCAAATATTATCTTGAATATGGAAATAAACAGTACTTGATATCGAATCAAAACCACCTGAAATTATAGAGACCGCTCAAGTTACATTTTTGACAAGATCTCCCGCGAAATGAAAATATTCTGAGTCGTAGGAAAAATAGTGTACAAAAGTCGTTGGAAAGTGCTTTTCCTTCACTCGTTACGTTTCCGCACTCACCGCTACACGGCCCGTGCTAAACGTCTACTCGTGTGAAATATGTCACTTTCCACGCTTGTTGTGTAATATACTATTATTTATGTCAAGATGCGGGAATTTTTGTTTCGGACTTCCATTATTGTCTAAAGCAGTGTTTTTCAACCTTTTTTATCACACGACCCCTTTAGTATGAAGAAATATTTCACGACCCCCCTACCCGTTGTTTTT
Source organism: Chrysomela aeneicollis (assembly GCA_029955515.1). Classification (NCBI taxonomy): domain Eukaryota; kingdom Metazoa; phylum Arthropoda; class Insecta; order Coleoptera; family Chrysomelidae; genus Chrysomela; species Chrysomela aeneicollis. The sequence goes on from JARUHQ010000010.1 coordinate 13,130,870, forward strand.
TTTTATGTATTTTATATTGTGACAAATATTCAATACAACATATTTATTCATTTTCATAATTGATTTGTAATTATTGAGAATGGATGAATTTCTAACAAGACCAACAGAACCGTCAACTTCTAGCGGTAGTGATGAAACTATAATAAAGAAAAAATTTCTTTATGATGAAAGTTATTTGAAATTCTGAATTTCTGCGATACAGAATATCCAGAATTGACAATTGAAGTACTTGATTCCATTTGCAACTTCGTACTTGTGCGAGTTGACATTCTCATCGATGGCCCAAATAAAAAGTAAAGAAAGAAATCGCTCAAATTTAGAAAACGATTTAATTCTCAAGGTAGCAAAAACGGATCCACGAAGGGAGAAATTGATTCATGAAAAACAAGCACAACATTCGCATTAAGAGTTCTCATGAGTTTTTTTGTATTTTTTGTTAATTTCATACAAATCTTTAAGATGGAAGAGACCTCATAAGTTATTTTTATTTTTTGTTTACTTGATTCTGTCCTTTGGTTAACATTTTTCTTATTGAATCTCTTTAAACTCTATTGTTTTTTTTTACTGCAGTAGCTTTCCCAACCTTTTGCAACACCCCTATAGAAGATTCGCGACCCCCCAGGGAGTCATGACTATAATTAATTGAAACATGGTGATCTTAACGTAATAATAATCATTAGTTATTATAAAATTCCCGTTCACAGAAAATTTAACTTGTGATGTAGCTACCATGTATGAAAATCGATAGGGAGAAATATACACAGTTAACAAGTTAATAATTTATAACACTTTATCATTCGCACTATCAGAGAAAACACCTTATCAATACCTACCTATTACCACCTAATCTGTGCTATTACTAACAAGGGTTAAGGAAATGGAATTTTCACAGGTTGATTAAGTCGGTAGAGGAATAATTATGTTGTTTGATTCAATTCCTCGTATTCTTATTGTTATTAATTATCTATATCACTGTTTATTTGGACCAACACTCACCCTTTGCTATGTATAGTAGGTACTTTAACTTTCATAAAATAATTGTATTTAATATTTTATGAATTCTCTTAGGAAAATTTCTTGTACCTTTAGTATATCCCGATATATCCCACAGAATCCAAAACAAACAAGCTGATTGCGGACAGTTTTTTGTTTGTTTTCAAGTATGATATTAGGAATGTGAAAAAAGATAGTTTATTCTTCAATTTTATTCAATCCAAGTGATATGCTATTAGTTGGTTGATACCCATGACCTCCACTGACAAAAGCGACTCTAGCGGGAACAACAGATAGCAGCATTCGCGATAGAAAATAACACATCTCATGGGAACAACTCGAACTTCTCGAAGTGGTATCGTTTTTGTTTTGTTTCCATATTTTTGCTATTTGTGTTATTGTGACATAGGTGTCGTTGCCACCAAACAATAACTGAAACGAGAAAAACGATAAGATTCCACTTGGATTTCACCAGAACATCTCTTGAAAACTGCTGGAAGTACACCTTTCACATCAGAAGCGAACATAAACAGAACAAAGGTTAAGGTTGTCTGTGGGTTATCCCTCAGAGAGTTCAGTGGTTATCCCACTACGAGTAGTTCACGAGTCACCGCTAGATAGCGTATCGCTTAGCACCTATCGCGAATAGTGTGAAAATCGGAGGATGTTTTATTTCACATAAATTATTGCAGGAAACTTTAGTTATCCTAGCTGTATCCATGACAACACCATGGGGTATTTTGGAGCAACTCCAACATTGGGCATCTGTCTTGGCGGACCATCTTGATAAACTGAAGTTAGAGGTGGATCTGAGACAGAGCCGTAGACAGAATTTGGTCAAACTGTGGTTGGATTATGTGGAACCTGGTGATGAGCTGGATCCGGCTTCGCCGATGAAGAGGAGCTCCAGAAATTTGGGAGAAGAAGAAGATTTCGATGGGTCTCCTTTATCAGAAGGTATTTTTATCCATACACTTTTCTGTTTAAGCAGTTGTTTACGATTTTAAGTAATTTAGATGGAAACATGATGTTTCTACAAACGATTAACTAAGTAGGCTTTGACGCTTTCAAATCTCAACACCAAGTTGACGTTTTTCGATGGATTTCATTAAGTGACAGCATTGCCGCTCGTGCGCGGACATAATGTCATTCTGTGACAGCATATTTGCGCTCACATCCCTCATTGTTGAAAACGAACTCATCATTCTGTTGCATGGTGGAAAATAATAGTGACAGTGACACATCTTCTGATGTAGCTGAAAATTCGAACATTGTAAATTTGAACCTCCTACCAGAGAAATCGAGGAAAAATATGAATTATGATATGATAGATTCATGACATGGTGCCATGAAATGCTTGAATGTTGAATATATCAAAGTGAGTATCCTAAACTTCAAAAAATACCAGTCCGTTGAATATAAAGGATCTAGTTACGCTCGTGGTGCAAATATTTTATTTTTCACAAAAAAATTATTTTCTTATAATGGAAAATCGATTTCAAAATCGGTTCATTGCTCCTACTTTTTCTTTCCATTTTTCTTTGGATAGTAGACATGGCATTTGTATTTAATTAATATGGAAGTTGAAAAATGAAATTATTGCCATAGATGAGACTGTGTACTTTCCAGAATTGGTATGTTATGACCAATAACGCCCTCATAAGCCCTAGGGCGTTATAAGTGTATTTAAAGCAACCGTATATAATGTGAAATAAACAATTAATATTCAAGTGAAAAATAAATAATATTCACTGACAAAGATAAATTTCAATTATACTTCATACTCTATGGTAGTTTGGGAAGCACCAGTAGTAATAATAATAATAATAATAAAAGTACTTTATTGGTTACCCAATAGGCTACCGACCTGAGTCCTTCAGCCTACCAGTAGTAATATTAATGAAGTATCGAGTTTTCTTATCTAGAGAAAAAATATTGTATTTCGAACGCAAAGTGTCTGTCAAAAGATAATCGAGCTGTATCACTTTGCAATCCAAATACACAAACAGCTATCATTCCATAGGAACACTTACCAGCAACTTGGGATTGGACATCGTCGTCGTGGTGACAAAGACAGACTACATCCAAAACTTGGAAAAAGAGCAGGACTACCGCGACGAGCACCTGGACTTCATGCAGCAGTGGATCCGACGCTTCTGCCTCCAGTACGGCGCTGCCCTGTTCTACACCAGCGCCAAGGAGGACAAGAACTGCGACTTGCTCTACAAATACCTCACCCACCGCATCTACGGCTTCCCTTTCCACACGCCGGCCTTGGTCGTGGAGAAAGACGCTGTTTTCATTCCGGCCGGCTGGGACAACATGAAGAAGATCAGCATTCTGCACGAGAACATGCACTCCTGCAAGCCGGACGATTACTATCGTGACGTCATCGTCCAGCCTGTCACGAGGAAGACCGTCAACAGGGAGACGGAGCTTCTGGCCGAAGACGAACAGGCGTTCCTCACCAGGCAGCAGCAGATTTCCTTCGGCGGGGGGCCGCCTGCTGTTAGGTTGGGGGATTCCCCTGTCAGACCACCACTTGGAGGTAAGATCACAGATTAGAATACCCTACAGATGAGACAGTCAGACAGAGCGAATACAATTAGAGAGAGGATGTCGAAAGCGTAAATTTTGAAGGTCCGGTCATAGATATGCGCAGGCGCTATAATATTGATCGAGCTTTGTTTACATCGTTATTGTCATCATTTTGTTGGTTGAGTTACAGTAATTTCGTTTTACACGATTCACGATCCAGTACTTCGGATATGTTTATATTCTTACAATGTTTAACATATTTTCCATAAACTATAATTCAAAAGGAAAAATAATAAAGGTTTTGAGGATTATCACAGCACAGATTAATAAACCTGTGATCATTGGTATATACCTTCATTATCTGGAATGTGAATCAGGTACAATAGTATGTTTATTTGCAATTATTACTGTGTATATAAAGATTGCAAATAATGTTTTATTTTTCCTGATGACAATGAATGGGCTACATTCAAAATATTCGAATTTCATCATTAAATTCATTCAGAATACATCTAACTTATCAGTTTTTTGCATATATGGTTGTGTTTTTCTTGACAATATACCTGTTAAGTAGATAGTATTTCAATGAATTTGATTATGGATATACTTCAAATATGTAAGCAATAATACATCCGATATTATTAAATTAATTTTAAAAAAATTTGAAATTTTTAACTATATGTACCTACTAATTCACAATTTTCGATGAATATAATGAATAAAGTCATGCAATTGACCCTTCCCAGAATAGAAAGTTATCATGGCAGATTTTGACATTTGACAGATTCAGGGAAAAATCTGGGGAAAAACTTGACACTTGACAGTTGAGAAAATAAGTGTTCTATGTCGAAATTGAATTAAAATGGACACGAATCCAAATTCCAGAATATCGATATAGATATTTATTGGAATTAAATACACAAAGAAAGAGGATATTATTCTAGAATTTGGATTTGTTCACATTTTATTTCAATTTTGACATCGAACACTTATTTTGTCAACTGTAAAGTGTCAAATTTGTCCCTAGATTTTTCCCTAAATCTGTCAAATGTCGAAATCCGCCATGATAACTTTCTATTTTGGGAAGGGTCAATTATAAATATTTTTTGGTTAGTATAAAATGAACAGAAGGATACATTATTATGTACGAGAGAATTCCAAGTGTCTTTACTAAGGTATTATCAGTGGTAATAATAACCCATGAACATTGCTAATAGTTTGAAAATATTTTGTAACAGATTTCGAAAGCTATTTGCTTGGAAACAGTCCGAATCCATAGGCGGAAATAAAATTCCACCAATGGAATCACTATTTTTGACAATTACGTTTGTGTCAATTGTCAACTTCATCATTAAATTGATGTAGTTTATTTTCCTGTTTCATTATTTTATGATGAGCCAGAAACAGGAATAACCAAGAGAAAAATAGACCAAACCAAAAACAAGCATCAAAATTTTATATTTCAGCCAGCTGTCAATTATTAGGGGCGTCTCTAATTAAAATTGATGAAATCGCACTTCCTCACATCCATTCTCGAATCAAATAAAAAGTTAATAGTTGGCCAACTCTTATTTTAATTTTAGTTCCTTTATAAACATTGTCATTGATCCATGTGTGTTGAACTATTTTATTTTATTCCTTATTTTATCTTATTCGCTAAGTTAACAATGTCTCTCGATTTGTAGGGATCCAGGGCTCCCCTCGGAAACTGGACGGCTCCAAAGTTGTAAGCTCGCCGGGCGGAGAGGGCGTCCTGGCCAACTTCTTCAACTCCTTGCTGCTCAAAAAGACCGGCAGTCCCGGCACCATGCTGGGCTCGAAATCCTCGGGGAGCGAGAGTTTGCCGGATAAAGCGACCATGAGGACGGATGCTGCCGCCGAGCTGGACAGATTGGCCAGAGGGGGCGTGAAGAAACCGCCTAGCGGCAGTAGCGGCGGTGGGAGTATCGATTTCAACGCTTCCGATTGTTGAAATATTAGCGAGAGGATTTAATGTATATTCCTAAAACTAATTTTACGCTTTCATTAAATGTTCTATTGCACACTCATTCAACGTGTACTTTTTAATCCCTGTGATAATCTCTATTTTTGTTTGCTGTCATCTTATTATATTTGTATTTATTGGGAAATGGTTTGATTTTTTTTATTAAGAGAATAAACATAATAAAGAAGCCTAGTTTTTTTCGACCAGCGAGTAGAAATCAAACCCAGATATCTTATAATTGAGATGCTTACAATAAATAAGCATCTCACTTATAATAGTGGGGTTACAAAATGTCATCAATTTTGTCAGACATTTTGTTTCTTCATTGGTAGCATCAAGGTGGATATAGGATGGTGAAACAGCTTCCTATTAACAAGCACTAGAATAAACTGTAGACCTTTGCCTACTTGATTTCATACCGTAGTAATATTTCTTGAATTTAACAGAGATGGCGACTTACCTTGTGTCGGTAAAACAGAAACTGTGCTTCTGTCATCTTTTTATCAGTTTCATCTGTTCTAGATGAAAAATGACTCAGAAGAGTCAAAATATCAATATTCATTCCAGATTTATAGAAAATATATTGTTTAATGTAGTTTTCAAGTTACGTCTGTCAGATGCGAACCACAGAAATACGTAAGCAACAGAAATATTCTTCGATAATCGATCTTACCGCCATCTTCATTCAAGTAGCTGAAATATTACTACCCTCTCAAACGGTCTACAAGTTTTTCGCAGAAACAATTGAAGAGCTGTTTCACCATCCTATATCCACCTTGGGTAGCATATTGGTTTGTTTGAGTTCAGTGGTAGATATGCGTCAAAGATGAAAATTGAATAAATAAAACCAGCAACGAATCTGAAGGTTATTGACCCTTCCCAGAATAGAAAGATCATTGCGGATTTTGACATTTGACAGATTTAGAGGAAAAACTTGACAGTTGAGAAAATAAGTGTTCCATGTCAAAATTGAATTGAAATGGAAACGAATCCCAATCCGGAATATCGATATAGATATTTTTTAGAATTAAAAGGTACAAAGAAAAAGGATATTATTCTAAAATTTGGATTTGTTCACATTTCAATTCAATTTTGACATGGAACACTTATTTTCTCAAGTGTCAAGTTTTTCCCCAGATTTTTCCCTAAATTTGTCAAATGTCAAAATCCGCCATGATAACTTTCTATTCTGGGAAGGGTCAATTCCGATTGATGAATGCTTAATAAATCAATGCATCAAAAAAGCTGAAGTTAGTAACATGTAGTTATTTTGGTTATATCACCAAACTTCACATTCACCAGAGATAAGTTACCCTCTCTAATAGCAGTTTAGCCAACTTAGTTTCCCATCAACCTTCCCCTTTCCTCAGGGAACCATTACCTGTGCCATTACCATTTGTTGTCAGTTGTCACTTGTCAGATAAAAATAAACATGTGTAGGCTCATCAAGGGTTTGCCTTTTAAAAATTTTGTAATATGGAGTAAGTGATATAATAAAGATTATCACAACACACCATCAGATCAGCAGAAAACTGAGGATAGATTATTACCTGGTGGTCAACTACATGTTTTAAATGGCTCCAACTAAAAATAAATTGCCTCCTAATGAAAGGAAAAGAACTGCTAAGGGGCTTTTCTGGATAGCAGAGTATAAGAAATATTTAAATAAAGATTTCCTTCAGAAGTTTATATTTGATCCTCATTATGTTGCTCCGGTATGTTATATATTATTGATATTGGAGACATTCCTCAATGTATTTGTGATAGAAAAAGTTAATTACACTGAAATTGATTGGATTGCCTACATGCAAGAAGTTGAGGGTTTCCTTAATGGAACACTGGACTATGCAAAATTGAAAGGTAATTATTATCATGTATTAGTAATTTTGAATTCAAAAACATCCAACCTATGATACAGTTTATGTAATATCAAGTGATCAGTTTGACTAAAATGATAAATTTACTGTGTACTTATATATCTGTTTCATAAATGAAATAATGATTTCTTGATAATTACATGCAAGAGGATTTGATGGGAGCTTCATGTAGGTTTTCATACTCATTCATTTCTAATTGCAGGTGACACTGGACCATTAGTTTATCCAGCTGGATTTATTTATATCTACAGTTTATTATATTATATAACATCTCAGGGTGAAAACATTTATTTAGCCCAGTATATCTTCTTGGTTCTTTATTTGGTTCAGACTTTTCTTGTACAACGAATATTCAGAAAAACATTGAAAGTTCCTCCATATGCTTTGGTGATAGCTACTCTAACTTCATACAGAATACATTCAATTTTCATTTTACGCCTCTTCAATGATCCCATAGCAGTTTTATTATTCTATGTTAGCTTGAATTTGTTGATATCAGACCAATGGATACTGGGTAGTATATTTTATTCCCTGGCTGTATCAGTTAAAATGAATATTTTACTGTATGCCCCTTGTCTACTTATTGCTTATTTAACAAATCTGACCTATGCTGAAACATTTTTGAATTTATGTATTTGTGGTGTCATACAAGTTGTATTAGGTTTTCCATTCATGTATCATAATTTATTCTCATATGTTAAGGGAAGTTTTGATCTAGGCAGAGTTTTTGAACATAAATGGACAGTCAATTATAGATTTTTACCAAAGAATATTTTTGAAAACCCGATTTTCCATTTGTCCTTATTAGCATTACACATAGGCTTATTACTTATATTTTTACCCTACATCAAGAAGTACTTGAGTAGTTATGCCAGATTGAATGTTGTGACTATGCAAGTGAAATCTCAAATAGAGAATAACAAGCAGAAGAAAAAGCTAGAATCTGAAGAGTTATCACAAAATCAAAAACAGTTTTTGCAATCATTCAAGAAACAGTTGAAAAGTGGTGGTAGGGAACCAATAGCCCAAGTCCATAAAAATGAATCCAAGATAGAAGATAGTATGTCAAAAATTATCCAGTTATTTGTGTTGCCATTTTTTGTAACAAATTTAATAGGCATTGCTTGTGCAAGGTCTCTTCATTATCAATTTTATAGTTGGTATTTTCATAGTCTACTGTATTTAGTATTCTGTACAGGATTCACAAAACCATTTTCGTTTTTGCTGTTAGGTTTGACTGAGTATTGTTGGAATGTATATCCTAGCACATACTTCTCCAGTAGTTTACTACATGTGTGTCATGTCACCTTATTGTTTGGACTATATAGAAATATGAGTAGGTGATGTAGTTGTTCTGGATTAAATTTTGAATTTTTGAAAACCATAAATTTTCTTCCTAAATTTTTCTGGTGTATAATTGAGTCGATTTATAGCTTTAAAGTTACCTTGCACATTTTGAAAAGTGGACTGTTAAACATATTATATGATATGTGGAATTCATCCAAGAATACTAAGTTTGTTTTTGATTAACCTCAACCTTCAATCGAATAAATGCTCTTATACTAAAACTGCAACTTTTTGGAGCTGGAAAATACAGAACAGAACCTCAGAAATGAAGAGGTCGGGACAGAGGCATTTAGTTTTTCACCAATTTCAACCAGATTGTTGATCTCAAAAAATGAATGTGGCAAAAAACGCGAGACCATGTTTCTGTAGGCTAAGAATTGAGGTGATTTATATTAAAAGTTAATGTAAAAAGCTCAGTTCACTTACTATTTTTAGAAACAACATTTCGTGACAAAAGCATTTGAGCATTCAAATTAAAGATACTTTTCAATTATGAAATAATATATTCAATATATTAACGCGCCATATACAAAATCGAAACGAAGTCAATTATATCCATATTTGCTAATATGTTAAACAAAAATGGCTTTGATAAAATATATAAACATTTCTGAATTTGGATATCTAGTCATTTGAAATAATTACCTATGTAGGGACAAGAACAATGATAAAAAATATCATAGATAATGCTTCCATCTGATTATGTATCCTAAAGAAACCAAATAATTAAATAACATCTCATGTTAAATTCTACAAGTTCAATCAATTATAAAGTTATATAATCTTTGAGTTGAATTAATGTATCCCCATCCACATACTGTAACAAATGTTGGTACTGCTGCAGACCCACCTGATTTTTCAATTCAAACAACTGAGATTGAAGATAATCTTTCAGTACAATCGTATGCACAGGGTCAGACATAATGAGTAATTTTTTTCGCTGATCATGATCAGTTTCATAAAACCCATCCCCATCTTCAAAATGACTCGGACTTTTACCTTCACTCAAAACCAAGGAATCGGACATAGTTCCGTTCTCTTCGGGCTTCGTGATATCATTCAAGGATTCCAGAATGTTCAACATGATCAGACCGAAGCGTTCAAGTACTGGCTCGCTTCGAGTCGTCAATAAATTAGCCAGAGCCAAACCCAATAATTTCCTGTGATCGAGTTCAGCAACGTTTCTCATTTTATCGAGCCAGACATCCAGAATCTTTCCCAGAGTTACTGGGCCAGGCTCATTATGGGCTTGGGCGACACTATTCAGGACTCTGGAGAAAATTTCATGAGAAGACAACAGCACCCTGGATAATATACATAGATACATCGACATGAGCATGGGATACTCCTCTTTGCCGTATATTTTCTCGAATATTCTCGGCAGAATGGAAAACGCCGTCTCAGAGCCTAGCAACGGCGAAGACCGAATGTAGGTTTCAACAAATCGCATCAACATTACTATCCCTTCGTTTTTCAAATCGGGCATCAAGCCATCACAAATCTGCAGAATCTGCACACCATTGGTGCGCATAACCAGTTCAGGGGCCAGCAGCAAATGAACAAGGCAAATCAACAGACACAGTCGGATAGTTTCCGTGGAATATTCCAGCAAGGGAGGCATGTTATTGAATAGAGTCATCAGTTCATTCGTCATGGCCGGAGAGTATTCCAGCACAGTGTACCACAAATCGAGGGAGTCTTCCAACAGATACAGCACCGCGCTCTGCGTCGTATCAGTCCCGAGCTGAATGATGGGCAACAAGAAGGGATTCAGCTCAGGTTTGACCCCTCCCAGGGCCTTGACCAGCTGCACCAGCGTGGTCACTATCGCACACCTAAGCATGTTGTGTTCTTCGGATTCCTGCCAAAGATGGGGGAGATAATGCAAGAGCGAATCTAGCTGCAACTGCGTCGTGCTCCCCATACGTTCCAAGAGGAGAGTCATGACGTTCAACACTTGCATCTTCGTCTCGCACTCCCTAGCTTCTTTCAACAGAGTGAAGAGCAAGTTGAACGATTCAAACATGTGGTCTTTGAACTGCTCGCAGTTGAATTCGAAGTCGTCTATCGCGTAACGAAGGGTAGCAGAAGCGGTCAACCTCACGGCCATATCCTCGTTGGGCGCCAGTAAGTTGTTGATGCACACGTAGAGGGCAGGTCTAAGCTCGCCGGAAAACTTGATACCGGTCCAGCGTCCTATCATCGACGTCACCCGTCTTCGAATGACCCTATAGTTGTTGTGCTTGATTCGCAACTCTTGAAGTAGGGTGTTCATGAACCACTGGTCGAAATCGATTTCGTCGTACAAGTCGAATGCGCATAGGCTGACAGCGTTGTACACCGCATCTTTTTTGAGAATGCCCTGCATGTCTTCTGGATCTACCAACACATTCGTTTTCGATACCAATTCCAATATGACCGGTATCAAGAATTCCTTGTATTCATGGAACATGGTCACGAACACTGTGTCCATGCTAGGCCTCAAACTGTACTTCCAGCTGTCTCCACTCTCGTCATTGGAAAACTCTTCGGGATCCGCATCCCATAAGTCGAGCTCATCCTGTGTCAAAATGAAATAATGGCCTACCAACTTCCTGCACATGTCTGAGACAGTATGAGCTTGAAAAAATGATTGTTTGATTTCGTGCGCGCGCAACGTCTCAGGGTTTTTTGTTCTCTCCCTTATCTTTGCTGGTTTGTATTCTACACACAAGGAAATGTTTTTTATGAGGTTGAAGCACTGTATCACAAATCTTTCGAATATCATGCCGATACCTTCATCGGTGAAGAGGTAATAAAAAGCGAGTTCCAGAGTAGGTCGGATGAAGTCTATGAAGGAAAACGGATGAAACTCCAACATCGACAATAGAACTTTGGTTAAATGTATGATGTACTTTTCACATAGTTCCAATACATAAATGCCTTTTTCCTTGAGCTGCTTGCGACACTGTAGGACTGTCCTTGCTTTCAGAAAGATCTCCTTCATGAAATTAACATAGTCCTTATTCTCTTGTGGCTTGTATGAATTCCGGTAGAAGCCAAACACTGATAATTTCCTCAAAACCCTCAACGTGAGCAGAGCCTTTTCCAGATTAACTGTAATTTCCGCAGCTGCGGAGTCTCGCACTATATCGCTCACGAACATATCGGTGTAGTTATTCCACAGATTCAAAACAAAAGCGTATACATTCAGAGTGAATTCCTGAAAAAGCATTCTATCGCAAGCAAGCTTTTTGGAAGAAATAGCCTTCACAACGTGGTGCAAGGTAAGCAAAGATCTATGTTGTATGACACCATCAGCGCTCTCGATAGCGGATAATATGGTTGGGTACAGTTCAGGCCAATCCCTTGGACAGTCCATCCTCGCTATTATCGATATCAGAACTGCTCTCTGAACAGCTATCTGATTGACAGGCTCAGTGAAGCTAGTCAAGAGGCCCTGTCTTATATTTTGTTTTTCTTCCTCTGGTATGGCATTAGGCGCATTTTTTCTCCAGTACCTTTCAATTCCGTTTTTCATGTAAAGTACTGCTATCCAACGCACGTTGACATCAACCGAATGATTTGATAAAATGTTGAACAGGATTGTATAGAAGCCAGGTTGTACCTCCCATTCTTTGAGCTTCGCCTCAGCTGGTTTTAGAATTTCCGGGTTTTGACTAGATGCCGCTCTAAGAACTTCCAAAACGGAAACTAGGATCGGATCCATCGTTCAAAAAGTCAATGTTAGTGCCGCGAACGCGAATATAGTCTTATTTATATATTAGATCAAAGTGCCTATTTAGATGCAGGGGAATACACTATCGCGGTTCTTGTTTAATTTCAACTTCTTCTTGCTTGATTCTTTTGAGATCTGGCTTGGGTCCATCATCATCATCGTCGTCATCGTCTTCGTCCACTAAAAATGAATAAACTAGTTTGTTTTTAATGGGAAAATTACTTTGAGGTACAATCAATTTTATCATCAGTTTCTTAGGGTGCTTATTGAACAATACTTCCATCAGAGCTATGCATATACTTTTAGAGGAAAAAATCAAAATACAAGATAAATACCCTTCCCAGTTTTTGCTAGGCGCTAAATAATATTTTTGTTCGTTTAGTACAATTCCAAAAAAATAAAAATTTGAAAAAAAAATTAAAATAAAACTTATTAACTTACCTGCAGGAATTACGAGTTCTCTTTGTTTTTTGGTTAAAAAACAATTTAGTGAGAAGCAATTGTCACAACAACGTTCTCTCCTAAACAGTGTTTTTTCATACAATAATAAACATTGTGCATGTCGCCAGTATTCTTTTTTCACATAAGATTCAGTTTTGCTTGTTCTGTGAAAGTTTCTATTCCCAAGGCAAGTACCAAATCTGTATAAAAAACATTATTTTACTAGAGCTTAAAACATCTCACTTACTACTTATACTTTCAAACTCACAAATCAATAAAAATGTATTTCTTGAATGATAACTAGTGAATTAATCTCCAATAAACCAAAAAATTATTCTCAATATCTAAGCACAGAATTCTTTTGAATGCCATCGTTTGCAAGGAAGTTTGAAATAGAAGTGAGACATAGTGAGGAAAATATAGGATTAATTCAGAGATAAGCCAATTATTTGGATTCGAAAAAAATGTACATACTTAAAAACTATTGATTTAAATTTGATCAAAGAAAATAGTGAAAGTAAAATAATAGAAGTGGTTTGAAAAGTTTGGTTAAGTTATGGGAAAGGGGGAGGGTCATGAAGGCTATGGAACCTCGACCCATATGACCTTTCAAGTTCAATAGTTCCTGATCCTGACGTCAGAGGACGTAAATAAGTGGTATTAGCTTTCCTTGGCTTTCCTTCCAGTCATATGATTTTGCAAAAAATCGATCTCTTTTTATTGCAATAAAAACGCACTGACCAAAATAATCTTGGTCATCATATTGGTTATATACCACTGAACTCTATACAGGAACATAGGAATTCTGTGCTAGTCCAAATTTAGCTGGAAAGGCTTGACTAATAACCAAAATTAAATAACCAAGGCAGGGGTGTTGAGAAAAGCTGTTCTTCAGTCTTCACTTTAGAAGATGAATCCATTGAACTTTCACATGATAGTACATAATGAATCTTTTCAATTTACAATGTAACATAACAGAGCCAAATGATATTATAGTAAGAACAAATTTAATACACAATTTACTAATGAGGGATGTTCAATTTAATTTCATTTACAGTTATTTTCATTGCAGAACCTGTAATTCAGAAAATAATGAATCTCATGATTGATTGAAACTTTGATCTGAACTTCAATACAAATATAAATATGATATTGAAAACCTAAAATGAACACATATCTATATAAAATAATGTTACAGATTGTCTGGATGAGTAAAAATTGAAGTTGACTCACAGCTGATATTCTTATTTCCATTTTTAGGATGCTTGTTCAACACCAAAGGATTAACATTAACCCCAAAAGTCACCCATACCTATTCATGAAAAAGATATTGAATGCACCAACCCTGATATGGTAGAATTTATACCCAGATGAGTCTTATAACCAATAACTAGAGAAATTTTTATGACTGTCAATAAATAACAAATACTATTTATTATTAGTTTCATTTAGACCATGACACTGATAATTTTCTTACATCCTCACATGAATAAGTTAATGAACACAGTATAGGTACAAATAATATCAACATGAGACTGAAGTGCATGGGTATTCATAGAATAATTGTACATTTCACTATTTTCAGTTATTACATTAGGTTTCAAAGTTGGTTCATTTCATAATTTTTTCATAATCTTCTAGCAAACCACATGGAAAATTGGTCCACACTGAATTAAAATGAATTGAAGTGGTCTAAGAGCAGATTATACTACCTACTACTAAATACCTACCTGAAAACATGAGCATACCTTTCAAGAGTTTCCAACTTTTCCTTCAATTCAATAAAACTACTGACAGTATTTGTATGCAGAACTTTATCACTTAGTTTGTTATTGCCGACGTATACTTCTACGTGCAAATAATTGCTCAAGATGAGCTGTTTTTGCAAATTGGCAGGACCAGTATGGGGTAACTTTATTTCTATGAAAGCTATCCTGTCGTTGGAAAGTACGATACACCAATTGTCCGGCTTTATATCTTTGGCGAATTTGCACACCTCTCTGAACGACCAACTTATTTCATTTAAATTTATAATTTCATTCTCTGACATCTTTTATTTACAGCGACATTTTTTGACCAACCTTCCACCGACTTTCGATTCGAGGTTAAGAGCATAGAGCATAGGAAATTAGGAAAGGAACATAGATATTATCTATGACATAGAACCACAGTATAGGTTATTCGTAGAACCAATAGAACGAACAAAGAGATCTCAGATGTGACGTAAATGCGTGTCCTTGAGTGTATGTTAAGTTAACTGTAAAACTCTGCACTGGGGTACTATTATTGGTATTATCGTTATTTGTTTGAGTTCAGTGGTTATCTCCCAGTTCACAAATCACAATCACACGAAGGCAACTCGATGACGTAATTGACGGGATTGTTCCTTTCTCTACATCAAACGTCACTCGTCACTTTTATGAAGTTTGAAGTTGAAAATGTAAAAGTAAGGTTATTGTTTGATTTCTTTTACAGCTTTTCATTTTATATGAATTGAGCATTCCAGATTGTGAAAAATAATTGAAACCTTTTCGTAGGTACATTTTAATTTGTCGATTATACTTTATCACAATAATATAGTTTCAATTTATAAGCTCAAATCGCAACAGTTTCTCATGCATGCTGTTAACACAGTTGAACAAATATTTCTATTCCAATGGTACATGGTATGGTAATATGTGAAATTTTATGTGTAATTTTCAGATTCTGACTCAAGAAACAAAATGAGTAGATTTTTTGCCGGATCTGATTCCGACTCGGATAGTTCATCTGAAGAGGAAGTTATTCAGCGCCCCCAGGTTCAAGCCTTCAGCGTGAGTATCAATTCATAAAATTCCTGCTGGCTTCTAATCATAACATTTCACTCAGTTCAGCGATGATGAAGAAGAAGTCAAACGTGTAGTGCGTTCAGCAAAAGAAAAACGATATGAAGAACTGACCAATATAATAAAGCAAATCAGGAACTATAAAAAAATCAAGGATATGTCATGCATGTTGAACAGTAAGTTCCATTTATATTTATCATTAGATATTATGCTATTTATATTGTTGGATTGGGAATACAATATAATATATGTTTATTTAGATATCTGAATGGAATCATGGTATCAACCTCATTCAGGCTACATTTTCAGGTAGCCACTATCAGTTGACATGAGTTTCGTAATGAAGAAATATTGAATAAGTATATATATTCTATATAGTAGGTATGCCCTTGAATAAATATATCCACATTACTCTGAAGTCAACCAGGTCAGATGGTGTGTATTTTCCACAAAAAAACTACATAAAGGACCTATTTGATTTATAATAGCAATCAGTAACATAAATAATTTATTTCTTGAATCTGAGAGTATGAAATGACTCACTTTCTTATTTCAAATGGGGCATCTGGTTTATTTTCAGGTATTTCTATACAAAATCACATGTGAGACAATTACACCCCATTTCTCACTTTTTAGCATTTATTATTCTAACATTTTCTATTTCTAATCTAGAGTGTCACAAATGAGTGAAAACTGTTGATTTTCAATCAAGTTTGCAAGAAAAATATCTTGATCAAGTTTCATTTTCAATATTTACAAGTGGAATTGAAGTTTACAATATCAAAATTATGTTTACTAATTTTTTTCAAATGAAACAAAGGCTCATTATGATATCTAGAAAGGACATTTTGTTATAAACAGTTATGAAAATTTAGTGGCATATTAAAGTTGAATTTTTCTATTGAACACTTTGTATATTCAAAACATGATGAGTATTATGAAAAAAAAAAATCTCAAACCTGATGAAGTTTGAGGTTATCAAGTATTATGATCTTGAATTAATTTCAGGATTATGAATTAGCTAATGGCATTACAAAGACTATGAAGAATGCATCAATTCAAAAGAGTTGAAAAAAAACTTATTTTCATGATGTTCATGATAAAGTGGTGTGTGATTTGTTCAACTACCAAAGTTTGTGCCTCAATTTCTCATCATTTATACTAAACTACGCAACACTAATTACGTTGCACCCCGAAATTTTGCCCATGTTTAAATTTGAATAACTTTATTCTTCTTTAAACAATTTGAATTCTGTTTGCACTGTTCGCTAGCTCAGTCCTTCAGCTATACTCTCGTACTTCTTCGATACACAAGGTTATTTCCATAAAATTACTACAAGATGTTTTTTCGAACTTGCAAAGTTTCGAAATTTTCAAAAGGATCCCAAATGAAGAGAAACAGTTTTTTTTCAACTTTAACAGCAGAGACATGAAGATTATCTCATTACCTTTGGCCATTTCCAAAATTGTCTTCTTATCACTTTTCTTTACAGAGTGATCTCAAAAAATCAATTTTTTGGTTTTGCAGTCATAACTTTTTTCCTTTTCAACCGATTTTCAAAATCTCAGGATCATTTTGAAGCTGAAACGTTAGATGAACAGACATGAAGATTTGAATTGACGAAAAATAAATATTAAAGATCAAGGGTTTGCAAAGGTGACCCAAATCTAAATCCGCCTCGAAATCCCGATTAAAAAAAAATCCAAAACGTTGTTTGATCGAAACGCAAATATCACCACCAAAAATACTGAAAACAAAATGTTGACCCCTTCCCCCCAAAATTTTTTTTGCGTTCAAAATTTTTGCTGGTCAAACGGTTAGATATATCGGTAAACATATTTTACCTGACCCCCACATCGGGATCAGATATTAAAAAAAATTTCGCTCCCCTTGCCCCCATTGGGGTACGGATGAAGGGGACGGAGATTTTTGTGATTTTTTTACATATAATTTTCGTGAGTTTCGTACAAAACTACTAAGAATCGCCCAAACTCGAGTTCTCCAAGTATCATAATTTGATGTACAGGGCGAAAAAAAGTAATTTTTCAGAATCGAGACAAGCGGTACCCATAGCTGTGTTCAGCGGAAAAAGTTGATCAAAGAGATAAAAAATTTGTTTCATAGGCGTACGTATAAATTTTTTTGGGGGGTCTGAAAAATTAAATTCTTTGAAAAAAATCCAAAACATGATGGAAGACTTTGTATAGGGGGTGAGAAGGTTAATCTGAAATTTTGTTGTATTGAGATTTTTTTTATTTCATATTTTTTTTTGAAGTCTTATATCTTCAGAAAAGAAAGACCTACGAATAATTTCTTCTGTCCTGATCTTTATTTTCACGAGAACGTAATTTTCAACCGGTCTCGTCAGTCACTCATTATGATTCTTGTTACGTTGGTTACGGACCATGTATTTTTTGGGCTGATTTTTTTTCTACAACATGGCGTTTCAATTCGGTTTTCTCACGCACAATTTTTGACTACTGGAAGAAAAAAGATCTGGATGAATGAAAGATCCTTCCGAAAACAAGTTGATTTTCATTTAATTCTCCTTCTAGTCGGGATTTACTGAGTGTTTCAGATTTGGGTCACCTTTGAGGAATTCCTCGATTCTGAATGTTCATCTTGAGTTAATTCTGATCTTCAAATCTCCTCATATGAGGTTTTAGCTTCAAAATGAGCCTGAGTTTTTGAAAATCGGTTGAAGAGGAAAAAAGCCTTGACTGCAAAACCAAAAAATTGATTTTTTGAGATCACTCTGTAAAGAAATATGATATGAAAACAATTTTGGAAATGGCCAAAGGTAATGAGATAATCTTCATGCCTCTGCTGTTAAAGTTGAAAAAAAAACTGTTTTTCTTCATTTGGGATCATTTTGAAAATTTCGAAATTTTGCACAGTTCCAAAAAATAGCCTGTAGCAATTTTATGGACATAACCTTATGTATCGAAGAAGTACGATATTATAGCTGAAGGACTGAGCTAGCGAACAGTGCAAACAGAATTCAAATTGTTCAAAGAAGAAAAAAGTTGTTCAAATTTAAACAGGGGCAAAATTTCGGGGTGCGACGTAATTAGTGGTGCGTAGTTTATATCTGAATGTGTTGACGACACAATCTATATGACAACTACATAAAGTGAAAATTCAAGACGGATTTTGTGATTTATGAGCACGCAACAACGACCGACAACGTCGCAATCGTCGCATCCTCAAGTAGAAGGGGGTTGTTGGTTGCCTACAATTTTATTTTCTTGGCACACTGCAACAGCGCCATCTTGCGGTGAGTTACGACTTTAAGGGTAGGAGCCGCACAGAATACCGAATACATCGATCTCGCTTTAGACATCTCATTTGAAAACCAATCAGTATTTTCAGATTCTAGATGAAGAATCAAGCGAGAGAGAATACTATCGCATTTTTGAAAATTTCGAGGTAAGGTATAGAAATATACCTGACCATAGTCAAGGTGGCGAAAAAAAAATATTGTACATCAAACTTCAAATGGTATCCTCCCTAGATGGAACCTTATCTATCCACACAAAAAAAGATGAAAATATGGAGTGTTGTCTTCATAAGGTGTCTAGAGCCAAAGCTCCATAACTCAACTACGCACTATTTGGCCGATGTTATTTGTCCTGGGTTTGAACAAAGTGTATAGTCGGTATATCTGAGACAGGATCAAGAGAGTGATCCTGAAATTGTATACTTTCTACGCTGGAAGGAAAGTGGAGCAGATAGGCCTACCTGGAATCTCTTATTGAGCACCAAAATTCGAAGCCATGTGGGCACAAAGGGATTTCAAAATTGTAGAGAATGGATTTCTGAAACGAGTTTGGGGGACAGATTATGGCAAGATAACAACTTGCCAACTAGTTGAGCCCAGAACAAGGATTAATGAATCAGGTGACCTTGGAGTTGATAACACCTTGGCTAAAGTTAGACAAAGGTTCTATTTGGTCCAATGTCTCTATGACTTATAAAGTTGGTGTAGATGTCAAATTTGTGAAGCGAGCAAATGCCCTAAAACAAGATCTAGAGGTGAAATGAAACAGTACAATGTTGGTGCTCTTTTTAAACGAATTATGGTAAAGGTAGGGAATATGGGTCCAAGCCCGATTTTGACGAAACTTTCACTATATCCATCAAAAATTTTCCGCGGAAAGACCTTTTTCCATGTTTTTATGACAAATTTATGTCGTGGTACTCACTATCAAAACTCAAATACAATCTATATGACAGCTCCCTTCAAACTCCAATCAGCGAAACTGCTATTGCGATGTTGCCGTTTCGATTTCAAAAACATTCGATTTAGGTAAAATAAATAAAATATTTCGGAGCAGAGAGGACCAGAATTTCAAAATTTCAGAAGCAAGGATAAAAGAATTTTTATTGGATGATCATTTTGGTAACAAATTAATGTTTCAACTTGAAAAAAAACATCACATTCAATCTGAGAATTCTATAGAAAAATAGTTATGGTCCTGAGAAGGACCGTTTAATGTTTAGCATTATCCTTTCAACAATAAATAGCATTCGGATCTTTAGTAACTTAAATTTAAACAAAGTTAGGTTAGGTGGTTTTTTCTTCTTTTCTGATTCCAATTTCCATTCATAAGAGTTCCTACAGGAAGTAGAGAAAAATGAACAACGTGGTGATAGACATGCGCGCGCTCGGTCGACATTACGCAATTTCTCGCGCGTGTATGTAATTGATATTTGTCAAGCAATAAGAGATTAGAGTTTCTATAAAGGTTTAAAGAAGATAGTAATAAATTTCAACAAAGTTAGGTTAGGTGGTTTTTCCGAGGGTTTTTCCTTCTTTCATCTTGGGTTATCAGGCACCATGTACTCGAATTATCAATAAAAAGCTGCTTATTTTCAGAAATCTGATGTAGACGAAAGATTCGTTATCGATTCGATGAATGACATTCATACTGATTACTTTTTTCCATGAAAAATGTGATTTCATTTCAGAAAGGAATAAGGGAATAACTTTCATGTGAAAGTAATACCATTTTCGAAAAATTCATCAATTATTTAAAAAATTCTATTTGATTAGAATTGAATAGAATATTTCTGAAATCAAACCGGCAACGTTGCAAAAATATTTGCTCTAACAAGCTGTCATTAATATCATTCGCCAATCAAAATGTTTTTGTATTCAAACTTCATTGATAACAAGTTTTTAACTTTTTTCAATTCTTGTTATTACTTCCAAAGAATCAGTTGATTTATATAGATTGTGCATGTAATTATTGGTGGTTCAACACAGTGCCTACCAATCGAAAAGATACATTGGACAACTCCTTACAACGAATTGTGTGCGTATTTTGAAAGCCAGTGGGGGAATGTATGTTTTTCAAAAAAACAACATGGAAAAAGGTCTTTCCGCGGAAAAATTTTGATGGGTATAGTATTTTTATCATGTTTTAAAGCATCTGTGAAAGTTTCGTCGAAATCGGGCTTGGACCCATATTCCCTACTTTTTCCGAGGATTTTTCATGGGTAGCCAATACCAGAAGATGTAATATCATACTATTCTTAAAAAGGTGAAAATAACATGGCAATATTTTGAATAATTCAGGCTAAAACGTACCTACCCGCCTCGGTACTCGCAACAGTAAATTATCAAGTTGGTCTGTTTCAGGTTTTGAAGAACTTCAAAAGGCATATCTGAAAGCAGCTCCTGTGATCTTGAAGGAGGAAAATGGCCAGACTCCTCGATTCTTCATTAGATGTCTCACTGAAATGGAAGAGTTCATTAATGAGATGTGGGAAGATAGAGATGGCCGAAAAAACATGAGCAAAAATAACAGGTAGGTTCCCCCGATTTTTGAGGACATAATAATTATTTTTCTCACTTTTGACAATATGGATGGTTTCAAGTTCATTAAATGATATCAGATTTCCGTGACATCATCTATAGGAGAATTTTTTGATGATACCACCTAAATTATCTGCTAGCTCGCACAATTTTCCATCAACATTTTTCTTTTGTGTAGTCAAGAGATAAGAAACAATTTGAATATTATTTATATTTTGAGAAATATGTCTTGAGATTTTGCAAATTTTAACAAATTGAGGAAACTGAAAATCACTCAGTTTATCTGAAGTTGATGACAATTTGTATTCTATTTAAAAATCACAAATAAAGATTTTTTTTCATTTGTTGTGTACTTTTTGAATATCACTGTATATTGTGATATGTTGTTTTGTTCTTTGACCAGTCACATAGTTGTGTGAAATGATAAAAATATTCTCTACTCTCCTCATCAAAGAGGTCCATAACAAAACTACGAATTACCAGATTTGAAATCTTATTACTTAGTGAAACTCATAATTGTTCACTGACTCTGTAACCCCTTGTATAAGTGAACCATTTCCATCCATAGAGAAGCTCAAACTTAAAACATTATATTCAACTGTAATTGTAATATTTACTGTAAACTTAACCCTTAACCTGTAAAGTAACATTGAGAGAAGACATTTTTTTATGGCCAGTCCCTGTTTTTTGTGGCGTTATATGTTTTTTTTCCAAAGTAATTTATGTAACATGAATTGAAATTTTTAGCAAATCTTTAACTTCAATGAGGCAAAAACTTAGGAAGTATCTGAAAGATTTTGAAGATGATGTTGCCAAGTTCAAGGAAAACCCAGAACAACCAGACGATGAAGAAGAAGAGGAAAAACGTAAGTAGAAGCGCTGAATTTCCGCCATCCTGCTTCGAAATTGTTTGTTTATTAACAAAATTTATATTTAATTGTCAACTTTGAATCGATCTCAATTACATACGCGAGCAATTTTGAACAACATTCATTCATTTTATAATATAAAACATGCAGAAAATGTGATAATCTGATAATGTGATTATTTTATGATCTCTGCTTAGATTTGATTGATGAATAACTCTTCTGCATATCTTCAAAACACTGGAATGCTCAACTAAACTAATTTTGTCATTGTCCAAGATGGCAGCATAGCATGAGTATAATATCAAAATATACATGTATCACACAACGATTGATGAACGCCGCATTTTTTTGTTTATAGAAGAACCTGATCAGGATTCAGACAATGAGGCTCCCCCAAAGAACCAATTCCTCAAAGCCCCCGCTAAACCAATTGTGGACGACAAAGATGACGCATCGGACTCCGACGAATGGCCTTCCGATTCAGACAGCAGCTCAGACTCGTCGGATGATGATGAGAGCAAATACACCAGTATGAGAGAACGTTTCTTGAAGAAAGCCGGAACGGCTCACGAAGATGATGAAGAGAAGGAAGAAAAGGAGCGCAGGAAGGAGGAGAAGAGGAAAGAGCGGAAAGACAAAGATAGGAGAAAAATGAGAAGAGAGGATGAGGAAGATGGCGAAGGCGAATGGGAGACAGTCCAACGTGGGGTTGCCATACCAAGCGTAAGATTTTATTATCGCTTCAATTTTTTTTTTAGTCATTCACTTTCAGAAACAGGATGCTAACATACTGTTAAGAAATGTCGTCAATGTAAATAGATAAAATGTAAAAATACAAACTAGACACATGAACTACTAGCAAACAAATGGACAAATATTTAGGTACATGCATAAAATTCACTAACTGTGTAACAATTTTTTTCTAACAGAAATACTTTCACTTTTTTCTTAAAAATATTCAAATTCCTACTATTTTTAATAAAATCTGGTATCTTATTGTAAAGCATACATCCCATATAAAATAAACCCCTCTGGTACAGCGTAGTATCATGCTTGTTAGGTAAGAGCTGTTCTTTTTTTCTTGTATTATATGAATGCTGAGCTCTTACTTCGTTGAACCTATCCTTATTTTTGAAAACATAACAAACAACCTCATATATATACACCGATACTAATGTTAGGATTTTAGAGGATTTAAAAATATTTCTGCATGAATCGTAAAATCCAAGATTGCCTAAAATTCGTACCGCACGTTTTTGCAATTTAAAAACTCTCTCAGCATCTGAGGCATATCCCCAGTGAACTATAGCATATTTCATACAAGAGTAAAAACAGGCGAAGTAAAGTTGTATTTAGTTGTTTTTTTTTTACAAACTAACTAGTAAAATGCATTATTGAATTCAAATTTCTAGAAAGATGAAAAAAAATCTGACATTCAGTGGCTTGTTTTTAATTTTATGCAGTCGAAGATCACAAATTGGATACCGAAATAGAAGGCAACAAATTGTCTTTACACATGTCTCAAGCTAGTAAAATGAATGTGACAAGTGAGACACTTATCGAATTAAATAGCATGTTTCTATGCGGATTATGTGAAAAAATTCATGATCTGTCAAGTTCAAAGTGTAAATACAAAATGTTATTTATTCAACTATGTTTAATCTATACAGTTATTATAATTTCTATCGAAATACTTTCGTTGATTCTATCTGTCTTTGGAGAAGATAAACAGATGAGTTGACGGTGTTGTCGTTTTTAAAGTGATGCAAGTGACAGTTGTCAAAAGCGGTCTTAGATGGTAAAATGCTCAGTTTCACAGAACTGGTACTGTATTCACTAGCGCGCACTGTTAACCTTTTGGGTTAGGTGGGGTTGGGTTCGTTAGTTTATTACACTCAGTACAAAAATTTAACGATTTATTCCAATAACTACTTGTAATACAATTCAATAAACACCTATTTGAAAACAACTTCGATATTGCTGTGCTCGCTGTACAAGTCTCTATGTTAACAAAACTAATCTCGGAACTAAAACATACAAAACAACTTCTAGAAAACATATTTTTTTTCGAATACTCGCGAAATTCCAGGAAATCGTTGACCACGCCAATAAATCATCCGCTAATTGAGTCGGCGGCCATTTTTTTTGCTATTAGCCGCTGCATTGCGGAAATAATGTTTCTCGTAACACAATTCCTAACAATATGAAATATGCCATTAACCGGCATTTTATGGTGTGAATTAAAGATGAACAAATATAAATAATACTCGATTTCAGTTAATTGTGGTGCAGCATTCGAAGTGACAAGTGATAGCTGTCGAAAGCGGTCTGAATTCATATTGATAAAATGACTAGTTTCACAGAACTGGTACAGTATGAACCAGCGCACACTGTTAACCTTATTAACATCCGTACGTCTTGTATAATATGAAGTATGTCAATGGAGAATATTCCTTAATTAGGCTTATTACAGCAAATGCAAGTATGAACTTATTGATTATGAGTTTCACTTATAAATTTTTCGAATTCGTTGCTCAAACTATCACAATTAATTTTTCAAATATAGGGTTTTAAATTGCTTTGTTTCTAGTTTACAAATTGGCAACAGCGCCTAGTAGGCAAGAAGAACAACAACTCACATTTGGCCACACTTTTATTATGATGTCAATGTATAATGCAGGAATAAAACTGCTGATATAAAATAGTCAAAACATAAATTTCAGTCCAACAAAAAGACAAATCTATCCACAAGTCAAATATAAACATAACCTCCAAATCTGAGTAGCATATCTTTTGAGGAGCATGGAACAGAAATTAGCAGAATGGCAGCTAACCCACCGAACTTATTGGTAGTAAAAGTTCTGTGTTCTAACCTGATCAAAGTATGGCTATCTTTATTCTCCTAATTACCGTAACTTATTTGTTGTCCTTTATTATTTATGAAATCTGCAGTCGATGTTGCCAAATGGTGAACAGAAACAAGGTACTCTAAATTTTGAATCTCCATATCAAGTGTATTTTTTAATCACTAGATGTTTTTTTTTTCGGAAAAAGGTTGAAATGCGACGTTTTGAAGATGTTTAATAAAATTATAGAATAGAATTACTTCATTATCGTCCGAAGGAGAATTCCCCATACCCGGCTTTTTTTTTAATAGTGGCATCTGGTGTATCATCATGTATTACACGGTATGAATCAAAGATGGATAATTGTGTCCATACAGGTATATTACTTAATTACAGATTATTAACCTGCAGTCAATTTGTTTTCCTCCACTTGTACACATTTGTTCGAATGACATTGAGTTTTTAGGCCTTGTATTTAGGTATCCACGCCCATGTGATCTCGATTTCAAAATTTGTCTGTCTTCGTTCGGCAGAATGCAAGATTCTTTGAGTTGAAACGGGTGATAAATCAATCAAGGGGATGTTTAATTAGACAAAAAAATCAATTTTAAGGCTGGTTGTATGTATTATCTAATAAATTTCAAGTGAGTACTCAATTCTTGGCCAGAGTGAGCCAGTTTGCTCAGTGGTGAGGGTATGGGTTCACAATACCAAATCAAAAGAATAAAAGGAAACAAATAGAGGGGCGCCACCCGTTCAGATACACTCTGTGACACCAAGAATATTACCCAACGGGAAGATAATGCTGACCAACGACTAAGTACAAACTATAATATTTCATTTATTAGAAAATTATAACAACCATTATCAAATACGAGTTTATATAGAAGAAAATTATATAACCATAACATATGTCGCAATCCTATCTACAATTATTAAGTTCAGTCAATAACAAAACCCCTTCATATAGCTATATGTAGTTCACACGAAGATATATTATTTATATGGTATATATTGTTTATATGATATACTATCGATATAAAAGACTATTTTCTATTTTTCGGATTGAGCAATAAGAGTATCCCTAGCGATAGTGGTAGTTCAGTAAGTTCCCCAGTGAGAGAAGAAAAATTGGCCAGGTATTTTCCAACCAGGCATCAGGAGCATTTGAGTATGGTTTTTCCCTTAATATTGATATCATTTGGGTTGTATAGCTTACAGCAGCGATATAGTATTTCTACTAAATATGTAGTCGTATACAAGAACCCTCGGAATGTTGAGGGTTCCAATTCAAGAAAAGATCTGCTTTCACAAATGCACTGCCAGGTTTCTGGATAGATTTTTGAATAGTACAGTACTATGAAGAATATCAGCAGCAAGTTCTAGTATATAAATCCGCAATGAGTGATAATTATTTTCAACAATCGACACCCAAAATAAAGCACAACAAATTACATAACTCAGTATGAAAACTCCTATTTATGAGTCTCCAAAAATCCTCAAAATTCTCAACTTTTTGGGAACGAGGTGTGTTCTCTTGAAGAAAATTATTACACTCACGATGGTTCTCAGGATTGCCATACCAATTGATAATATCGAGATCATTTCAGTACGAAAAATCTATTCATAAAAACCTCGTTAACAGTTTGAATATTCGGAATTGAGTTGGTAGTACTGAAAAGGTACTGACGTTCTAAAAGTAGGTGATATTATAAAAGACATACTCCTTCATATTTCATCCTTATCTGACAACAACTGATTTTTATACCAGATCGGGAAAATAAGCGCCTAGTGTCCTACGTATCGATAAACCAGACTCTCGTTACTGCGAAATCTCGAATACAGGCTGTCCCTCGAAAAGAAATCTGATTTCAAAGAGGAAGGCTGTAACCAAATATGGTACAACTTATCTTTATTTTAGCCTATCAGCTGCTCTAGATTCGGTGGGTCGTGGATAAGGAAAAATTGTTGAATTTTAAGTGAAAATATTAACTCAAGAGAATCAGGAAAAATACAAATGTCATCAAAAATTGAGCGCCATGTATTTTATCAAGATTAAAATACAAAAACCTGGGATCTATGCAAACTTTTGAACAGTAAAACTACTAATTATAGTTTACAAAGTATAATAACAAAAATTTTCATACAAATTATATGGATACAAATGGAATTTTAGCAAAATGAAAAAAAATGTCTTAATATAATCTCTATATATCAAGGAAAATCAGTACAATTTATAAACAATGAATTTGGTCAAGAACCTGGCTCGAATTTTGAGTATCTCTGGATCCCAAATAGAGAGACTTCACTTACTCTGGTCTGGAATAAGGGTACCTGGATTTTCTCTAACTGGGCAACTCTAGCAGACTATGTTCAGTATGAGAGTCCAACTACTCAGTTCATCAGACTGCATCCATACCTGGAGTCTCTATCGGAATTGAAGTTGCTCAGGAGTAGATCAGGAACTCACAAAATCTCCTTGCTCAATTCAGGAACACAGGATACCTCTCTTCAGATCCAGGAATTCAGATCCAGATTTCAGGATACCTGTTCAATGCCCTAAAAGCAAATTAGACAGCAGTATGTGTCCCTTACTGCAGTGTCAATTTTTTTTCCTCTAGATCAAATATTTAGCCAGAATTTGTTTAACTTATGTTAAAAATTATGCACTTTGTTCCAAAGAAAATATTCAGATAATAAATATCCCTTTCCTTATTTCACAATAGATATTATAATTTTACATATACTTAAAAAATAAGTGTATTCAAATACTGAACATTAGATACTATAAATCTATATCTACAAAAATTAGATAAAGCACTTAGTTGAGTGAGCACTTTCAAAGCAAAAGTATTTAAAAAAAATCTCATACAATTTTAATTATTCAACCAATTTCATGTTCTAATAAGCAAATATATCAAAAATAAATGAATGTCAAGACATTCTCATCATCTTTCGATGAACATCCTTCTTAGAGATAAGTGAATTCGGAAATAACAGTAATGAATGGATTCTGCAACTAATTTCGATTTGATAGAAAAATTTCCAGACTTGAAGACAACAAGAAAACGAGATACGCATATGAATCAGTACATCAGAATCAGACTTTTCAGCCAACAAAATAGACTGATCAGTTCTAAAAGTAAGTAGATAATTTTCACAACAGATTTGACCAAGTGTCCAAAATATAAAGATTGTCACTTACCTCAGAACATGATCAATCCTGGAATTCAGCTGAAGAATCCTGTTTCTGAGACAATAACCCTGTTTCTGGGACCAAAAATTATCTCTTCAGTTCAATGTCATGAATCTTTCAATTTTCCAATATCCTCAAAATAAGGTAGATACCTCCAGGAATAGAATAATACTGTGGATACTTGGAAGATTCCAATCAACCTGAAAGCACATAGAAATCCGACAGAAACTAGCTATATCATCATCAACCTTTCATATTAATATTTCCGATTCTCATTTAATCTGAATATATTCTGGTAAACTCAAAAATTAACTCAATCGAAAATAATATAGATTAATGTGTATCCTCTCCAATGTAGGATCACATCAAATTCTCTTGATTTCTTTGGCAGAGAGTAGACACCGCCAAAATACTGTGTAACTCAAAATACATAATTTGTCCAAATTAATTATAAATCGAATTTGTCCTACTATAGGAAAGTGTTCAGATTGATTCAAGGATTACAGAAAAGTTAAATTCACATGTTTTTCTGAATATATAGAATTGAAAAAACCGAAAATAAATAGTGAGGTTAAGTGATGGCTTCCAAGTGTTGTAAATGCAATGGTGAAATAATGATCGACAAGGAAATGTACAAAATAGCTTGTGACTCTTGTGGCGGACTCCTCCATGAAAAATGTTCAGGACTATCAGCCACTGAGCTGCGTTGCATACCACTAAAAACAAGAAATCTAATGATGCTTTGTGAAAACTGCCGCTCCTGATGCTTTGTGAAAACTGCCGCTCCAGCTTGAAATCAATTCCCCAAATGATAAGAATGATGAACGAAATGCAATGTCAGATAGCAGACCTATGTAAGAAAATCAATGAAGCAAAAGAAGTGAAAGTTCAAAAGGGAAATGATGAGGAAATCCTATCCGAAGTTGAAGATCGTATAAATCGTTCAAAAAATGTTATATTTTACAATGTACCTGAATCAGCAGGAAACACTATCAATAAGAGAATCGAGGATGATAAGACTAGAATTGATGAGATACTGAACAAGTGTCAGTTAGAGTATAACACTTTAAAAATGGTTCGGCTTGGGAAAAATGCTACACATGGTAAACCTCGTCCACTCAAGGTGATATTTCCAGATTCTGAAACTGCCAAGCAAATTTTAAAATGTAGGAATCGAATTAATTTTAATGGAATCAAGATTGCTAATGACTTAACCACTAAACAGAGAGATCATCTGAAATTGCTAAGATCGGAGCTAACAGGAAGGCAGAACAGTGGAGAAGTCAACTTGACTATAAAGTATATGAAAGGTGTACCTAGAATTGTTAAAGTACAATCAAAAAACGAATAAATTTACGAAATATCCTAATATATTACCAGAATGCTGGTGGAATACGAACAAAACTTAACAATCTGTATATCAATACTCTCTGTTGTGAATACAAAGTCATATTACTAACAGAATCATGGCTAAATAAAGATTTTTCTGATTCCGAACTTGGGATGAGTAATTACAATATTTATCGTTCTGATAGATCAGTGAATTCAAACAAAAGTAGAGGTGGCGGAGTGCTAATTGCTATAACTAAAAGTATTCAGTCAAGACTTATGAAATCCTCCAATGATACTAGATTTGAAGAAATATTTGTGGAACTCAGAAATGAACAAGACAAATATATTATTGGCTGTGTGTATATCCCTCCAAACTCCAACACAGACATATATCAAGCACATTGTTCGTCGGTAGAAGACCTTTGTCATGTACATCCGGATCATAAATTCATCATCTGTGGTGACTATAATTTACCCGAAACCTCCTGGGACAATGATGATCTAGGCCTGAAAGTAACATGCCCTGTGAATTCTAATGGAAACATTCTTGCAAGTGACTTTGGTTTTTTACAGTTTCACCAAGTGAATTATATAATGAATAGTAGAGGTACTTATTTAGACTTGGTTTTCACTCATATTTATGATTTGGAAGTTCTCCCTGCAGCTGACTTACTTTTCCAAAATAGCATTCATCACACTGCAGTATCATTTTGTATCAAAGCTGGTAACAAACCAGTTCCATTATTATTGTGATTTTAGAAATGCAAATTTCTTAGGAATTAATGATTATCTGTCTACATTTAACTGGATTAATATTCTTGAAAATTTGGATGCCAACACAGCTACTAACACATTTTATGAAATAGTACAAAGCGCAATTGATATATTTGTTCCTTTAAAATTATACAAACCATCAAATTTCCCTAAATGGTTCACATCTGAATTGAAGCAGTTGATCTCTGAGAAGAAACGCATTCACAAACAATTCAAAATTTACAACCATAATGAGGATTACATGATGTTTACTCATTTAAGATCTCAATGTAAGTCTCTCACAAAAGTCTGTTATGAAACTTATCTGAATAATATCGAGTCGAATCTGAATAATGATCCTAAATATTTTTGGAAGTATATAAGTGACAAAAAAAACTCTAATGATATACCTAACTCAATGACATATAATGACAATCTCTCTACAGATATCCATAGCACTGTTAACTATTTTGCTGATTTTTTCTCAACAGTCTATGTGGAATCAGATCCATCCCTTATAGATGACTTTATATACAATAAGACAATCAATCTCTCTACTTGTGCATTCGAATTGTCTAGTATTTTTGAAGCAATTTGTATGATGAAATCAACATTTTCAAGTGGCCCAGATGGAGTTCCTTCATTCTTTTTGAAACAATGTGTTTACTCATTATCATATCCAGTCTTTCTTTTATACAACAAATCCCTAACTTGTGGTATATTTCCTGATATATGGAAACAGAGCTATATACGCCCCATTTTCAAAAGTGGCTCGAAAGAGGATGTCACCAACTATAGAGGAATATGCATTCAATCAGCAATTCCAAAACTGTTGGATAGTTTAGTCAGTAAACTGTTAACGAATGTTTGTAGATCTATAATTATACCAGAGCAGCATGGGTTCACAAATGGTCGATCTACTGTTTCCAACCTGATTTACTATCAGCACTACATAACTAAGGCACTCGAGGGGTCTGCTCGGGTTAATGTTATTTATACCGACTTTTCCAAAGCCTTCGATAGGGTCTCCCATAATTTATTGATAAAAAAACTGTACGCTATTGGGATTAGTGGTAGGATGTTGGAATGGTTAAGCAGTTATCTGATAGGTCGTTCTCAGTCAGTTCGCTTAAATGGTATAATCTCTGAACCTTTTGAAGTAAAATCAGGAGTACCTCAGGGATCCCATTGTGGTCCCTTGCTGTTCTGTCTTTTCATCAATGACATTAATTCTATAATTCATTATTCAAATTTTCTCCTTTTTGCTGATGATCTGAAGATTTTCAGAGTAGTGAAAAATATTTATGATGCAAATCTTCTCCAAAATGATCTCAATAATATATTAGAATGGTGTAATGCAAATTGTCTGTATCTTAATAATAGCAAATGTTTCTCAATGGTATTTAGTAGATCACAATTAGCAATTCAATTCGAGTACCAATTAAATGATGATGTGTTAGATAAAAAACAAGAATGTAAAGATTTGGGAATATTATTAGACAATAAGTTTTGTTTCAATAACCATGTGAACTATGTATCCCAAAGAGCGCTCAAAATGCTTGGCTTTATTGCGAGGTCATCTAAAGATTTTTCCCCTTATACTATAAAAGTTTTATATTGTTCCCTAGTTAGATCCATTGTTGAGTACAACACCATAATTTGGAACCCATACTATGTCAAGTATATTCATCAAATAGAAAGTGTGCAAAGAAAATTTCTGAAAATCATAGCTTACAAACTAGGCCTAGTTGTTGGGGAATATAACTACAATGAAGTAATGAACATGATGAGACTACCAAGTCTGAGTGATCGCAGAAATTTGACATCATTGGTTTATCTCTTCAAAATAATTTCTGGCATAATTGATTCTCCGGAACTTCTCTCTATTATACCATTCAATGTTCCAAATAGGCAAACTAGGCAGAAAAACTTATTTGTTGTACCACATCATTCAACTAACTATGGTTTTTATACACCTATATCGAATATGTTGAGATTGGGAAATCTATATTGTGATAAAATTAATTTCTTTTGCGAAAATCCAAATATTTTTAAAAGACAAGCATCGAGAGTGTTGTTCAATTAATATTTATGTAAAATTAGTGGCAATTATGTAAATTAAAATCTATTACTGTGATTATAAGTTTATATATGTGTATAGATATATTTATATATATTTTGGGTGATATAGTGAATAAGTTAAACGTCGCATTGTCTATGTCATGTGTTCTTAACTGTATTGGGGTAACCCGTTTATAAATAAATAAATAAATAAAT
The DNA here is from genome assembly GCA_029955515.1 of Chrysomela aeneicollis. Classification (NCBI taxonomy): domain Eukaryota; kingdom Metazoa; phylum Arthropoda; class Insecta; order Coleoptera; family Chrysomelidae; genus Chrysomela; species Chrysomela aeneicollis. The sequence continues at coordinate 13,163,688 of JARUHQ010000010.1, forward strand.
ACAAAAATTCTTCAATTTTTCGAGCGTCATGGCCTCAAATATCCACAAAAAAATATATACCTCAAACTCTCGTTTTCTTCTCTGGAAACTTCTAGGAAACCAATATCATTGAATTTGAATTTATCAAGAAATTATAACATTATCGAAAGCAATTTTACGGAAAATCCATCCATTACCTTGCTCTGAAGAAAAAAAACCGCAACAAAACTTCACGTCTTATCTCTAAGGAGTCTGTTCGTCGAAAGAGAGCGAGTACTCGTTTTTTTATCCCTTCTTCATAAAAAATTTATCTATCGACCGATCTAACAGATAGCGTGTAAACAGTTGTGGTCATATTTATTTAAATTCCTTTAATTAATTACTTGGTTATAATTGGCATTCTTATAATCAAGTTGGATGATGTAAATTTGAAATTATTCAGTATAAAATACCTCTTAGATATCCCATCGTGATACTGAAACACTTCATTTGTGCGAATAAGGCAGGGAATGATCGATTTAGTTGAAAGAAAAGAAAACAAAATAGCAATAACCGAAATAGTGGTCAAGCGACAACAATGTGCAAAGCGAAATACCATTTAATATACTTACCTGTCAACGATCAACTAATCAACCAATCAAAGAGCACTTATTGAATTTGTGAAGCCACAATATACGAGGGAGATGAAAGATATCACTAAAAAGGAACGAAATTTAAAAACGTGAGAAATTTCGTTACAAAACGAAAATAACAAAATAAATTACTGAAAACAGATGATAGATAATGATATTAAATCTATGATTATTATTATTACTCTCTTGATATAATGAAATGTAACAGAGTTCTCATTGAAAAAAATCACCATAATTTCCACCGCAGGAGAAGCCAAAGATGTTCGCCAAAGACGCCGAAATCGACTTGAACCTGGTCATCAAGAAGCTGAGCGAGATAATGGCGGCCAGGGGCAAGAAGCGAACCGACCGCCGCGAGCAAATCGAGCTGCTGCACGAGCTGCAGAACGTCGCCGAGCAGCACCAGCTGGGCCCGGCGATCAACATCAAAATCAAGTTCGCCATCATCTCGGCCATCTTCGACTACAACCCGAAGGTGTCCGACGCCATGAAGCCGGAATACTGGGTGAAGCTGTTGGACAGGATGCCGGAGATGCTGAACCTGCTGCTGGCCACCAACAACCTGATCGTGTCGGACTCGGTGACGGAGGAGACCGAGAATTTGGAGGAGCCGCCGTACACCATCCGCGGTTGCGTGCTGACCTCTGTGGAGAGGCTCGACGATGAGTTCACCAAGCTGCTGAAGGAGTGCGACCCGCACAGCAACGAGTACGTCGAGAGGCTCAAGGACGAGACGAAGGTGACATAGCAACTCGAATAGTAACGCCGCGAATTGTCTGAACCAACCATATATATAATAACAACTATATGGATAACACCTATTCTTCTCTTCACGCGAAAATGAAGCCAGTTTTGAAAAAACAAAAGACTGTCTGGCTTGCTAATGATGAATTGTGGGCATGCGCGGGTTTTGACGAGTTGAATTCCACTGACGTTTTCAGAATTTCAAAGGTTAGGTATATTTGTTAACCCAAATTATGTAAAAGAGCGTTAATATAGTTATTAATGTACTTACTGATTGTTTACAGAAGTGATTAGTGAGTGATAACAGTGATTGCTCAAAAATTAGCCCACGAATCTTGTTCCGATGACTTTATCGTGACAGGTTTCTCAGCAAATCGCAAGTATCGCTTTGTAGATCACATCCATTTCTGTATCTATCATCAACTATTATCCAAAATCGTCCAACAATCCATCGATAAATGAATATTTGAAGAATATATGTCATGATGAAATAAAAACATCGAATTGAAGGTTACGTGACACATTTGATTGATTTTCAATAATTATCATACGTTTGTCGCTCACTACAAAGCTACTCTCCTCCATGATGAAAACGAATGTCGATTCTTAATTCAAACTTGCGCATGCGCATATTCGCGATTGGTCCCGCGAACTGTCATTTGTTTTATTTTTCGGCTTCAGCTCTGGTATCCATGTTACCTATATAGTTATTATTAGATATATGGAACCAACATGAAATTCATGTTCATATGGTTTTTTCTTAGATCACATATGCATATGCTAGATTTGGAATCATGTAGTATTTGTTTGGTATTAGAGGGGTCTGCCGTGGAAAGTACTATGATATCACGTGGTAGAACACATATGTATGGTCGAAATTTGAAAACCAATCAATGGCTTAGTACGTTAAACCCCCCCGGACCTACCAAACAAATAACCTAGATACCGTATCTAGCGGAAGCATTATTCAATCTTCGTCATTTTTTCGGCTCATGAAATGATGACGTAGAGGTATAAACTATTTTAAAACGGTCATAGAAACTGTTTCGTCTCGAAAAAATGCCTTAACGCTGATTATTTCATTCAACCGATAATCAACCGAACGTTGACAGTGACAGCCAGAAACGTATTTTTTCGAATCAAATTTTGTTTTATGGTTTATTAAACAGCAATTTCCAGTTTTGTGTGAAAATTTTAATAACATTCTACTCAAAAACTTTGTTTATTCTATTCGAATTAAAAGGATGGTGAAACGCTGTGGAATGTGTGAAAGACCATTTAGAAGTAGTGACCAGAACACAACATTCCACTATTGAGTTACTCAGTGTCATCATTCGTTCTATAAACATTATTAGGAAAAGGTAGGGAATATGGGTCCAAACTGGATTTTAATGAAACTTCCACTTATGCTTTCAAACATGATAGAAATAATAAATCCATCGAAATTTTTCAGTGGAAAGACATTTTTACATTTTTAAAAATTCTTTCCCCTGCTTCAAAATGCACTATGTTCGGTAAACTTATGAGAAAGGAAAATTTATAGCTGAAAAGAACATAGAAAATGTCTGCTGAACAGGAAATTTTCGCTATATTTATCCAATGAGACCTACCTTAACTGAACGTGCTAACCTATCAGTGAAGGCCTAGGTAACTATTTTTAGTAAATTTTTGAGAAAGAAAAATTTTATTGAAGAGGAAAGGAAAGAAACATGTTGAATATTGACCATTTATATACTTTTTCAAACGTCTTGAGAATCATTAATACTCCTTCCTAAAAATGTGTTGATAAAAGTATTTGGAATTCAACAAAGTGTGTTTCAATCGTATGGATGCATTTAATATCCCGTTCAATAGATTTTACTTGTGTTCTGAAAGTAAGTACCTATACATACATTTAAAAAAAATTAAAATCATCTGTGAAAGTTTCATTAAAATCCGGCTTGGACCCATATTCCCTACTTTTACCCATCATTTACCCATCCCAATATACAAGAGAATTTGTGTTAATTTGAAAACATTCTCGGGTTTCCCCGAGATGAAAAATTAGTGGAAAAATATGATCGGGAATGAGAAATTTCTAGAGACGCATGATCGCATCATTTCACTACAAGTGATGAAATGATTGGCCCAAGTGGTGAGAAAATGCTTAGAGTAGTAGATATGCCTATATTTAGTAGACTTGATTTTATATTTCTCAAGTTTGAAACACATTGGAAACTTTATATTTCCAGAAAATAAACAATGTAGTTTGACACTGAATTAAATCTATTATCAGAAAACTTTGATTTTGGATTGTTTTCATCAACTTTTAGGAAGAATGGATATGATAATTTTGTGACTAAGTCAATTTATTCAAATCAGACCATTCCAAGATAGTAAGCACCGGTACTGGGAGATTCAGTTGTTGAATAGAATATTTATTCATAAATGATAACATAGCAAACGTGACAACTTTGTAATAACATATTTGTTGTACATAACATATAAACATATAAAATGAAGTAACATATAAAATTGAAATGGAATATCATGTTATCATCAAATTATTTGGGGAACCTGCATTTTTTTCATAATTTATAAAATCGTCAACCTTGTAGAAACACTGACTGCTCAAAAATCGTTTCAACCTTTTCTTGGTGCTATTTGGATTAGATACCAACCTGATTTCAATAGGTAGACAATTGAAAAACTTGGAACCCACACGAATAATTCTTTTTCGAGCAATGAAAACTATTTCACTACTAGCACCCCACAGAATTATATTGTATTTTAACACCGAATATACCATGGCAAACTATACGTTTATCAGAGATTTTTCATCTGAAACATTTTTCGATAATTGTAATATGGCATAAAAACTAGAATTCAGCCTCTTACATACGTAATTGATGTGATTTTCCCATGTTAATCCTGGGTCTATATATATTCCAAGGAACTTGTTTCCATCTGAAAGAGCTATGACTGCATCATCCAGCGGTCTCTCAACGTATTTTCTTCCAAAAAATGTTATCAATACAGTGTTGTTACAATTAATCATCAATTTGTTATTTTTACACCAATTTGTGAACCCTCTGGCAACTACATTTAGTTTACCTTGAAGTTTCCCAATGCTATTGGCTTCTTCCGCAATTGATGTATCATCTGCAAAATGTGTCATACATTCAGTTTGCAACAGACTTAGTGAACCTAAAACCGAGCCTTGTGGAACTCCGAGGTCAACCCTATCAACATCTGAATTGGCTTAAGGCAAATTTACTACCTTACTCACCTTTCCAAATATGATATAAGATAGTTTCCATGATAGCACATTTCCTCTTATTTCAATTGCATATAAACTGTCATAAGCAATGTTTAAATCGATAGAATCAAAAGCTTTTTATCATCGAAGGTGGCAAACGTCATCGACAAGACCATGAAGTACCTGGAGAGGACCAGCGTGCCCTCCGAGCTCTGCCGCATCTACCTGCGCAAAATCGAGCACCTCTACTACAAGTTCGATCCGAGGGTGCTCCAGCAGAAGACAGGCGATGCCGGTGTGGCCAAGGACGAGGTCACCTCGGTGCAGGAGATGGAGAAGCTGTGCAAGTACATCTACGCCAAGGACGGCACCGACAGGCTGAGGACCAGGGCCATCCTGTCGCACATCTACCACCACGCTCTGCACGATAATTGGTTCCAGGCCAGGGATTTGGTGCTGATGTCGCATCTGCAAGAGACCATCCAACATTCCGATCCCAGCACTCAGATACTGTACAATCGCATGATGGCGCACCTGGGGCTGTGCGCCTTCCGGCACGCTAACATCAAGGACGCCCACAACTGCCTGGTGGACTTGATGATGACCGGTAAACCGAAGGAGCTGCTGGCGCAAGGTAAAGCATGCTGGAACTAAGTAACTTTTCAATCAGCATTATTTCCATAATTGGCAAAATCATTGAATACATTTTAAAGGAAAGGTTGTACTCCTACTTCGAAAAGCGTTTTTACTTCAGCGAATCGCAATACGGTTTCCGTAAAAATAAATCCACCACACAGGCTGCCTTCAAAATTGTGACTGATATAGTAGAGGGTCTTGATGAAAACAAACATACTTCACTGACACTATGCGACCTAACGAAGGCTTTCGACTGCATATCGCATGACCTACTGATTGAAAAACTGAGCTACTATGGAAAAAGGGGCACTACCTTCGATCTGCTTCGTTCTTACCTCTCAAAGAGATACCAATGTGTAGAATTGAACAATGTAAAGTCGGACTATAGAAAAATTGATCATGGGGTACCACAGGGTTCAGTCCTCGGACCTTTCTTATTTATAGTATACATCAATGACTTGTGCCAATACATTGCACCTACAAAATGTATTTTATTCGCTGACGATACAACCCTTATATGCTCTGGAAAATATTATAATAACCTTACTAAAGATAAATCTGAGAATGTTAGTACAGCCAAAAAATGGTTTGTTCAAAATAAACTCAAATTGAATGATAAAAAAACTCAAAATATGATAGTGCCTTCAAACACAAATTACCAAGAAGGGAAAAACGTTACGTTTCTTGGTCTCGTCATCGACGACAGATTAAATTGGTCCAATCACGTAGATCATGTAGTTCGAAAATTACCTGGTATTCTGTTTTTACTGAGACGACTGAAACCCATTACAAATTGCAGTACCTTGAAAATGACATACTATTCCATATTTCATTCAGTGCTTTCTTATGGTATCTTACTATGGGGAAATTCAACGAATGCTACAGCAGTTTTTAGATGTCAGAAAAAATCCATCAGAATATTGGCAAACGCAGGCTTTAGAGACCATTGTCTTCAACATTTTATCCAGCTTGGTATCATGCCACTGCCTACTCTGTACATATTAACAGTACTATTGGAAATACACCAAAATGTGAACAAATTCTCCAGACATTCTGATTTACACATTATAACACAAGATCGGCTGATTTACTGACTATTCCTCGACATAGATTAGCTGTTTGCTGCAAAAACTCCTTGAACCTCAATCTCTATAACATTCTTGATAACTCTGTCAAAATGTTGGAATTCAAAAGATTCAAAACAGTGATAAAAAAATTTCTGCTCAGCCATTGTTTTTATGACATTGATATATATATCGTCTCTGCCAGTTCAGTGCGCATTTGATTTTAATCCCCTTTTACCTCCATTAATTTTTCATCCCGATTCTCTGTATCTTCCTCTACAGATATCCAGATGTGTACTAATTGTCTTTATTTGTTTTTTTCTTTCGAATTTTTAAAATTTTTAATATTTGTTATTTTGGATATTGATTTTTAGCTGTAATTTATATAATATTTGTAGTGATAGAATATTTGATTATTAATATCATTTTATATTCTTGATTTTGAAGTCATATTGCCTATGCGACTTGCCATAAATGTTTTATGTACATAACATGGTCAAATAAATACTAATTGTTTTTCTCCTTACTATATACTGTTCTGAGTAAGAAGTTGTCCTCAGGGTGCTATGCTCTACGTGTTGTCTCTAACGAATTGGGTATGAAAACTGCTACTTTAGTTTACCATGCCTTAATTGAGTCGCATATCAGGTATGGAATCCCTTTTTGGGGAACCTGCAGCAAACAGCGCTTCAATATGATTTTTGCTCTTCAAAAACGTGCTGTCCGATATATTTGCGGAGTTGGACCTCGAGTATCTTGCAAAGAACTTTTCAAGAAACAGAAACTCCTCACCACTCCATCTCTTTTTATTCTAGAAACGGTATGCTTGGTACATAAAAATAAATCAGCCTATGATACAATTCTTGGATCCACCCGCCAAAATAACAGACTTAAACTACCCATACCATCTTCCAATTTGATGAAAAAATCATTAATTTATAACGCCGTTAAAATGTATAACCATCTTCCAGCCAGCATCAGAATTATTGATTCCATCAGTTTTTTTAGGAGATCAGTCAAACGTATTTTTATAGAAGAAGTATTTTATGATGTTCAAGACTACCTGAATAAAACCATGAGTGGTTAGTTGGATTTTCAAATTTGTATTCAATGTAGTATTTTGACTTTACAAAAACTGTTATGTGTTTTTTATATATATATACATGTATTTGTACTTATTCAAATTTATTTTTATATTTTTACAAGACTTTGTCAATAAGATATACATCTTCAGGCAATAAAGGATATTTTGAATGATTGATTGATTGAACCAACCGAGTAGTGCTTCGGATGACACTTAAAAAGCTAAGGTCCCCGTCTCCTTACTCATACAAGTCCTAGACGTACAAGGGTTGCTTTGCAACTAAGTTGGCGGTTAAAACACTTGAAAAAAAAACCTTGGTTTTTATGTAAGTAAGGTTTCAAATTCACTTGTACCATCAAAATTGAGTCGGTTTATCTCCACTGTTAAATTAACACTTTGTAATTATGCAACAAGTTATTAAAATATCGTTGAAAAAGATAACTTTTACCTATTTCAAAATTTGTGAACATTTCTATGATGCAAATACGCTTCCCAACGAGACCAATCTCACCCGTTTTTCAAGGTCTACTACCTCAGAGGCAACACGAGCGCAGCAAGGAGCAAGAGAAGATCGAGAAGCAGCGCCAGATGCCGTTCCACATGCACATCAACCTCGAGCTGTTGGAGTGCGTCTACCTCGTGTCAGCCATGCTAATCGAGATCCCGTACATGGCAGCGCACGAATTCGACGCCCGTCGCAGGATGATCTCCAAGACGTTCTACCAACAGCTCCGCAGCTCTGAGAGACAGGTGGGTACTTGGGTTGGTTGGGGCTGGGTTGTGCAGGGTGGCGTGAAGAAATCGAAACTGGCCGAGTCTGAAGTCTATCCAATTCAATGGGGGAGTTTCCTCCGAACTGATTTTCATGAAATTATAGTTTGAATAAGTTTTATGTTTCTGCTGTCTAGAATTACTGTTGGAATCATCCTAATAATTTTAATTTTAAAATTACAGCGATATAAAATTTTTATGGTGGAACACTGACGTACTAATTAGATTTAGTGACATTTGGGGATATTTGTTGGTTATAAGTTTCTGAACTCAATTCGGTTGAGCCTACGGACTGAAAAAAGAAGAAGAAGTAGAAAGCTGTTGCTTGCACTGTTGCCAGATTGAAGGCACTACTTGGATGAATCGAAATATTCATCAAAACATGGAATATTTGACTAGCATAATCAACTTCAAAGAAAAATTGCCAATATCAAAATTATTTTTCACCTGGCCATAATTTCAAAATACTCTATTTTAATATTTATCTTGTCTATAATCAACATTCCCTTGGGCACCGGGATGAAATTTCAAAATATAATTCAGTTTCAACTTCAATTATTGAACGAATGATACATTGGATATCATAGCAATACCACAGATTAGAAAACCTTACAGATGAGACACTCCGCCCATTTTGTTTGATGTACCGACATCCGTTTTCATTGACCTCGGACCTTTAAATTCGGCGCATTGCAGTTGCCGGATTGTCGTTGTCACCGCTAGAACTACTGATGTGCAATGTTGCCATTTTAATGCATGATAGGTATACAACTATACAACAATATAAAAGGTTACCTACTTCTGAGTGATTTATTATGAATATGTTGTCATCAGAGATTAGTTTCTTTCAGGAATAAGATGGATTCCTCGATGTATTCTGAATGAAGTTTCATATGAAATTCGAATATTTCGAATTTTAGCCCATTCATTGTCATCAGGAAAAATGAAACACTATTCAATTATCTGACGATGTAATGTATAACAAATACACAAAATATAACACATCTTTTATGTTACATAGAGTATTCTCTTACGACTTAAAACTCGATCGATTTGCGCATGCGTCTGATTTTGCAAAAGGGTATCGTAACAAACAGCAGGAGTTGAATGCATGTAAAGCAAATAGACATGAATAAAAATAGCATTAAGGCTGGAAATTTGGATTGGATAGAAGGAAATGAGAAAAATAAGCACACAAAATAACAGGATTGACACTATTGACAGTCCTTAAAACTTCTTGCATAAATGGTCAATTTTTCCTTATGACTTAAAACTTAAGACTTAAACCTAACGACTTTAAACTAACGACTTAAAACCTCTGCACAAATCCACCGTGATATAAATATCTATCCGTATCTGTCAAGAGTCTTCTAATTAGTACGTCATCAGAATGGTGGAAGAACCATAACTACATTTTTGGGAATCTTTTTCTAAGTCAAATTTGATAGCAGGAGGTAAATAAAAAATACGTATTCGATGAATTTTCATAAACTTCAACTTGGAATGAAAATCTGAATTTCGGAAACTTCCCCATTGACAAGTTCAGCCAGCTATGAGCGAGAAAAAATATGTCTGCCCTAGTGTTGTCCTTGTCGTCAAGATTGCAACTTTAAAAAATGAAAATGTAATGAAATGTGAAAAAGAAGAATACTGATATAACCTGTATATAATTGGTTTGTTTTTCTTGTAGTTTGTTTTCGTTATCCTGATTATTTAGAATATTTTGTAAGCATTGTTAGATTATGATTGTTGAATTATTCCAAACACATTATAAATGTGTTTTAAGATTTCTTCTCTTTTTTTACGTCGCAATCATAACATTTTCGTTATTTCAAGTTGCAATCTTGTTGACAAAGACAACACTAGGGCAGACATATTTTTTCTCTCTCAAAGCTGGCTGAACTTGTCAATTGAAGAGCTGTTTCACCATCCTACATCCACCATGGTTGCAATCTATTCTGGCTGAGACCAAGGTCTCTTGTAACATGAATCGTAAACATTCTCAAGACACAATAAATGATATTGATTGCTTGACTGATTGATTATCGCCAGAGCCTCGTCGGCCCCCCGGAGAGCATGCGCGAGCACGTGGTCGCGGCCGCGAAGGCGATGCGCAACGGCAACTGGGCCGCGTGCAACGGCTTCATCATCAACGACAAGATGAGCGCCAAGGTGTGGGACCTGTTCTACCAGGCGGACCACGTCAGGGCCATGCTGACCAAGCTGATCAAGGAGGAGGCGCTGCGCACCTACCTGTTCACCTACTCGCACGTCTACGACTCCATCTCGATGGCCATGCTGGCCGAGATGTTCGAGCTGGACAAGGCCGTGGTGCACTCGACCATCTCCAAGATGATCATCAACGAGGAGCTGATGGTAAAGTATTCGCGATAGAAATTAACACGTAGCGCTATCTCATGGTAACAACTCGAACTTCACGAAGTGGTATCGTTTATGTTTTGTTTTCGTATTTGTGACATTTTTGTCATTGTGATATTACTGACATTTGTGTCTTTACCATCAAACAATAGCTACAACGAAAAAAATTGTAAGATTTCACATGGATTCCAACAGAAGAAATCTCGAAAATCTGCTGGAAGTACACCTTATACATCAGAACCGAACTTAAACAGAACAGAGGCCAATTTTGTTTGTGGGTTATCTACCAGAAAGTTCAGTTGTTATACCACAGAAATATAGGTTATCCTACTTCGAGTGTTTTCACGAGTCACCGCTAGGTTGCGTATCGCTTAGCACCTATCGCGAATCCGTCCAGTTTGGTTGGAGACTTTCGGTCTGCTTCTTTAAGGAAGTGGTTGTCCAAGCAACTGTCAGTTGGGTCACTCTAAGGTCGAAATGAAAGAAAATTTAACAACAGATGAGACAGTCAGACAGAGCGAATGTGAAAGCGCATAATTTGAAGGTACAGTCATAGATATACGCCGGCGCATCATTTACATCGTTGTCATCATTTTGTTGGTTATGGTAAAAGTGTTTTCGTTTCACACGATTCACGATCCAGTATTTCGGCTGGGTTTAATCTATAATTTGAAAGGATAAGTAATATAAAGTAATAAAGGAATATCACATCACATATCAAACAACCTGTGATCATAGGTATATAATATACCTTCATTATCTGAAATGTGAATCAGGTACAATAATATGTTTATTGGCGATCATCTGTGTATGTAAAGATTGCAAATAATCCTCAAATAAATCGGAGAATATCAAATTACATTGTTTTCCAAAGGAGGAAAAACTGTGAATACTTATATTGAGCAATTTTTGCTATACCTATACTGCTATATCACATTTCGAGTTGAGGTATTTGGATTCTGATCATTTATTAGATAATTGAATCGTGTTTTATTTTTCCTGATGAAATATTCGAATTTTGTCGTAAAATGTATTCACAATCTTATTTCTTAGACACTGATTTCTGATGACATCTTGTTCATAATAAATCACTCAGAAGTAGGTAACCTTTTATCACAGATCTTTCATATTGATGTTAATTATGCATTACTAAAATGGCAATATTGCACATCCAGCGGTGACAACGACTGTCCGGCAACTGCGATGCGCAAAATTTAAAGGTCCGAGGTCAATGAAAACGGATGTCGGTACATCAAACAAAATGGGCGAAGTTTCTCATCTGTAAGGTTTTCTAATCTGTGTCGTTGATTTAGCACTCTCAGGGCCGGTTTATCAATGGAGGCTTATCCCGCGTGGTAAGCTGACCCGGGGTTAACTTTATCCTAGAGCTAATTCCCCGTTTGATTTTGACAGCATTTAAGGTTTTCTAATCTAACCTCGATGTGAATAAACATTTTATCCCAGAGTTAGCTGTTAACCTTGGGTTATATTAACCTAACCCTGCATTGATAAACCGGCCCTCAAAGTGAATAGTTTATCTACCAGTTTTTACTGAAAAAATAATTCATCATAAAGGTGTTATATATTTATTATAAAAATATCTACCAATGCTCAGGAAACTAGATATCATCCATTAATATAGGGCCTTACGAGATTGTACAAACCCATTCAACATTAGTGACATGAAATTTCAGAAAGATTTATCACATGCCTAAATTATTGATGTTGCAGGTTTTGATGCCTCTGATGATTTATAACTGTTCAACTTGATAGAATGTATTGCTACTGAAAACTTAAATAGATAAATCAATGAGCAGTGATCCTAAGTTCACCCACAAAAAAAATATTTATTAATACAAAACTCGTTGGAAACTGCATTTTACTGCTTTCGTTACGTTTCCGCATAAACGACTACTCTTGCGAAATATGTCACTTTCCACACTCGTTACGTAATATACCATTGTATTTGGGGTTGTGCATCTGTTTCTCTTGAAGAAAAACTATTTGCGAAATTCTGCATAGATATCATCTTCATGAAATAGATTACTTATATTTTGAAGACCAAATAGTGTCATCAGTGGCTCTAATGAAGGTCACCATTAAAAGTTTATGAAATGGAAATTCAACTATGCAGGACAAGATAGATGAGCATCAGTTGAATAAAAAATAATAGTGAATAACATTCCAGCATATTGCATAATCTTATTTTTCGACAATATTTATATAGATTGTGCTCTCAATAGTTTCAATTCTTCATCTCACGGATATTTGATCTAGTTTTGCCAACCAAAATCAACAATCAGTCTTGATATTGCAATAATCAATTCCAACCTTTCAGGCATCATTGGACGACCCAACACAAACTGTAGTGATGCACAGAAGTGAACCGTCCCGCCTACAGTCGCTGGCGTTACAGTTGGCAGACAAAATTAACAATTTCGTCGACTCCAACGAAAGGATTTTGGAAACGAAACAAGGAAACTTCTTTATGAGAGGAGCGAACCAAGTGAGTCGATTTTGGATTATTTCAGGGGTATCACAGAATCGACATCTATTATGACGGTGAAAACGAAGGCAAGAAATTTAATGCAACAGGATCAGAAAACTCTAAACAAACGTATTATATTGTTTTATCAAAGCCATTATATAATCATCTGATATGGAAACATTTTTTTATTTATTTCTGAAAAACTCTAATGGCGATTAGTTTCTGCATGTCTGACAGCTAATAAATCCGTAATTATAATTTAAAAAAGTTTTCTTATATGATTGCCGCGATTCTTATATCCTCCAATTACTCCTTTGAAGGTGCCCATACATGCAATCTTTCTGCTTTGATGATTTCATCAATGTAATTTCTTATTTCATTATCCATTATTATTTTTTGTTCTCAGTCTTCTCTTTTCAATCCACTGGACAATGAGAAAAAAAAAAGAATATCAATTGAACCCCTTGAAAGGTGTGTAACTCCATACACAATGTACTATTATATTTTTCAGGGAAACTTCAGAGATAGACAAAACTACAGAGGCGGAAATAACCAGAACTGGGATAGACAGAGGCGTGACAGAGATAGAAACAAGGACTGAGAACATTGTTTTCTTGTTCTAAGTGCTGGACATTTAGATGTCACAAATTTATGTTATATTCGATATTTCCAATATAACATTTATGAAACCTAATTTTATTAATGTGTTTTTTTTTATGTATACAGGGTTTTTCAAATTCGACGCTCGGATCTCGAGAACCGTAAGGGATAAAAATAACTGAAAAATATTTAAAAAAAAAAAACTTTATTACTGGAGATACAATAAAACTGAAATTACTTCTTCATTGCCACATTTTGCGATCTTCAAAATAGTATTCTTCGTTTTCTTCCAGCCAAAATCAACACTTTTTTATTACGAAGGTGAAATCTTCACTCCTGATCATAATAATAGTTGCAAGAGTAAAACAAGATTTTTTATGAAAATGGCATACTTGATAACATTTATTTCAGATATATAACAAATAAAATTTCACAAGCATAAACAAATCATAACTAGAGAAAATAAGTCAAATTTATATCTATATGGGTAGAAATACGCAAAATAGTAATGAAACTGTAAAAACCTCAAAACTAGTGATATATACTTTTTAATCATAAACTAATTAGGAATGGTAAAACATTCGATGTGTTCAAGGCAAATTTTACGTCATTGAACTTTTATCAATTACCAGACTGGTCTGTAAACACGAAAAAATTATGTATTGTACAGGAAAAATTGGTATTACTGCACAAGATACATAACTCTGGGAAAAACAGACTAATATGTGTTTTTTTATCATCCAATCTATACCCTGACAATGATATATGTTCCTCATCAATTATTGTTATTTTGAAAACTATTTTACTAGCGTCTGGTGGCAAATAATGATTTCAATGCCTTTCATTCCAAATAATATTCCCAATAGTTTTTAGTGGTTTTTGTTTATTGACAAATCGAAAATAATGAAATCAAAATGTGATACCTTGATTGCAATCAATTATTATCGCTTTTTTTTCAATGAAAATTTTCCAAACGAATTTCAAAGTTAACACAATATAAAGGGTGTTTCCAACAGAGGTAGACCCGTTGCTAGGATAGGTAAAACCCTGCAAACTAAGTTGGGTTTGCCGAGTAAAAAATGTTCGTTATGGCATCTGTATGTTATGTTCAGCCTCCCTCTAGGAGATTAAGATATAAAAACAAATACATGTGATGTGTTGTGATGTGTCAGCTTCCAAAACATATTCATTCAAAATTAGTCTTTTCGACATTCGACAAAATTTGTTTTCAGTACACAGTATCTTGAATACGGATGCCGTTACGAAAGATTTTTACTGAGCAAACCCAACTTATTTAGCAGTGTTCTACCTTCTACCCATACTAGCAACGGGGCCACCTTTTTTGGAACACCCTGTATTATGGTTAATCAATCAATTCGTTATTCGTGTTTCCGAGTAAAAAACACCGCCTCTGAAAGATTCAATATGGGCTACATTGAATCCAACTGTCAGGACTTTCACTGATCTGCTGAAAAATTGGTGTACCAAACAAACAACATCAGTGAATATTTGATTTCATAACAACAAATCAGTAGATTCAGTACAGACGGTTGAATTCGGAATAATTTCCATCGACATTTAACTGACGTTTGGTGAATAGGATCAGGCCTGCTGATCAAACGATAATAATTAAACTACCTTGTAATCAATCCTCATTTTACTACTCATGTTCACGTCTACTTAGATAAAGCCAAAATTGTTTGATGCCAAGAATTGGAGGGAAGCTGTTTTTCTCTTGAGATTCATATAGTTGAAACAAAAAATATATATTTGCCACACAAGTGGATCATAATATTGTAATTTAACATTTTGTGACAATATGAAACTCCCAGACTAATAAAAAACAGACTGGTATCTTCCTTCCTTTTCATGATACCAACAGGACTGTCAAAAATTGTTTCCACGATAAGAATCTATCGTTCGGGCATCGTCGGATCAACTCGCCGTGGTCATGTTTCGAGCGAGTTCATTACATGGTCATTCGTGTTGTTCTCAGAGTGTTGATATGTGAATTTTTTCTCGGTTAATTCACTTAATTGTGAATTAAACACATTGCTCTTCACTTCAAATGGTGAAAAATTGTTTGATTTGTGGTTTGAAGCAGGTTCCTGGGATTAAAGTGTCAATGGTACAATAGTGTAATTGGTAAGTGTCTAAGTCGTATATGAGGGAATGGACTAATGTGAAATAATGCATGGATATTCATTCTATCCAAGATTATGATGTTTCAAAGAACCAATTTGTGTTTTATGTCTGTTGTTTGATCCGTCCAAATTACTTCCTCTCTCCTTGATACAAAAAGAGATAGTTAGATCTTGCTTTCAAATAATATAATGCATTTAGGATAGGAACAGCCAGTATATGTATTTTATTGGTCTGAGAAGAAACCTGACACAATTTATGATATGCAGGCCCAGTATGCGGTATAACTTCAACACATCATCATTATGTGAAAAAATTTCGCAAAATGTATATATGACTAGTTTCATAAACCAAACGAGATTATATTGAAGGACACATAACTGTTGCAGGCTCTTTGTGAATAGTAAAAATACCAACACTCGGACAACATGACTATATCTCCAATCGGAAACTTAGAAATACTTTATTTCGCTGTTCAAAAGTACATAAAATTAGAAAACATCTCACCAGCAAACGACCGTTTGAATATCTATTGCAACACTATACCGACATTGCTGGGCAGCATGCTAGGGCATCTCCAATTGTACAGATAGTACTGCAACTTTCCGTCACCAATGCCGAACTTGAGCTGCATCAGGAACTCGGAGTTGTCCATCAGATCCAGGGCGTTGAAAACGTCGAAGTCCAGCTGCCTGGCTGAGATCAGGGCGTCGGTCATCAACTGCACCCAAGGCGTGCCCTTCGAAACGTTGTAGAAGGAGTACGCGGCCTTCAACGACTGGTGCACCGGGTGGTGCATCACCGTCGAGGGCAAGGTGTAGTAGCTGACGAAGTCGGTCACTTCGCCGTTCACTTCCACTACGAAGCTGTCAATTATGTTCGGCCGCGGCAGGAACCAGTGGATGAATTCCTCTTCACTGAATATCGGCGCCATGTCGAACCGACTCAGATACTGCAAGGGGAAACAGCTCAACTTAGTTTAGTATCCTCGAAATGCATGTTCAGTAATTCTCGCGAATAACGAACTCTCAGATAAAATTTTCGCGATAAGTCTGTTGATTTATTTCATCGAAACTGAGTTGCTTGAAAACACAGTGAATAAATAAATAACAGCATGTCTCTCGACAGACGTAACTTCATCTAATATGTATTTTCGTTCAACGCAAAATCTAGTAATTGGTTTCCGAACATAGTCTTTAGATTTCGTTGTTTGTTCGTTAGAGAACATAATGCCTATCCATATAAGGTTGCATATAAGTCAATGTTAGCTAGCTTCAAATTCCAGTAACTGAGTGATAGAAGAAGCATGCAGTCTGTTATATTTATCTATTATATCTTGAATAATATTGAGTACAAAAATCGTCTCCTCATAAACTCTATAAGTCAGATAGTTCCGAAAATTAATTTAAGAATACAAAATAAGAAAATGTTCCATACAGAAATCACTAGTTGCTCTCCCCTAAACTCTATGTTGAGTGAATTTAACGTATTTCTAGAAACTACAAAGAAATTGACCTGTTCAACACAAACTTCAAAAATCAAGAGTGTGTTTATTCAGCAGTGATTAACAAATTTTTAAGTGTTGTGTAGTATTATGTATGTTATATGGTTTAGTTTTAGTTTAGTTTAGGTTTAAACAATATTGTCTATCTTTTACCTTTCATGTAACTACCTGTTCAGGGTGTTTGTAAGAAGTAAATAAATAAATAAATAAATAAATAGATTTCTTCGTATTTTTCGGTACATTCTCATCAATTTTTTCGTTTACTATTTCGATGGAATTTTTTCCAGATCTGCTCATTTTGGAATGAGTACACAACGTGATTATTTGGCGTTTAACTGTCATATACACAAATCTGAAAACACCGAACTTGACAGACCAATCAGAGCTCCTAATCGGTTCATTTGGTAAGTGCGTGAAATAGGCATATATCTAATAATAATAGGTAACAAGGATACCAGAGCTGAAGCCGAGAAATAAAACAAATGACAGTCTGCGGGACTAATCGCGGATAAGCGCATGCGCAAGTTTGAATTAAGAATCGACATTCGTTTTCATCATGGAGGAAAATAGCTTTATAGTGAGCGACAAACGTATGATAATTATTAAAAATAAATCAAATGTGCCACGTATCTTCAATCCGATGTTTTTATTTTATCATGACATATATTCTTCAAATATTCATTTATCGATGGATTGTTGGACGATTTTGGATAGTATTTGATGATAGATGCAGAAATGGATATGATCTACGAAGCGATACTTGCGATTTGCATAGAAACCTGTGAATATAAAGTCATCGGAAACAAGATTCGTGGGCTAATTTTTGAACAATCATTGTTATCACTCACTAATCACTTCTGAAAACAATCAGTAAGTACATTAATAACTACATTAACGCTCTTTCAAATAATTTGGGTTAACAATTATACCTAACCTATGAATTCCAAAAACGTCAGTGGATTGCAACTCGTCAAAACCTGCGCATGCGCACAATTCATCATTAGTAAGCCAGACAATCTTTTGTTTTTCCAAAACTGGCTTCACTTTCGCGTGTTATCCATATAGTTGTCATTATATACAGAGTGGGCCATTGAAAACGAAACAACGGTTCTGTAGGTCGGCAGAGCGGAGTTATACAGGGTGTATCTGAATAACACCGAAAAAGTTAAAGGGGTGATTCTGTGATGAAAATTAATGTGAGTGTTTGGTATAAATTTTTTTGAAAAAACCCTCCCCGGAAAAGTTACACCCCTTCGAAAATTAAAAAAAAAATGGTTTTTCTTTTTTATTTTCCCTGTATATCAAGCTAAAGACACGAAACTTGGTAAACATTATCACTCAATAAGAGTACACTTTTTGAAATTTTTTCAACCCTGAAGTATGCTTAGAAGGGGTTGATTATTTCAACCCCTAAGATATTTTTTCTTACAACTTTTTTTAGATGAAAATTTTTTCTTTAAAGAAGTATGACTGAAAAGCCCAATTCATTGACTAACTTTTTTAACTCTACAAGTTTTTTTCGAAAACTTTATGAGAAAAAAATAAATAAGCTCATGTAAAATAGCATTTTATTAAACAACAGCCAACCAAATTATGATTATGATTATGAGACTTCTACAACTAAAAACAAAAGTGAACAAACAATGAACAAAAACCTGTCGAATATCCACAATACAATTATAATAAATGTTGAAAATGACCTCCAGCTTCAATACAAGCATCTACCCTTTTCCTCATAGAATTGCGTATACGATGAAATATTCCTGGAGAATTTCTTATGTGTAACTTTTCCGGGGAGGGTTTCTTCAAAAAATTTGATACCAAACACTCACATTAATTTTCATCACAGAATCACCCCTTCAATTGTTTCGATGTTATTTAGATACACCCTGTATAGAAACGCTCGGACACGTCAACAACATTTTCGAGGGGGACATCGTTCGCGATGTAATTCACCCGAAATACATGACATCCCTCGGATCTGTGACCGCCACCCCTAAAATTTCAAATGGCAACATATGGCAAGTGATACCTCAGTTGAAAGGTATTTTCCATCTTTCCAACGAAAATAAATCAATTATATCGATTCGTTTTCGAGATACTAGAACTCAATGTCGTTCAATCAAAGATCAATTTGACACTGATGGACGTCCATAATTGCGATTTGACGAAAAAACTCAGCATTGAATAGTCGAATTCGAGAAAACGTCTTTTTATCGATTCCTCGGAACCTTAACATTTTTCCGATCAAGTTTTTGAGGATGAAATTTGAAATGAAATTGTATGTTATTTGTTGGTCAGAACATGTAATTCCTTGACAATGATAATTATCTTTGAACAGTTGCATTGTTAGATCTTACTATTGATTGAGTGAATAACAAGTGATTTCCCAACTTCAAAATCCTGATATCTCGAAAACGAATCGATGGAATTAATTTATTTTTGTTGTATGATATTAAGAAAGAAAATACCTTTCCACTGAGGTATCACTTGCCATATGTTGCCATTTAAAATTTTAGGGGTGGCGGTCACAGCTCCGAGGATTGTTATGTATTTCGGGTGAATTTCATCGCGAACGATGTCCCCCTCGAAAATGTTATTGACGTGTCCGAGCGTTTTTATATAACTCCGCTCTGCCGACCTACAGAGCCACTGTTTCGTTTTCAATGGCCCACTCTTATATGGAAATAGGCAATCAATAGTAATATCACAAGTGATTTAATTTTCGCAATAAGTCTGTTGATTTATTCCATACGAAACTGATTTACTTAAAAAACCACCAGTCTACAGGACGAGTGGTATTTTCTTCAAGCAACTCGGTTGAGTGAGCCTATAAAAGCATTGTTAATTCATATAAAATACCTGTTGTGCATTCTATACATAATAAACGATCCATACTGCTCTTTTAAATATTTTGGATTGCTCTCCTAAAATATGAATTAAAAATAGACGAATTATCTTCTGATTCATAATACACTTTTAGTACATAGTACACTTTTTTCAAAAGTCATATGTATGATTCGTGTGGTTCCGGAGAGTAATTCGAAATATTTTTAGACAAGGGTTTCGTCAGAAATAGTTATTGAGACTAAGTAGATGAACAATTTTATTTTCCATGTTTCATATCTCGAGCAAGAAGTCAGAAAAAACTCATCACTCGGTAAAAAAGAGAATAATTAAAGTAGAAATTGACAGAAAATTATTGAGACAAATTCTGAATTGTTGCTAGAGATAATAGCTTGGATATTGGGAGTAATTCACCTTTCATTTATGTTGCTGATTAAGATTAGGGCCAATTTATGCATCATTGTCTTTATCCTAATGTTGTGTCATAGTTTTAACTCAGTCCCAATCATAGTCTCAATCATTTTGGACGTTTATGCATCACAGTCTTGAGACTTAAGAATTATGATATGACAATTAACAATCCACCGATAGCAATTGATATTTGTTATCAATTATCATATTCGAGATTATATCTATATCTGAATATTATATTTGTTATCAATTATTGCCACAGACATCGATATTGGTGACGAAAACCAAATTTAATGTCATTTGTATTGACAGGTCGTGGTCGACGCATGCGTATTTCATATGTGGTCTCAATCATAAGCATAAAAGTTGAAAATCTGTAACTTTCAAGGTCGTGCTTCAATGATTATGATTAAGACTGAGACTAAAAATGTTGCATAAATGCACCCATTGAAATGTATGTTTTTAACTTGATTAAATGATTAAGACAAAGACTGTGACTAAGACTAGGATAAAGACAATGATGCATGAATTGGCCCTTAATCGTATTATAATTTGTAGGAATTTGAGTACATTATACTAGTCAGTGGAAGTCTTAGTTAGCCAGACTAACTCAATAAAGTACACTTTGACTTACTGCATATTGGCTTCTAATAATTCAGTATTCAAGCGAAAATATCTCCTACAGGTTTTTCTAAAATCGGCATTCAAAATTCGGAAATTCTCCTTCCGTCTAAAAATGTGACGTCACCCGGTAATATGGTTTAGATTCTGTTCCATTTATCGAAGTGGAAGAAGTATTGATAGTATGTGATCTTTGACAGTTGGCGATACAAAAATACCGAGTGATTTAAATATTTAAACAAAAATGTTCAAATGATATATAGCGGATATATTATTATAATTTGAACAGTAGAAAGTGAATGGGTGATTTGAAGTAAGTTCCTATCGCCATTTATTTGTTAGAATTTGAGCTAGAATATAATTATTACAGCTTTACAGGTAAATTCAAACTTTCACTGCTCAATTTCCCTTGAAATTGTTGTAAATACAGGCTTTTTATGATGTGTTCAACATCTACCCCAAACAGAATGATGTGACCAGATTCTTCTTCATCTTCTTCCATTTTTCAGATGTATTTCCTAATCTACTGGAGATACTTACCTCAATCTCATTCATGCATTTCAGAAACGAACAATAAAATACAAATACGTAATTATGTCAAAAAATTCTTATTCCCTATTATTTTAAATATGTTTACAGTACCATACCAAACTACCAGCTGACATCAGCAGATATATATTGCTGTCACATAATTATCCTTGATTTTCTTGAGCATGAAAGAATATTCCTATTTAATTTCGATGCCATATCAGTAGTGGTTTAGTGAGATACCCAGAAACAAACATTAATTCTGCTGAAGCTTCAGAGCTTCATGACCCAATAATCAGAAATTACCAACATACCTCTACCAACAATTTGTGTGCCTTCGGTACATCGGCCACAGTCATTTTCCTGTACCCGGGAGTCTTCGTTTCGTTCGGCAATTTGTACAATTTCAAAGTTCTCTGCATGGTCATGTTGCGTGACAGGTGGGAGAACTTCACCTCGATCAACTTCTTCGGGTTGAGCGACCGGTGCCAGTAGGTGCATGTGCTGACAGGCTTCGGGAGCACTATGCCTGCGGTGTAGACGGCCTGGAACAGCCCGAACTGGTGCACACGCCTCGTTATCTCCCTTATCAACACTGGGGCGACTCTTTTCGATCGCAGTTTCTTGTGCACGCATAGAAAATTGATTTCTACCATGCGCTGCGTTCTGGAAGTTGATGACAATTGTTGAATTGAAGTTTTCACAAAAAAACAACAGAGGCGTTCATGAACTTGAATTCACCGCCTGAAATAGTAACGCCCCAAATTGTCTGAAGCCAACATTAAATTCACATTCATATGTTTCCCCCCACAGAGGTTGCCACATCGTTACATTTGAGATAATAATGATGAAAATAAGACCTGGTGGCGCTACTCTTCAACTGTTTCAGCAGAAAAATCCTTGATTCGAAACAATTGAATTTCAGCTCATTACGTGAGATTCTCATGTACAACAATAGATGGCGATACTGTCGATAGGTATTTGATTTAAATCGCTTCACTCAATATCACGTTGGACACATTTTATCGAAGTAGGCGAAATCAAGCGATTTGGGACCAATCACACGATAGGAAGTGAATTCACCAGTCTATATATCCATCTCTGTGATAATCATCCCATGACAACATTTTTTATAAGATTCTTATATGAATCAGATAAGTGCATCAAAAGCTATTTATTCAATCTTCGTCATATAAGACAGTGCCTCATTCAAATATAAGTGGTTAATACATAGCACGTCTTTCTGAAGATTGCGGCATTTTTGGTGAATGCGTCAACGTCGCTAATTTCGTTCAACCGATCGACCGAACATTGACAGTGACAGCTTGAAACGTCTCGAATTCAAATCAAATTTTGTTTGATAGTTCATTAAGCAGCATATTTCCAGTTTTGTGTGAAAATTCAAATAAGATTCTACTTAAAAACTTCGTTTATTCTAAAAAAAATGGAAAAGCCATAAATTGGACAACAATTTTAGAAAGAGAAATTAGTCTATCCAATTAGAATATCAAACATAGTTTGAAATTAATGTCTGGTAGACTACGAGCAGAAAACAACTACTTTCCTGGTAAATACCACGCAGAACATTGAATTATATCTGCTCGTAATCCATGCAACGATTCACACTGTGAATGCAGATCGCAAATGTTTCTTTCTTCCTAAGACGTGACAAATTCACATCGGGACAGGCACGCCTAACAACCTACAGACCGGTTTCGGGCTTATTGGCCCTCATCAGTGCAGGGTAGTTATCCGAGTAGAGACCGTAAGATCTCCACTCGAAGCGTTGCCTGTCCCAATGCACCTTCGTCGCGTTTATTTGACCGCATTGAGCCGCGTTCCAACAGACAATTGGAAGTGGCGACACCATGCGGCAGAAGAAAGAAACACTCCAGAACTAAATCTCCCAAGTCACAGAACTTGGAAGTGGCTTATAGCTCGACTAAGCTAATAAATGAAAAATGGAAAAGCCATAAATTGGACAACAATTTTAGAAAGAGAAATTAGTCTATCCAATTAGAATATCAAACATGGTTTGAAATGAATGTCTGGTAGACGTTTATTCTGTTCAATTCGAATTTTAAGGATGGTGAAACGCTGTGAGATGTGTAAAAGACAATTTAGAAGTGGTGACCATAACACAACATTTAACTGGTGAGTTACTCAGTGTCGTATCAATCTTTCTATAAACATTATTGACCTATCCTAATATGCAAAACAATTTGTGGTCGAATTTGAAAACATTCTCGGGTTTCCCCGAGATGAAAAGTTAGTGGATATAAGAAGAAATATGATCAGGAAAGAGAATATTTCTAGAGACGCTAGAGTATGCTCGCATCATTTTACTATAAGTCATAAAATGGTTGGCCCAAATTGTGAGAAAATGATCAGAGTAGTAGATAAACCTACATTTAATGAAATTGAAAGGTAATAACAACATGTTTGATGTTATATTTTTCAAGTTATTTACTTGGAAAATTTATAATACCAGAAAATAAACAATATAGTTTGAAGGTGAATTAAATCTACTATCATTCGAAATGTATATTTCTGAAAACTTTGATTTTAGATTGTTTTCATCAACTTTCAGGAAGAAAGGATATCATAATAATTTTGTTAGTAAGTCAATGTATTCAAATTCAGACCATTCCAAGATAGCAAGACACTGGTACTGGGGGTAATGAGGTAAACCCTAGTAACTGATTCAGATGTGGGCTTCAAAAAACTACTGTGGTAATGATTGTGCGTTATTCATCTAGTATGTTATATGATCGAAGGAATTCACTGATATGAATTTTTTTTTTAAAAGGTGACTTGAATTGTACACTGAAATAGCTCAGAAAACAATAGGAGAGATCATTAAAGCGTGAATTCGGCTCAAAAAAGTTTGTAGTTGAAATATAGAGTTGAAATATCATGTATTTATTTTTATTATGTGATGTTCGAATAAACACTGCTCTGAAACCCTTCTATTCAGCGAGACATTCAAACGATGGCCTTGGTCCACAGTTTTCCGGAATTTTCTTGTAAAAATTTTAATTGTTCACATTACATCTTTGTATGGTATCAACTACACCTGCCTCATACATGACTCATACTTTGACAGCAGTGCCTCTACGTAAATGTTAAGTTTCATGATCCATTTATTTCCATTTCATATTGTCAAATTCATAGTCAAGGTCCCTTTCTTTGTAAAACTTTTCATTCATGCTGAAGATGGTCGTATATACGTCCGAAACATGTCCCTGAACCTTTCAGATTAAATGTTGTGGAGATGATTTAGAGTATTTCCCCCCCCCCCTTTGTAATAGCATCATTTGCCGCTTCTTGTGACGTTACAAGTCCTCTGATATGCATATTCCTGTGTTGCTAGTTTCACTATTTTTCGGAACTTTTTAGTTAATTTCATTTCATGAATATCAATCAATCAATAATATACTCTATTGTCGAATATGTTATCTCATTGACAAAGCATGAAACAAAATAAAACAAATTGTTTCAGCATTTATCATATTGAAAATGGAGGCTTCGTGTTGATAGCTGTTTATTAATGTCATGTCATTAGTTTTTTTGGCCTGCTCATATTGTAAAGAAACATGATGAATAACGCTCGGCAACGCTGTAAAACATTATTATCTAACGCGCTCGGTGATTGAATTGTAACGTTATATTCCACAATATTCAAACATAAATATTTCTTTGGTAATTTATTTTGAAAAAAACTACTGTGAAAAAATAATTATAAAAAAATTCTTCCACTTATCCCATTGCTCTGGAGGTTGTGGATTTTTTTTATTCAATAACATTACAAATTATTGGGAATGGTTCATTTAATTCAATTTTAAATGCAAGTTGTTATAGTTTCATACATCTCAAAAACCCGTATTTTCGATTCATAATTTCAAATAAGTTCAGTAATAGTAGATGCATAATAATAATAATCAACTTACTTCTGGAATATATTAAGTGTTGCTGGTATTGCAGATATGAAGCCCACCAATCTTCCACTTTTAACAACTCTCACCCCACAGTGCCAATCTTTTTTCCAACCTGGAGGCTGTAATGCCCTGAAATATGACATCCATTTTGTCAATTTTCGAAACTGTTCAGATTTCTTGCTCAAATGCAGAATATAAAATACTAAAAATAAACTTTCATGCTGAAAAATTTTGAATGATATTTTTCAACCTCAATTTAAATGGTCAAAAGTGTGAATATGTGATGAATAATTTTTCCAGTTAATTTCAAATGATTATTGTGAATCAATATTTTGAACAAGAAAAAAGATGTTATCTGTTGTAGAACCTACCATTTAAGAAATTCAGGTTGGTAATCAAACCTAAACATGCAGTCATCATCTTCTACATAATTCTCATTGAGAAGTGTATACAACTCTTTAAGGACTAGGGGTTCATCCAAATTCAGAGTATCCCACATGAAACCATCTGGTAAAGTATATGGCTCTGCTCTTATTTCAGTCACTCCTCTGTCAGGTTCTATAGCTTCATTAGCAGTAATTTTTTCATCTGGAATTGATAAGGAATTCATTTCAAGAATTCATCCATCAATCATTTAATATACCCTCTCTTGAGCACAAAGAATATTCATCAATAATTAATTTAAACTAAACAAATAACTTTAAAATAATTTGGAGTGCACCACTGGGTAACACATCATTATGCAAACAATTCATATCATTCATGGGTCATAGCATTGTTTTTGGATAAGATGTACTTAAGTATAAGTATGTACTTTCTCTGACTTACCCAATTTAGGCACAGGTTGAGTATTCCAGAACTGATAGGATTTTTTCATAGCTTCCTCAGACGTTTTTGCAGGTTTTTGTGATAAGGAGAACACTTCCATAGCAGCTTTGAACTCCTTCATAGTTATTGTATTCACTGGAGCTGATAGATCTGAGATATTATTCTCAGCTTGTACAATATGTGTATTGTTTTCTATGTTTTCTTCTTCAACTCCATTTTGCCGTTTCTTTTGTTTGTTTCGTTTCCTTGAACTGCACGTGAAAAGAACATAGTGACCAATGGAGATAGAATATTCAGTTTGTGACTGAAAGTAACTATTTTAGAATATATCAATTTGAAGAATCGTTATTATAGAAGAATTTTCTGAGAGCAGAAAGCAATGTTTTGTTTCACAAAATATAAAATAAGATGAGAAAAGCAGAGATATGAATAATTTTTCAATCAAATTAAATCATTTATCAGCATGTGTTTTATGTATAAATGATTAATTTGTTTGTGCAAACGCAACATTTTATCTATAATCTTGATATTTATATTTATCAAGTGAATTTTATGTATTTCTAAAATTAAAGCAGAATAAAGACATTCTGATTCATTAATGAAAAACCTGATTGAATCATATTAACAATTGAGAGAAACATTCATCTGAAGAGGCTCACAGATGACATTGGACAAATTCAAAATCTCATTGAAATTATAAATATGGCAATGGTAGGATATACGAATTTGTTCAAATTAGAGGAAAGTTGTGCAATATGAGGACTTTTCAAGTGGCTACTGTAGAAATTGTTATCTCCTTTCATTTTTGAGATATTTGAAAAAATATCAAATTTCGTTTATATTTATTTCTGGAGTTTTTTCAGTAGTTATCAAAAAATAATATGTGCTTTCACCAAGACTTTCACATTGCAACATTTGAAGAGTGACAACTACCACTTAGACGGCCTGCAAATAATTCATCTCATACTCCAATACTCCAGACCTATTCAATAATGTCTGTACCAAATCTAAAATCTTTTTCTAAATTTTTCCAAAGGAGGTTTACGATTTTTTCGATGTTTTGAAGGGTGACAATTATCACTTAGACGGCCTGCAAATAATTCATCTCATACTCCAATACTCCAGACCTATTCAATAATGTCTGTACCAAATCTAAAATCTTTTTCTAAATTTTTCCAAAGGAGGTTTACGATTTTTTCGATGTTTTGAAGGGTGACAATTATCACTTAGATGGCCTGCAAATAATTCATCTCCTTTGTTATGTATTATTCAAGATCAATTTATTGTCTCAATTTTTTTAAGTAAATTTTTTTTTCAATGTTTTGTAGGGTGACAACTATCACTTAGATGGCCTGCAAATAATTCATCTCCTTTGTTATGTATTATTCAAGATAAATCCATTATCTCAATTTTTTATGTAAAAATAAAGCTCAAATCAAACGATGATCATTTCATGGACATAAATTATTCTTAATTATTATTATTTAAGTATTATCGAGAGTATTATTATTTATGAAAGAGTCAGATTTGTGAACTTTTTATTACAAGGCTCTTAATGATCTTTGTATATTTTTCCGAAAGAATGTCAATATTCAAATTCCAAAAAATGTTATTGCTACCATATGACACGAAAATAATGATTTAAGAAAAAAATCTGACGCCACTGGTCATTTGGCCGCTATGCTATGTGAAAATCGGCTGCTGGAAAATTACTGCTAACTTCACACCATGGTATTCTGCTCTTCAAAACCATTATCATGCCACTTATTACTTCTAGATCTCTCAAGAAAACCTAGCAATCATCACAGCTTATTTAAACACAATTAACAAAAAAATTATAACTATTAAACTTTCAAACACACAAAGGAGAAGATCCAAAATCAGACACACCCCAGTGTAGCCTTCTTCTGAATACCATCAACTAAAATACAGAACCTGGGTAAATAGCCCTAGTAGGCTAAGCCCAAATAAAGTAAAGGAAGAAAGGATTATCATGCAATGATTTGGAGTTTTTGAAGTTGTGACACCTCATTCAAATTGAACCAATATAAAACAGTAGCACAGCAGTCAAAATGGGGCTGAATAATTGAGTTATGAACTGTAACTTTAGTCTGAGCTAATAGGTTATTGGAAATTCTGAAGGAATATAATATTTCTTCTTGAAATTCTTTGAAAGAAGAATTTAATCAAAATGTGCATCAAACACAAGAAAATTGTCCAGTTCAAACCCTGAAAAATTGATTATGGCAAATCATTCAACTTTTTAATTATTATCAATAATGGGATTTATATTTTTTTAGTTTAAACAACTAGACTTGTATTTGTTGTTATTATCATTGGTATGATTACAAACACTGGTGCAACTCCAGATCTTATATCATTGTAGTTTTAATGAAAATGAAATATGGTTTATATGATTTGGAGATAATCATTAATATTCAAAATAAATATTGATAACTAACTTTGAAATTGAATGACCTGGATATAATAGAGATAAGAATATTTTTGCTACAATAATATTCATTTGAGTTGCATTTACAACAAAATATAGTGTAACCAATCAAGCTCTGATTTTTGAGGACAAAATTAGTTCAACAAAGAGGATTTATGAAGCAATTGTACAACCCTTTAATATTTTTTCAAAAGTTTGTTGGATATGCCAGCAGAACTATTGCAAGCTATGTAGGTTTGTAACTGACTACAGGAAATTCATGTTCTGAATGCACTGCATTCAATGCAGAGTTGTGAATATTCACAAAATTTCATCATGAAATGAATGTTTTAAATTTCTCCCATCTTAATTAACATTCACTTATGATAACTAATCTCGTTTGATAGTACAGAATATACAAAGTACTAATATTGATTTTGTTCACCTACAAACTCCTCAAAACATCTAGATTTTGTGTCTAGAGTTGAGTCTAGAAATAAGATAATGTATATGATTACCTCTTAGTTAGGGCTACTCCATCAGTATTTCCTTCAATTTTATTTTCCGATAGATTTTTTGCAGTTTTTTCCGACATTTTGAAGCTGACTTGACGAACTGATTTGGGACTTTTGACTTTTTGGGATTTGGCCGATTGGTTTGTTGTTTGAAATGAATTATTTGGCATTTGACAGAGTCTGACAGCAGTGATAACTGATAGGTGACGTGAAAGGAGGCCAATCGGATTCAGGGTTGCCAACGGTACGGTCTTGACCATAGATCTTATCAGAGGATCTTATATGGTACTGACCGACTCCTCCTGACCGTACTTTTACGGTATTTTTGTCCAAAGTATAGGCATTTCTTTTTGCGACGAAACAGTTTCGAAGACCGTTTCAAAACAGTTTATACTTCTACGTCACCGTTTTATATGGAACGCCGTTTTACTTTTTAATGCACAATGACTGCATGTATTGAAAAAAATCTATTTATACGATACATTACTAGCAAAAATAGCAATTTTTGCAATGCATAGTCTCAATGTATTGCAAAAATGCCTATTTTTGCAACACATGACTCGTAATGTATTGTAAAAATTGCTATTTTTTCAATACATTACGAGCAATGCATTGCAAAAATTATGAATTTCAACTAGAAGTATATTTTGAGTATTTTTACAATGAACGACGATTAATGCATTGCAAAAATTTCAATTTTAACAATGCATTACTAGCAATGTGTTGTAAAAATCTATTTTTGCAATACATGACTTTTGATGCATTGCTAAAATTGATATTATCACGTTACACATCATCAATGCATTGAAATAATTGTTGCTCGAAATTTCAAGTGATGTATAAAATCATTATTTCAATACATCAACACTTCGTGTATTGTAAAAATTAAAAAGATAATTTAGTCTCCAATTGCTCGAGAAGAAGAATAAGATAAACAGATGACGCGGGAGAAATGTCAAAAATTTGACAATCAATCCAAAATATATTTGAAATATTGTTTGTTTATCATTTATATGAGATTAGAAATTTGAAATGTGAAGATTATATTCATGGATGTTTGTAATTTTTGTTGTATTTAATTTAATCTATGTTGTAGTTTTGTGATGTCATAGATATCCCTCAATGTTATAACAACCTATAGAAAGGATTTTATGTTTAAAATCAATGGTTTAACATCAATCCTAAATACCACCCAGATCCTTAAGGAATAAAATAAAAATATTGAGTGCACCCACACCTGAACTGGTGGAATTGACACCGAGAGGAGTCAGATAACCAAGAACTTCAAGAAAAGAAGATATGAGATTAGAACGCGAAACAGGTATTTTATATGAGTTTTATTGATTTATTATGTTTTTATAAGCTTTTCAAACCACCTCTGCAAAATCAATGGGGCCACTGAGGTATTCGTATTTCAACGATTTCTCTTTATATTTCCAGAATGTCCAAGATTTGAGAAGAGTATCCAGAATATATTGGAGATAAGAAGAAACCCTTAAAAGCTGGAGAAGCATTATTCAAAGCTGGTCACATCATACTTTGTAGGACATGTCAAACACATATTAACTCCTGTTCACAAACTTCAGCTCTAGGGCAGCTCTAATATGAAATTAAAATAATTCCATGGAAAAGTTATGAGTGGAAGTGTGAATTTATCTGTAAAGCTGTAATAATTTTATTCTAACCCAAAAAATAGATGATTAGAGAAATAAAATCCAAGATTTTTAATCAATTAACTTTATTTTCTGGGATAAGAAGGTGCATCTGCTGAAATTGAGATTTCTTTAATAGGCAACACAATTTATTATTTTCATATATCTTTACAACATAATGAATAATGATAGTTCATAGTATCAATAATTATTCTATATAGATGAGTATGTACCAAGAATAACTTGGGAAGTTTGAAACCTTGTGGTCTACTACAGTCATTCAAATTCATTTATTTCAATTGATGAATTGGATGAAGAATTCATGGCTTATTCATACTGAATAAAGATTTGATTTCATTCAGCTTACATTGCGCTCACTCTTGAAGTTTCCATGTGATGACTTCCAGATGTTCATTGAAGGAATTGCATTCTTTTTGAGCCCATCTCTTGGTTCAATTCTTCTTGATGGTCCTGAAGTGAAATTAAGGTCTTCATTACAAACAATGAAACACAACTACAGATAAACCAGATATTTGATTTAACCTGACAGGAGACATAACCTTCAATTTGGCATTTGCTTGAGAAATCCACTTCTAGGAAGTGCTTACTACAAACGTAAATGTTTGGAGCACTAGGTTTTTCTATTTTCAACATGATTTTCAATTTTTTACACAATCCTGAAGTAGAAATTTAGGATTTGGTGCCAAAGAAGTCTGCACGCTAAAAAAAGTTAACTGATCTCTTGTTATCTGAACACTAGGTCTTTCTTTTCATGAAATTTTCAATTTTTTCAAATTTATAAGTATAATAATATATCTCATCCCAGATAGCACATGACAAGACGTTCCCAGGACGTATATTTTACGTCCCATTCAAGTCCGTACGTTCACAGGACGTCTTCCTGTTATCTTATCTGAGATATTTATTGTGTATTGCAATTGAATACTCACTTCCCCTATGAAGTCTTTAGCTTCATATCCTTCACATTTCATGTTGTACTCTACTCGTATCTGTATTTTTGTTGTGTGGATATGGAATGTGTATGGAATATGGCTGAGGAATATGAAATCGTTTAAATGGTCGTATTCTTGTTGTATTATATACAATCTTTGACTTTGATTATACAATTTATAAATAATTATTTTCAAATTCGAAAATTGATTGACAACTGTCAGTTGACAGTACTGACTCTGACAGTGTTGAGATTATAAGATAAAAACAAACCAGAAGAAGAATAAGATAAATGTAATGCTACAATCAATGTGTTGTTAAAATTGATTTATTTCATTACATTAGTCTTCATGTATTGCATAAATTAGGGGTCGATAACGAAGTGGTCGCAAAAATTCATAATGCATTTTGTGATTCAACTAATCAATTGTAAAAACGAAATTCGACCCGAAATGTTTCTCCAATTATAATTTTTACCATTAGTATTTTTTTCAATACATGTCAACTATTTTTTTCAATACATGCAGTCATTGTGCATTAAAAAGTAAAACGGCGTTCCATAGTTTTATGAGCCAAAAAAATCTTATAACGTTACGTGTCATGTCATTAACATCAGATTAGAGTTCGCGTCCAGTTCAGTGAGAACATCACAGTGGAACATAATCACAACTCACAACCACGATATGACCACGATAGTGGTCATGTGATGAATTGTCAGTCAGCTGTCCACGAGTCCACGATTATTCAGCTGTCACTGCTGTCAGTGTCAACATTCAGCCTTGATAGCCGGTAGCCATTTTCTTGTAAAAAGTCTCATGGTATTTAATTTTTGAATTGGTGAAATTTCACAAATATTCGATCTTTTATATCTTGTTGTAACCAGCTATAATAAACTACTGAAATGGCTCAAAGTAAATTAAATGATTTAGCTGGCAAGTTCAGTAAAGGTGGAGGACCACCTGGACTTGGAATCGGTCTAAAATTATTAGCTATTGGAGGTGCCGCTGTTTATGGTATCTCACAGTCTATGTACACAGGTAATTCTATTCAGCATTGCATTGTCATATACCTCTTGAAATAAAATCCTGAAATCTGTATGCAATGCAAGTTCTGAGATGAATGAAATTGGATTGGGTGCCCCATAAAGTATTTCCCTGCTGACCTTCGACTGCTATGCCCATTTTTATACCTATTTCGATATTCCAAAAAATGCCACCCCTAACTTATTCATTTGGTAGTTCTATATCTCCTGACTAGAATATTTGAACTATTATCTACTCAATGCATTGAAGGAAAAGTGGACTTTGTGAAGCAATACTTGCTTCTTGTTATACCTATTTCTTTAATTTTATTATACCAGGCAATCATCTATCACCTGTACCAAGAAGGATCTACCTAATACTGGAAATAACTGCATTATAACTTGAATCTTATTTCAAGTTGAATATTAGGAAATATGTTGCAAAGGACAGTCATGCATCATGAGAATCTTATTAGATCCAATATGAATAAAAAATGACCTAGATAATATTCAATCTATGTTGGCATTAATTTGAAAAAATCTTGAGCAATGTACCTCAGATAATATCTAACATTTCTCATCTTGGGGTTGATTATTAAATAAAGGTTACCTAATAACCTTTTAACTTTCCTTCAGTGGATGCTGGTCACAGATCTATAATGTTCAATCGAATTGGTGGAATTCAACAAGAAATTTACACAGAAGGACTGCATTTTCGTATACCCTGGTTCCAGTATCCAATAATCTATGATATCCGGTATTTATCTTACATGAAATACTTGCACATTTATCTAATGTAAGTATTTTTCAAGTTCACGACCAAGGAAGATATCTTCACCCACAGGATCAAAGGATTTGCAAATGGTTAATATTTCCCTCAGAGTTCTATCCAGACCAAATGCCACAAATCTGCCTGCAATTTATAGGCAGCTAGGTTTAGATTATGATGAGAAGGTTTTGCCCTCAATTTGCAATGAAGTCCTCAAGTCAGTAGTTGCAAAATTCAATGCAGCACAACTTATAACCCAAAGACAACAGGTAATTATGAGAAATGTAATATTTTGAAATTATTGAAGCAGTTTGTTTACTTGTAAGTTTTGTATTATTGTCTATTGAATCCAAACATTCTCAATAAATACAATTATTCTCTATATACAAAATGAGATTTCCTAAAGAACTGTTCATTACTGTGGAGATTTTAAAAATATATAATGTCAGCCTTAATTGGAATCTTGAAATTATAGAATTTTGAATTTTCTGAAAGGATATATAACTATTAATTGATAATGTTATGTCATTGGTACACTTAAATAATGTGACTCAATGATATCCTGTAAAATATTAATACCTATATCTATTGCAAAACTAGTGGATCACTTGTGGAGTAACCAAAACTTCCTTTGGGATCCATTGATCAACAAATCTTTTTTGTTTAATTTGACAGATACCACCATCAACAGTTCAATTTTAACTGTGAATTGGCAACAACATAAATTTGTCTAGGCATGTGATGTTATAAACTAAGAAGAAATTACCAACTAGTTCATCAAAACTCCTGGTAGAGATGTGTCTATTGTTTCAAAAAGATGTTGGTTTACAGCCTATTTAATCTATTGAAGTGGAAAAAGCAGAAAACATTGATTTCATCCCTAATTTGTTATAGTAATATATCTTCAAAATTCATTAATACAGGAAATTCTTAGATCTAAGTGAACTAATTGATTTTATGCACGACCGGGCATAAAATGACACTTTATCGCCCGGTTATGCGGGCGTAAAAGTGCACTTTACCGCCCTCGGACTACTTTACCGTCCGCCGGGCGTAAAATGGCACATCCGCCCGCCGGATTTCTGGTGGAGTACAATTCTTCATCACTGGAATGCATTTCTTAATGACTATTGTCTGTATTGACAGCAAATATGGTTACTAGCCTATTTATTCACCCACCAGTCTGGAACATGAGCAAATTGTAAACCCTTGATAACTCCCTTATTATAAGAGATAGAGAAAAAGTAAAAACACTCTCATGCAATGTTTTTTCGAGAGGAAAATCATGGGCGTAGCAAAAATTATTTTGAAGGGGTTTAAAAGGTATTTAAGAACCGTTTTATTCATATCATGCTTGAGAGGTGAAGAGGTACTTACAATAAAATATACTGGTCGTGCATAAAATGTATGTATTTCGGGCGTAACTTGCTTTTATGGACCTAGGCGTGTTACTTACACGCTGCGGTCCATAAAAGCCCATTTAACGCCCTTGATTCATAAATAACTATTATGCACAACCGGGCGTAAAATGACACTTTATCGCCCGGTTGTGCAGGCGTAAAATAGCACTTTACCGCCCTCGGACTACTCTACCGCCCGCCAGGCGTAAAATGGCACTTTACCGCCCGCCGGACAATAAATTATTAATTATTCGCATCCTCAGCTGCTTTACTGATTTCTGGTGGAGTTCAATTCATACTTTATTCGTCACTGGAATGCATTTCGTAATTACTATTGACTGTATTGACAGCAAATATAGCTACTAGCCTATTTATCCACCCACCAGTCTTGAACATGGGCAAATTGTAAACCCTTAATAACTCCCTTATTATAAGAGATAGAGAAAAAGTAAAAACACTCATGCAATGCTGTTTCGAGAGGAACATTATGGGCGTAGCAAAAATTATTTTGAAGGGGTTTAAACGGTATTTAAGATCCGTTTTATTCCTATCATGCTTGAGAGGTGGAGAGTTATTTACAATAAAATATACTGGTCGTGCATAAAATCTTGTATGTATTTCGGGCCTAACTTGCTTTTATGGACCTAGGCGTGTTAATAGCTCTCGCTAAGGCTCTGGCTATTACTTATGCGCTGCAGTCCATTAAAGCCTATTTAAACCCTTGATACATAAATAAAACAAAAATCCTGGTGATGTTATAATAATGCAAATGGTGAACACTTGTCAGTTATATTTTATTGATTTAATAATTATTGTTGAAAACTTGGATCATAATTGTTGAAACGGTGATGATTGAATAAAGAATTCGTGAAGAAATATATAGAACTATAACTATGGATCATTGAAGTATGTTGAAATTGAAAACAAATATCAATCAATACTAGGTCTTGTAAAAAATCGCCATGTCAAGTGGCGATATAGATATCGATTAAAATCGATAAATTTCTATCGATATTAAAAATGTATAGATATATCGATAGATGTCGACATATCGATAAAATGCATAACTATAAAACATACAAGAAATTCGACTTCTTTGTTGATAGTGTATTTTTCATGATATGACACTACCAGTTTATAATTTCATGATAATTTGTATTGATTTCTTTGAATCAGTTTATATTTGTTCAATCCATGTATCATCATAGATATGAGCAAAAATTAAAAGTATAGAAAAAGAAAGAAACTATTTATGAAGTAATCAACTCGGAAATAGTATCTCCGTGGACAATCAACAGTACCAAGTACAAATCCAGTAATGTTTTTTTATTTTTTCGTTTTCATGTTTTTCAACGCCCACCACATTATCTTCACATGCAGATTTTTCAGATATTCTGTATACAGGGTCACTCACGGTCCATGGTACCTTAGACGTTTACGGAGAACGAGACGTAGGATTATTCTGAAAATTTGGTTTATGGGGTAATCAGTTTTGTTCTATCGATCTAAAATACTTTCAGCGTTGCCGCTTCTATCAAAAAGTAGCAACAACTTTGTTATTTCAAATGGAACACCCTGTATTTTATTTCATTTTTAGATTCTTCCTGAAGAGCTGATTTCGTCGATACATCATACTTGGGGTATAGCGCGAAAGATTACAGAGATATAGGGTGTGAAAAATCGAGATTTTTCAACTTTAGGAATTTTTTGTGTCGAAACTAATCATTTCTGATCAAAACGGCTCACATGTCCCTATCTCAACTTTTCATTTACTATCTACTGACATTCAATAGAAACAAATAGAGGATGATGCAAAACTCAAAATTTTGAACCACCCGTATTTGTTTCAATTAAATATCAATCGATAGTAAATGGAAAGTTGAGATAGGGACATGTAAGCCGTTTTGAGCAAGAATGGATAGTTTCTGCACAAAAAATTCCTAAAGTTGAAAAACCCCAAGTATGATGTATCGACGAAATCAGCTCTTCAGGAAGAATCTAAAAATGAAATAAAATACAGGGTGTTCCATTTGAAATAACAAAGTTGTTGCTACTTTTTGATAGAAGCGGCAACGCCGCAAGGCTGAAAGAATTTTAGATCGATAGAACAAAACTGATTACCCAATGAACCAAATTTTCAGAATAATCCTACGTCCCGTTCTCCGTAAACGTATAAGGTACCATCGACCGTGAGTGACCCTGTACAATAGTTAACTGAGATCTAATGTAGCAGCTTCCATCTTATTCATTTTTGAACTCACAATTTAATGACAATATTTTCGATTACCTTAAAATTTTACTGAAAGTTCAAAATAAACACTTCGGGATCAGCACCAAATCTGGCCATCATTGCATCGTTTCTCCAACCAAAATGTTTTCAAGGTATCCCTGCTGGTGAGAAGAGAGCTGGTAGAAAGAGCGCAAGACTTCAACATAATTCTCGATGACGTCTCGTTAACGGATTTATCTTTCGGAAAAGATTATACTGCTGCTGTCGAATCCAAACAGGTGGCCCAACAGGAAGCCCAAAGGGCTGCCTTTGTAGTAGAAAGAGCTATACAGGAGAAGCAGCAGAAGATTCTACAAGCGGAGGGAGAGGCCGAGGCTGCAGAGATGATATCCTTTTCAAAAACTAGGGTTTTATGAATTAATTGTTCGAAATGCGGACTCCTGAAATATTTGACGTATTTTCATTATTTCCCATTATTTTTCTTAACTGAGGATTACTTAGGTAAAGCAATTGGAGAAAATCCTGGATACTTGAAACTGAGGAAAATCAGGGCAGCCCAGAATATTTCAAGAACTGTAAGTATTTATCGACGTCATTAACGGGCCGATATTCTGAATGATTTTTTTTCAGATTGCCAATTCCCAAAACAAGGTTTATCTCAGTGGAAACAGTTTGATGTTGAACATTTCCGACAAAGAGTTTGATGACCAGTCGAATAAGCTGAAAAGTAAGAACTGAAGACTAGTGAATAAAATGTAACGGAAATAAGAATTCTTCCAATGCAAAATAAACATTCAAAAAATGGAATAATTTTTATTTTTTGATCTGAGTATGCGAAAAAATGAAAGCATCGTAGAAACCTTCTTTTACTGTTAAGTTTAGTTTCTCAGTGTATTTACAATTTTTTATGATACAGTTGTTATTGTATGTTGATATTCCTCTATAATAAACCATCAAAATAAAAAGTCTTATTTTGATTGATCAATGTAGTGTGCATCATTTGAT
The DNA here is from genome assembly GCA_029955515.1 of Chrysomela aeneicollis. Classification (NCBI taxonomy): domain Eukaryota; kingdom Metazoa; phylum Arthropoda; class Insecta; order Coleoptera; family Chrysomelidae; genus Chrysomela; species Chrysomela aeneicollis. The sequence goes on from JARUHQ010000010.1 coordinate 13,202,096, forward strand.
TCAGTTGGATATATTTGAGTTACTGCAATTGATGAAAATGGATTGAGATTTGGTAAGAATTTGAAAATCCTTCATAACCATTTTTGTTTTTAACTTGAATGCAAATTACATTTTCACCAACCAATTTTTAATACCATTATTTTTCAGGTCGAAATGACTATGAAAGTTATGAAACGATACCATGCAAAAGTAGCAAATCGATATTAACATTGTCACAATTTGCAGCAGACAGAATATCTCCAAAAAATTTCAAATAAGTTTTATGCATTTGTCAAGTGGTTGAACCATTATTTTATTATGAAATATATGTATGTTTTATATTTCACTGTGTTGAAATCTGTTATTCGTGCAAAGTGAATATGTTAAGAATCAGAGTCAAAAGAAGGATTCTCTGTCATTCATCTGTGCCGCAACGGCATCAGTTTTATCCTTCAGTGAGCACTTTGTAAAAAGCTCACAAATGATAGTTGATCATACCACCAGAAATAAAGATAGCTATTATATTCTCAATGAATATTATTTATGAACCGATCAATAGCAGCAAAACTATATATAAAAAAAATAATCTCCGTAGATATATAGGGTGCCCGCTTTTCGAGCTTAACCATGGGGATCTCAGTTATTATAAGAGTTACGAGGTCGGTTAAATTAGGGCAAAGTTGCGCATTTTTATGCTGAACAATTATCTGAAAAGAAATTTGAGGTATAATTTTTAGTTTCTGAGTTATTGGAAAAAAACGGAAATTTGTAGCTTTCGTTATCATTTTTTCAAGCGAAAACCAAGAGAACTAGGAGTTTTTTAGTGGGACGTTCTTCAGGGACTTTTTCACAAGGCATCTAAATCTGTCATCGTATTTTCCAAGGCGTTCTTGATTTCAGAGATACAACACAACTTTGGTTTTTCTTATGGTCGCCATATTGGATTTTTGCATTTGTGGAAAGAATGTTTTTTTTTCTGATCAATATGACGTATCACTCGATATGTTCGAAACTTACCTGCTGGAAGGCTGCTGGTCATAATTGGCAAAAAATCTTTTTTGCGAAGAGTGCTGTGGAAACAATGCCAACAATTTTGATAGTTCAATTGAACTTAGAAGCTTACTTGCATAAAAACCAAGCTTATTTTGAATTAGGAACGACATTTGAAGTTATAAAAGTTTTCTCTTCGCAAAACAAAACAGTATCATAAAAGATGCTCGAATATTCCACCAATCGCTTCTAAACACAATTTTATTCTTCACCTCAAGTTCTGAATAGCTCAATCGATGGGTACCTACAATTCCAAGAATCAGATCTTTAAAAAGAATACTGGATTATTGTTTATGGAAAATAAAGAAATATTTCTTAAAATTGTACCCATCGATGATAAGAACGAGTGAAATTGTGTCTAGAAGAGAATGGTGGAATATTCGAGCATCTCTTATAACTTTGTTATGCATTTTTTTTGCGGAGAAAAAACGTAAGAGCTTTCCAATTCGTTCCGAACTTCAAACCTTCGTTTTTAAGAAGGTAAGCTTGACAGAAATGTGAACGTTCCCTATCCTCATTTGAACTATCAAAATTTATATTTTTTGTTAAACAAAATTGCTGGAGTTATTTTCAAAGCACTCGTCGTAAAAACGGTTTTTTATCAATTTTGATTAGCATGTGAGATTCAAAAACATATCATGTGTCACATCATTGTATTCAGAAAGTGACACACTTTTCAAAAATGCAAAAATTCAATATGGCGCCCATAAGAAAATCTGAAGTTGACTGTTGTATCTCTGACATCTAGAACGCCTTGGAAAATACGATGGCAGATTTAGATTCCTTGCGAAAAGTGCCTCAAGAAGGTCCTAGTTAGAAACGTCCAGTTCTCATGCTTTTCGCTTTAAAAAAATAAAATCCAAAATTACATAATTCAGTTTTTTTTTCATTAATTCAAAAACTAAAAATGGTACATAAAATTTTCTTTCACATTACTGTTCAGCATGAAAATGCTCAACTTTGCCCCAATTTAACCGACATCTTATCTCTCATAATAACTGAGATCCTCATCATGGTTAAGCTCAAAAAACGGGCACCCTGTAGAAGAGTTCCAAAAAGCATACATTTTCAAAGTCGCCCTGTATGTTATTAACGGAAATAGTTACATGCAAAGTATGATCAGACCATCTTGAGTTTCACAAAAAATAAGACAGCCGCATGAAACCGCAATAACACTATTTTTGATAACAATCTACAAACCTGGCGATCTCAACTAAAAAGGATGGACTGTACAGGGTGACCCAAATTTGCGGGCCAAAATGGAGAAATCGGTAACAGGGTCTGTTGAATCAGACTAAAGTTGTGTATTTATATGCGCAACATTATGCCATAAAGTAGTAGTACTAAAATAATATAATTGAAAGTTTTTTGGTTTCTGAGATGTTTTCAAAAAAGAAAAAATCTTATTTTTTTACTCTATTTCAATAGATACGAAAAAAGGAAGCACTCTGTCTCACAGCAGCTGTCCATCTATATACAGTGCGCGCGTAAAGGTTGAAACAAATTTCTTTTCCGTTGCGCATTTCTTGGTCTACTTATATTTTTGATGACATCACTGTCCGAGTTATGACGTCTTTTGATAATACCTTCGAAAATAAGTAATAACGCATTTTTCTGTGTATGGATGATATATTTTTTATGTACAGAGTGTCCCAGTGTTGTTTTTTGCTATTGGGTGTGCCTTGTAAAAGTTATTATCTCGTAACTCTACTAACAACCATGATATTCACGAAAAATCTAAAAATCGAACTTTTATTTATAACTCGAAAACAAAAGGGGACAGCAAATTTTTTGTTTTCGCCAATGAATTTAACTCGTTTATTTATGGAATAAATCGTTCAGTTTTGTAGGTAGGTATAAATGAAGTATACATGGTGTTTTGAGTTAACGAATTCAAAAGTGGAAATATCGCAATTTATTTTGAATTCAGTATTTTGGAGGTCAGCTTGTCCAATTTGTCATTATGAACAGCAGAACAGAAAATCAAATAAGTAAAAAATAACAACTGTAATACAACGAGGAGGTATTGAATAACTTTTTTTCAACTTTGAATGAAAATATATTTTTCGTTTGAGTAGTTTTTCCTTTACCTTCACATACAAGGTAAAAGACAACATTTATTGTCATTAAAATAAATTCCAATGATTCAATGTAACTGAGCCACAAACACTTTCCATTTATTAAAATTAGTCAGTTAATACTCTAGGAGTTTCAAGAAAACTGAATTGATATTGCTGTACAAAAATTTACAAAGACTATAGCTATGGTAACAAAAATATTAGTTAATTATAATTTAGTTAACATTTGTTCAATCATTAGCAGATGAATCAACCAAGCCTGTTTTTCAATTGTTTTATGACTTTGACTCTCTGACCACTTTTTTTATTATCCATTTTCATTATGTAAAATTCTTTGTCGACATCAATGAACCGAGCCATTCTGTTCGACTCATATGGTTCATCGGATCCAGGCGGCTTCATACGCATCTAAAAATAACAAAAAAAAACATTTTAAATTCACCGACATGCTACAATGAAATAAATTATACAAATAGCAACATTGCAATAATATGAAAATATTTTAGACGGATGTGTATTTCATTTATCCAGATCGTTTTTGTGTTATTGATCAAAACAATTTGCTAATTTACTGCTTTTATTTTAATGAGATCTAAATTTGGATAGTTCGGATGAAATTGACAGTTGACGATAACTGCTTTTATCAAAAACCATTCTTTTTGGACATTGCGGTTGACTCGGTTGACGCCTCGTCACCTAGCAATGTCCTCGACTATTAAAAATCGCATAATAACGTCGTTTAAAAAAATGTCTTAGGGCAGGTTGCATAAAGATTTAACAGACGATTAAATATTTAATTTGTTTATAACCACGATGGCAACGTATGACTTAGCTTGCGCATTAGCAGAGATAATCCCACTTTTAGTTAACAGAAGGCTTGACGGACTTAACCGGCACTTATTAATCTTCAATGATAACATAATAGCTATATATTATGCGGTGTTGAATCGCTAATAATCGAGTTGCATTCGAAGCTTTATCGTATCCATATCGTATCATTGACAACGGCGATTTGAAAATAAATCTAACGTATTATGCTTGTATTTGACGCTTTAATAACTGACGCAAATAATTATGGAAACTAATGTATTGTGAGTAACAAAGATTTTGGTACCTTTATGATGTTATTTCATATAATAATGTCTTAATCTTCAATGATACGATAAAGAATTTAACATACGATTTAAGATTTGATTTGTTTGTAACAATGGCAACGCAATTTTTCGGTTAAAAATTCAACTCGTAAAAGAATACTCATATCAAAATTTCACAAGGGTAATTTTTTTCCAATTGAATGGGATTCACAAAAATGTTAATTCGAAAACACATCCAGTATACCTACTCTACTTAGTGTCCTGTTAGACTTCGTACCGCGTCAAGAACGATTCCGATATGGATTCGTTTTTGATCATGTTCAGACTATTATAATTTTCTTCGCAAGATCGACTTCTTCAAATTAAAGATGACCATCGAAGGGAGAAATGCGAAAAGCACCGAAAACTCTCATCAAAATCTCCCTAATTTTGTGACACTATCGCAATGAAGTCATCAGAGTGTTGCTTCAAGCTAAACAACTTGATGTGAGTATAGAGGAGCGAAAATGATAGGTTCAACAAATGAAAGAACTTACCAAAGTTTAAATTTTAACTCCTCTAGAACCGTCCTCGTGAGCTGTTTGTGACTTGGTTTCATCAGGATCGGTATTCAATATTCATGCAGGAATTTATTATTGAAAGTGATACAAGAATAAGTAAATATATATAGGTACGAAGAAAGGAATACGTACGACTATATAGCCTTTTGTTACTACATATACCTACTGATACGTTATATATGAATATAAATTATTTAATGATATATAAAAGTAATTCAATACATAGAATTGAATAGCTTTCATTATTCAAACACCCCAGAACCATAAAAAATAAATATGTATACATAGAATCGAACACTATATCAAATAGAAAATACTGTTTTATGCCACTACGAAAGTTCATTCAGGTAACTTTGATGAAATCCTGCTTGTTAGTGGGGTGGGATATTAAAAAGCTCCTATAATTATTATATACGCACTAGTGGGCTAGATATAGGGATCAATTCAATAGCAAAGCCAATTATTAGCATTTAATATTGTTTGTGGGTCACTCTTTATACAGGCAGTGATGTATGCTGTTAGTTCATGAGTCAATGTTAAGTTTGTTCTGTTCCCATTAGTCATCAGCAGAAGCCTTTTTCAGTCTTTTCTGTAAAAAATTATACAAATGTGAGTATATATTCATTGTGTTGTCAAGTGCAACATAATATTCCACTCATAGTTCTACAAGGTCGAAATTAGAAAAAAATATATAGTTGTTGCTAATGTTGTTTAACCAGTTTATGGTCACCATCACAAGGGTCAAATGGTAAAACGAATGTTAACTCGATCTCTAATGTATGTCGTGGGAAAGAATGCTTTTTCTGGCTAGTATACCACCAACAATTTTTTTATTATACTTCTTTGAAATCACTTTATTTATCACCGCGAATTTATTATCAGTAAAATCCAGGTCGAGATATGAACACGAATTTTTACAGAATGGCGAAATCTGAACGAAATCAAAACTGTAAATGACATAGTTTATATTGTAGCTGTAAAAAGCTAAATCTATGAAATCTTCCACGTTTTGAGTCGATTCTCAATGCTAAAGAGTTGTTTGGCCATTAAAGATAATTACATCAACAAATATCCAAAAACTATCGCATTCCTGAAGCGTCAAGCTGTAGGATATATTCCAAAAAAGTCCAAAGTTTTGACAGCAGAACAAGTAACAAAATTTTTATGTATTCAAATTAAAAACAGTATTTGTTGATGCTGCTTTGATTGTATAGTTATTGGTTATAGTTAGTTGATTTTCAATATTCTTATAGCAATTTCCATTGGAAAAAACCAGTGCGCACTCAGTGTATACCTTCCTCTTTTTATTACAATTCTGAAAGAGAGACAGAAATATACTAAGTGCATAAAAACTCGGCTAGTTCATGACCAATGGAAATTGCTATTACTCTAGTAGTTCCATGTTTTTTCATTCCTACAACTGTTAAAATAAAAATGCTCAAAGTTTCTTTTGTGTCTTATGTTTTCATTTTCAACGAAGTATAATAAAAAATATCGTTTATTACACGTCCAGAAATGATTTTTCCGTGCTTGCATGTCACACGCGCACGGAAAAATCCCTATTTCCAGACTTGTAATGAAATATTCTATTTCAGAACTGTCAGAAAAAAATGCGCGAATATTACCATGGATAAAATCAACAATGGTAACAAACCCTGTGTTACATCATCTTCTTAGAAAAAAGTATCCCTAATATTTTTTTCCAATAATTATTTTTTCCAATAATCATTTTTTTACAATAATTATTTTTGAGAAATCAAACAAGTATAGGTTAACATGGTAGAATATTTTGCTGCATTCCGCGATTATCCCAAGTAGTTATATTTGGATCTTAAAAATCTCACCATGATTCGATATTTTTCTTTGCATGCATAATCCGATTCATCTATGTCTTGATAGCAGTCACTTTTGTAATCCTCTGGTATGGGATTCCCTTCGAGTTCGCATAATTTCTTCAGGGGTCTCGCTCTGAAAAGTCGAATGGATTTATTGGTTGGCACATCTCATTTGGAGGGGGCACACTAACTTTACAATCAGTTTGTCAAATCCTGTTGGCTTGTGAATCGGGCAGTAGAATACATCTGGTGTATTTTTATCGTAAACTATGCTTTTCCTCATCATGTCTTTTGCCGAGAGAACACAGCACATTAGTGAGAAAAGACACAGCGTTGACAGTAACTTCATATCTGAAAATGTTTTGAATATACAAATTTAAGTTTGAATATACAAATTCATAAAATTTATAGGTTACCCATAGTTATAATTTTATCATTTATTATATTTGTTATATCTATCTCCGATATGAGAATATCAGATTTCATCATATTGTCTATGGCGTCTCAAGTTTATATCCAGATAGTTAATGATTGTCATTCTTTGAATCGATTGTTTTATTCATCTTACTAATTTGCGTTCACGTTCGTATTTGGAGAAATTCTCATTGTTGATTATTTTAAAATCTTCAACTCAATGTCAATTCAAATGTGCACGTTAATGATTCTTTTGGGTGACGTCATATACTTATGCTAGTTATACAGTGTCCGCCATAGAGTTGGCTATACATATATGGGAAAAAAAAACTTTGGCGGTTCGTTTCTGCATTTCTGACAAATGACAACTAAAAAGTCCGTTGAAACTTATATCACGTGACCTCAGATTTGGCGTGAATTTGAAAAAAAGTTGTCAGTGGTGCCAAAAAATGGGTCAAATTAACAAGATATCAAAAAATGTTAATGAAAAAATGTGCTTGGAATCCAACGAGGACCCCATATATCAACTTTACCCTTACTGAGAAACATTATACATTTTTGTTTTATCTGAAAACAGCTCTAATAACCTGAATCACATAAGGCTGGGTAAAAACTAATCAAATATTTGTGGAATAGACGTTTTGCGGGAGGTTTAATTATGAAAAACGATTTATTCTTGTCACCAGTATTTTGATGCACATTAGCTCATTTAATATTCTCCACCAGTAAATATGATTCAAACCAACTAATATTTGTAATAAGATCCTAATAATGCATTATTTTATCCACGCTGAATTTGATATTTATTGGCATCACATAAATATAACTTTTTTCAAATTCCCGCCAAATCTGAGGTCACGTGATATAAGTCGTAACGGATTTCTTACTTGTCAGACATGCAGAAACGCAGAACAAACCGCCATTACAGTTTTTCAGAAATATCAATAACATATTTTCTCCCCATATATGCAGCTAACTTTATGGCGGACACTGTATATGATGTCCTCGCCATTTTTTTAAATAGCCACCCCGTATTTGGAAGAATAAATAAACTATAAAAGCGACTAGAGGTGGTATAATAAAAATTCATCTCTACTGAGAATATATATATAAAAAGACACCCTATCCTGTGAATTGTACAAAAATAATGACGATAAACTTCTAAACAAAATTTATTTCGTAATTCCAAATACCTAATGTATTTTTTTATTCAAATTTATTGTTCATTCGTATACAAAATACACGCAAATACTAAACAAGGAAGAAGAATGGAAACGAGTGGTTATACATTCAAGAAATGAAAATAACAATATAATTGTTGATAGTCTATAAAAAATAATGTAAATTCAATGTGTGGGTGTATAATTTTCCTTTGAAATATTTTTTTATGTTCTGGTTCTCACGAAAAGGGATATACTGTAATAAAACAGGAATGGAACTGTACGAGACTGTATATACAGTGAGGACTAAAACAGTCCGTCGCTCTTTCCCCCATAATTTCATTAGCTACTTCAAATTTCAGCGACTCAGTAATTCATTTATTTCAAATTGGAACGCACTGATGTATATCAATGATGCATTTTTGGATTCTACGTTGAATTTCACAAAAGTTGATAGTTGCGTGATAAATTGAACAAAATGTTCTACTATCATATCATCACTTTTTGAAATCTAAATAATATTGCTGCTGATGGGCTCGAAAAGTATTTGAAATAAGTTTTGTGATCATATACCATCTATCATAATTGTTCAAAATTAAATGAAGAATCCAAAAATGCAATGACATATATATACAGGATGCCCCACTCAGAAAACTAAATTACTGGGTTGCTACCATAGATCTTACTGCTTACGCTAGATCCGGTATCCAGGTTACTTGTTTTGTAGGTCCGGGGGGGGGTTGAAAGTACTTCGTTTTAGTTGTTGGCCATACAAATGTGTTGTCCCACGTGACCATAGTACCTACAATCTTGCAGACCCCTCTTGACCTAAAAATTACTACAGGATTCCGGATCTAGCGTAAGCAGTAAGATCTATGGTTGCTACGCTGTTATGCAAGATGTTATGAGATAAACTCAGTTTAGATAATACTTAAACCATCAATGAGATCGAGGCCATGCAACTTTTTTATTCATTTTTTTTTAATCTGTAACTTATATACAGGGCCTGCATATTATAATCGTAGAAAGCAAAGATTCGCCAAAGCTATAGGCAAATGCATGTATGCATGTATATCGGCAGGCATCTGTATCATCAATAAATCAATGAATTCGCCGACCCCTATTTTAGATATAAGATATACTTGCGGTTGTGTTCACGTCTACGAAAATTTAACGAAATACGTAAGGTACGTAGGTACAAAAATATACAAAATGTACAAAATTAAGCATGAAGTCGTAAGTGTTGAAAAATATTAACATTTCGTAGAATATATAGGATAATACGATTTTTAATAAAAATTATTAATACTCAGCTGTACCAAATATTTCCTTGTCCAGAATGCTGTCAGGCCATGAAAATAATTCGGCAAATTCACGGGCGAATCAATTCTGAATCACATTGAATATTGAAGATAATTTATTGTGAAATTTTGAGTCGAACATTGAGTTTTACATCAAATGTGCGTGTAAAGTTCATAACTTTCACTTTCAAGTTTTGAAAGTAGTATAGGTAGGCACCCAAAGGTGGAAACTACCTATATCTGATTTATTATATTAGATATCTCACTCACCTGAATCCTGAACTAGAATTTGTTTTTTGGAAAAGTACTTCTAACGTCCCTGAAATGTCCAGGGATTTGAACACACCTGATTCTTTGTCTCTGATCTTCACCTTACAATCTGTACAAGGTGATGTGACTCAGCATCAATGAAATATCGCCCCCACACAAATGATTTTTTCGATGATCTCGTTGGTGTTCTTTAACTAACGACCAACCTTCGCAGTTCGCGAACTCTATATTATAATGATTCAGAGGTACCGCTACAATAATGGACGCAGCAGAATTCATTCACTCAACATCCGACAGAGCAGATAGCTGAAGACTGTGGCTGAAGACTGAAGAGGTAAAGGTAAACCATAGGTAAATCGCGCTGCACTGGTTATCTGTCACTTTGTGTATGTATGGTTGTCTACTTCGCGCCCACCTGTTGATCAGTCCACCTGTTGATTTGTTCAGGGCCGGATTTACCATGGACATATGTGATTAACCATCTAGACGCCTCTATAGAGCCGTTAAGCCTAGTTCATGCTTATACGAATTTCGCAAAATTCATGCGAATCGGAAAATTATATAAATATTACATTGATATTCCAACTCTACAACACCATTGATTTATGCATTCTGATGACCATGATATCATAATAATATAACAAAATTCGCAGAAAAGTTCAAAAATTTTAACTTTATTGCGATATTTCTTTTCAGCGGCCATTTTATTCGCAGTAATTTTCCGATATTCGTATAAGCATGAACCATCAGGCTTTAAGCTCAGATAATAATATTTTTGGCGCCCTTCTCCCTTCCCTGTTTTTCCTACAATGTGCTAGTATTACAAATACGAGACACATCGATGAATTGGCAACTTTAGGATCTATCCAAAAAGGTAGGTATATGAAAATCTATAATATGGCTACCATTGGAAAAATCAAAATTTTCAACGATATACATGTTCGAATCTAGTGTGTCTTAATAAGTATAGAATGTTTTTCACATCACCGTTGAATTCAGAGCATGCTAACTTTAGTTAGTACCTATACTACATAGTACATTTCAAAATCCTAGCAGCTATTATAGTATAGTTGAAGTGTTTTTGAATATGATGAAAATATTAAGTTTTTTCGGTATATTTTAGGAAATATGAAAGATATCCTCGATTTCTTTCGATTTTCAACTTATTTCGCATCTCTTTCCGTTACCGATTTGGTACCGATAGTGTACGATTTGTATATTACCCTGTAGGTACACCACTTAATATAGGTCGATTTCCGAAATTCCCAACCAGTATACTATTCAGTGAATCTGAAATTGTTTCAAAATTGCTGACTGTCATCAGTGAATTAAGTAATATCGGAACGCGAATATAATATAATCACATCGGATCCAAGGGGGGGGGGGCAATGCGTGCATTTTTTTACATTGAGGTGCATCGATTACTGAGATCATTAGCACCATATCAGCACTCTTATCACGTGAGAGAATAACAGTAAACTTCCAGTGTACCCAAAACGATATCTCAGATTTTTTTAAAAAGAAAGTTTATCAGATTGTTGATCGATGCAATGCCTTTGAAATTCTCGGGGAAATGGTTATGGATGTTTTGTAATTGCCGCATATTGTTATATCCTGGGCATCTGAAATTTAATAAGGTTTTTCCGCGGAAAAATTTCGATAGATTTATATTTTTATCATGTTTTGAAGCATCTGTGAAAGTTTAATCAAAATCAGGCTCGTAGCCATATTCCTTACATCGATGAATTATTATGTATATTTTCCTCTTCTTCACAATATGTGAGTATGTATATTGGTACTCACAGGCAATCAACTTCTAATTGATTGTTAATATTTGAAGAGCGCAACTTGGACACGCAACATCCAAGTGATTCGCCCTATAGGGGCGCAAGTCGGCTCTTTCGTAGTTTAGAGGGTCAACTGCTGGTCAGTTTGCCGTGGGACTTTCCACGATTTCCACGTTATCGTTGCGACTAATCATCATTCGGTGTGTGCTGTATTCGCATCATTCAGTTCAAGGTAGGGATATTCAAAGTGGGCTTTCGCGCCCTAATACACCTTTTTCCAAAGTTGTAATTCAGAAAGCGTCAATTTTATTTCAGAATAGTCACTTGTATTTCAGAAAGCATCAATTGTTTTTCAGAATAGTGAGTTGAATTCCAGAAAGAAATATATTTCAGATTATAGTCAATTCAATTTCAGAAAGCATCAATTGTGCAGAATAGTTCAGTTCGGAAGTGCTACATTCTCGAAAATATGTTTGATGATATGATAGCCCCCATAAAAATTTGTTTTTCTATTTTGATTGTATAATGAAGTCATTGTACAACGCAAATGCGTGTCGAAATAACATTTTTTCGGCAACCGTCCGGAAAGTACGTACTTTCCAGACGATTTTTTTTTGAGAAAGTGGCATTTTTCCGGCCTAGTCCGGGAAGTACGTACTTCCCGGACTAGGCCGGGAAGAATCACATTGTAAATATGAAAATCTTGGTAGTATGGTTTTGATAAATGCAGTTGATCATTACCATAGCAGCAAAATAACGACTGACAGCTATCTGACATAAAATTAGCTAACATTTCAATTTTTGAAAGAAATGTGTTTCTTTGATTTGTTATTCTACACGGTTGCCGAAAAAATTGTGTACGCAACACGCCCGAAAACAGTTTTTTGGACTCGCAGACTTCCAGGACTCGCTACGCTCGTCCTAGAATTTTGTCCTCATCCAAAAAAACAGTATTTTCCGGACTTGTTACGTAAATTACTATTTTATTATTCGGAGATTGGTACAATCGAACTGTCAAATGAAAGTCAGAAGAGTTAGGCCCAGCTCACTTCTGTGCGATTTGGATTTGGTGATATTAGCAGTAAAAAACTCAATGTTTTAATTGGTGAATTTCAATTCAGAGTGTGATTTGATTTAAATTGACCAATAAAAACAATAACAACATTGAATTATTCACCGCTTGTATTGCAAAAATCAAAATCGCTCAACTGTAAACTGAGCTTTACGGTTGTGCGTCAGATTTTAATTATTTCAATGTCATCATTGTTACCAATCGAAGATGTTTTTGTCATTAATTCAATTTTTTTTCTTAAAATCAATTCAAAATAGAAAAAATTACATATGACACACGTGTTATAAGACACGTTGTAGCACTTGTTCACTTGGAGCACTCCTCGCTTCGCTCGTTGTACTCCAAACAACGCGTGCGACAAAATAGCGTCTTATAAAACTTGTATCATTATATACTATTTTATTATCAATATATTATCATGATCATTATGGAAATACTATTATTTCTGACTGGCATATTATAAGCTTTTATCGTCATAGTTACGATATCAATAAACAGGGTCATAGCCGAGGTCATAGCTCCCTTGGGATGTAAGAGAATTCCCTCTATAAACAATTTAGCAACAATAAAATTTCTGATTCAAATATACTGGGAAGATGATAAATTGAAACATTTGTTCCGTTAAAATCGGTCAGAACAGTATATTCTTCAACGAGCGTATTAATGGCTATCATTCTCGAGGATGAAAATTTCCAAACGAGCCGAAGGCGGGTTTGGGAATCGAGTAGAAGACCATGCTTTCTCTACGAATATAGCGGAAAAATATCTGATTAGGACTAGTACACCATGTATCTTATAAAAAATATCAAAATACCCAATAAACATAACTTAACGATATGTCTGAAAAACAAGAAAAAAATAAGGAAGTATTGCGGGGATTCGAATCCCCTCTTGGTGAGCTACTTTAACTTCCGCTCTTCTTCTTTTCAGGCCCTATCGGTAAGCAAACTTTGTCATCGGTATATAATTAAGGCACTTATTCCCTTGATACAGTATAATAACTATTCCTGATTATCCGGCTCATTTTATGCACAGTTCATCATGGGAACAGCATAGGAAAAATGATGTTATCAGCTAACTCCTCTGTCTCGTTGGTAACTACAAAATTTCTCATAGAGAAATGGAATAGTAATTTACGTAAAGTCCGGAAAATACTGTTTTTTTGGATGAGTGGACAAAATTCTAGGACCAGCGTAGCGAGTCCTGGAAGTCTGCGAGTCCAAAAAAACTGGTTTCGGGCGTGTTGCGTAAACAATTTTTTCGGCAACCGTGTAGATTTACAAATCAAAGAAACACATTTCTTTCAAAAATTGAAATGTTAGCTAATTTTATGTCAGATAGCTGTCAGTCGTTATTTTGCTGCTATGGTAATGATCAACTGCATTTATCAAAACCATACTACCAAGATTTTCATATTTACAATGACAACAACGATGTGATTCTTCCCGGCCTAGTCCGGGAAGTGCGTACTTCCCGGACTAGGCCGGAAAAATGCCACTTTCTCAAAAAAAAATCGTCTGGAAAGTACGTACTTTCCGGACGGTTGCCGAAAAAATTGATGTTTTTATGAAGTACAATAATTGATACATCTATCAGATCATGATGCTCAAATATAATGAATGACAATCTGAGTTTTATAGAGTGGATTATCAAAACTTTAGTTTCATATGTATATCATGATGATGCATATCTACATATTTGAACAGTGTGATTAGTTTACGGTTTCAATAGCTGATTCGTGTTCCTGAGGTCCAAATACATAGAGGTAGTAATGGTAGTATATAAACAAACAAAATTTCATTGAAAAATAGAAAAGTGTAAAATTACCAACTCTATTGTTGGTCTGTGGCGTAGCATCTTCGCAAGGTTCGAAGGAAATATTATAGGTGAATCATTATCATCAGTCATTTTTCAAATGGTGTGTGGCATGCGATACCCGTTCCATTTTGAACATAATATCCTTCATGAAATCTATATATGAATACGAACTAGTAGCATGTTGAAGTAAAAAGTCGAGTAATGTATTCGAAGAAACAAAAGCTACAATAGACCACAATTTTCAGGCTAAAGTTCGAATGAAGTAGGTATATATGATCAAATACCTAGTATACCTACCCAATATTCACCCCCTATCTGCCTATCTTCACATTACTAGTCTATCTCTGACCATATCGTACAATACCGCCCATATTTATCTATAACTTGCGACAGAAATATGAGAACGATTTTGTTCACTGCAATAATAATTATTCTTTTTTAGGTCACAAATATATCATGAATGTATGTTCACTCAGTTCACAACAGCTTCTAATAAGTAGACAGAACGAATTCTTCATGCATGCAACGAAAACAATCGCATTCACTTATTGATTTTTTAATTCACCGGGAAGAACCTACTCAATAAAAAAATACATGAATCATTAAGGAAATTCTCAGTGGTTCTAAAAGGTGATAAAGGTAGTTAAGTTTTTGGTTGATTTTGAAAAAGGCTGCATTATCATTATTATTATTATACATTAAAATTATCAATATCGTTATCGGCATTTAACCCACTATACAGGGTGTTTCACAACTTCTCATAAAAAACTCAACCACATATACAGTGTTACAAAGGGAGTCGATTTCACAAGAAAACATTGATAAAAACGATACTATCAGTTTGGCGGGTAAAACATGTTTAATACGTGAAATTTCGAACCGAAACAAGTATGCCGTTTTGCAAGTTACTATATGGAAGGATGTCAAATCCTGCTGTTGAAATCTTTTTTCAAGTAACCCCATTTTACGGTAGATACATTGGAAAATTTTATAATGGGAAAGGATAATTTGAAAATTTTCAACCAACAGTAAAAACTGTTATATTCTTCTACCAAAACAAAAAAAAGGTATAATAGATATCATTTATGCCTTCCATTTTTTTTTACTTTGACGAGTTTAAGCTCGAAACTGATCTGAATATTTGTTGGCAACCATGGAAAAATACTTAGAAATTGAAAATATCTCGGAATGTTTCTCATTATGATTTCCGTAGAACGTTGTAATTAATAGCAGGTATTTATCTCATAATTTTATAGTGCAATGAAGCAAACTGAGAGAAAAGGATCAATGAACGATTGAATTCCACTGTAATCTTCATTTTTCTTCGTTAATGTGTAGCTTACCTATGTAATGAATTAACATACAGGGTGATGTAGATATTTGTAGGACGTATATTTTTGGGATCAAAATGAGACTTTTTTCAAAAACATTAATTTTCTGGTTCAGAAATTAGGTGACTTTCAATGGACCAAATTTTATGTTAAAAAAAAGCTTTGAATTCAAACAGCATAGTTTTGTTGGCCATGAAAAAATGAAAAAAAATCGCCTCTTCAACTTTTTTCATGCAACCAACCGTTTGCCAGAAACAACAAAACTTAGTGGGCTGCGATATCTGAATTGAAGTTTGTATCATTGTTGAAACTTATTGTTAATTGTCAGTTTTCAGGGGGTTAATTATTTCTTATTGCGACCAAGAAATTCGTTTGCATTGAAAATGATTAAAAGTATCTCTGGCTCGACAGGGCTACATTTAAGGACACATGCTTGTTTGAAAATAAGTTTGATCCTTAAAATATCTACATCGAAGTGTGAATCACCCTGTATATTATGCATGAAACAAATACAAGTAATTTAATGTGCTTTCACATTATTTTCCCACGTCGAAAGTGAATAACAGAAATCACCTACTAACAGCTTTGCTTTCATTAGAACAATTTGTTGTGACTCAATTGGTTTCCCTTAGAGACCATATTCAAGTTCACAAATAACGTTGCAATAAATCGATATGCCAGCGTAATAAGTAGGTATGAAATATCGTCGACCTGTTAACCTTGTCCTAATTTTGCAAATTGCCCTATAAAGAATTCGTATGGTAAGACACATTCCACACGAAAAAAAAAAACGTTTTGAACGAAATTAGGTTTTGAGTACAATTGTACAAATATTCGGTTGTCAGGGATTCATAACAATTTATTAATTTACTCAGCCATATAAAATTTGAACAATCTGAAGATACACTGAAGGAAATATTCCTGAAACCAGAACTTTGTGAGGAGTAATAAATGATTTTCAAAGGAGAGAGGGATAATTTATTTGCAGATCTTAGAGAAAAATCTGACACTTTTAGTGTTTTGGATGTGACCAAGGTGGATATAGGATGGTGAAACAGCCCTTCAATTGTTTCTGCGAAAAACTTGTAGACCGTTTGAGAAGGTACTAATATTTCCACGACTTGAAAGAAGATGGCGGTAAGATCGATTATCGAAGAAGATTTCTGTTGCTTACGTATTTCTGTGGTTCACATCTGACAGACGTGACTTGAAACGACATTAAACCAATAAATCTTGAATGAATATTGATATTTTGACTCTTCTCAATCATTTTTCATCTAGAACAGATGAAACTGATAAAAAGATGACAGATGCACAGTTTCTGTTTTACCGACATAAGGTATGTCGCCATCTCTGATAACTTCAGGAAATATTACTACGGTATGAAATCAAGTAGGCAAAGGTCTACAGTTTATTCTAGTGCTTGTTAATAGGAAGCTGTTTCACCATCCTATATCCACCTTGGATGTGACATTTGAAATGTGAGGTTTGAATGACATTTCTGAGTCAGAAATAATACGTACTCGCATAGCAAAATTGGTAAATCTGGCAACGTCATCATTCCGATTTTTGAAATAGTATCCGCAGGTACAAAATTCCATGAGAATCACATTTCTCGTTTGAGGGATATTGGAAGGATTCCATATTCACACTATATCTTATTGTATATGGAACGCAATAATATAATAATCAAACCCTGATTCAGCTCTGATGAAATCAATATAACAGTCCATTGAGATGATATTTGAGTTGGGTGAGAAAATAGTAGATAGGTTATAGGGGTCCCAGCGCAAAATCCCCTGTATTTTCTTATGGAGGTATAATTTGTGTCAAAACTGAACATTTTTGAATGGGGGAACCGCACGCGCGCTTGTTGGTTTCTAGTTGGTTATTAGTTGGTTTCAGTTGGTTTTTAGTTGATTTCAAAAACAAACTAGGGTTGGTTTGTTGGTTTTCAGTTGGTTTTAGTTGGTGTTTATTTGGTTTTCGAAACCAACTGAATTGAAGTTGGAGATAAAAATATGAAGCATAGAATGTTGTAGACCTCGATGTTGCGATAAAGTGGGTCAAGTTTGAGTTCACATGCAAGTTTCCAAGTTTATACGCAAATGGCATGAGCAGGCGTGTCAACCTGATACAAATTCAGCACAGAAAAAAAAACATGCTGTGAGCTACACACACATAATCCCCTGTGATTAGCGTCTTTGAAAAGGGTTTTTGATGTCCCATACATCGGAACTTCATTTTTGGAAGTTAAATTTACTCAACTTAGAAGCTGCAGGCTCTATTCCTTGAAGAATGCAAGAATGAAATTATCTACTTGAAGCTCGAAGTGAACTAGATTTCACGTTTGTATCAGAAAGTTTCCTTTGTTATTTCAAATAAAACACCCCGAATATTAATATTCCTATATCTCGTACATGATATGATCATTTACGTTATGAAATCTTCTTTGATAAAATAATTATTGGATAGTGATTTATATAGTATGCTATCATATATTCCAAATTTTCTCCACAATCAAATCAAAACCACATCGGTCGTAGCCTGGATCGGAGTTATAGTAAGTATTTTCTCAATAGTCAGTTATTGATAAAAAAATTAGACATTAAGCATGTTTGATTATCCACACCCACAAACACCTTGTATTCAGCATTTTATTTGAGTTGAGAAAACATCATCAACACGTAATTACAATCATAATACCTGTGCATTATTTATGATAATAATAAGAACAGCTTTGACAAATCGATCAGATGTCGATTTATCAGTCGAAAACAAATATTCGTTTGACATGCTGATGTTATGTAACTGAAAATAAAAATGTAGATCTTGCGTATATATTTTGTTATTCAAATAGCCGCACAAAAAATTCTGATATTGACAAATCATTCTTTCACCTGTTGGCCCTGAAAGCACTCTCTAAAAACGGCCCTCAAATACCTATAGTTATTTTTGAGGTTATTTGTCATAATAGGTTTCGGTAACAGGGAAAAATATTCATATCCATATATTTAGGATTTAATAAAAATCCGCACAACGGGAATATTTATAGAGTATTACATGGCAACCATTAGAGGGATGATGATACCGTCGGAGGCAATGATACCACGGGCTACTATATGAACAATATTTATTGGCATCCGAACAGTTCCAATACCTTAACTAGATTGACCCTAACTCTTCCTCTTTATCAAGAATTATATAAGTTGTTTGAGTCTTCACGCAATATGACTCAAAGTATAACATAACTACTCTAATCCTATGAATCAACCATGCAAGTATACCAAGTGTCCTAACACAACCGATAGTATTTCCTTCTATAAATACTTTCAAAATATTAATACAATGTCATGTCAATGATCATATATGATGTCCTAATTAGCTGAAAGAATCCGAATGAAATGTGAATTTCAACCTCGAATATCTTGAAATATATTAGGAATATACTCTATCCAATACTAACAGAGTATAAGGGTGTTCTGTTTGAAATAAGATATAGGTTGTTCTGTTTCAAAAAATTTATTCGGTGCTCATAACTTTTTTTAGATCTTCAGCTGTTTTTCTTTTTATCACACAAATTTATGGAATCTACAAGAAAAATTAAATAGGAATCTTAAAAAAAAATTAGATAGATAGATAAAAAAGCTAAGGGGGTTCAGGAATCTACCTTGATTTTTTCCAAACTTCCATTTGCTGAAATGAAACCAGGGGTTTTGAAAACGAATACAAAACTGAGTTCACATGTCTAAAATAACGCCAAGGTAATTGATTACAAAACGTGTAATGATTTTTAAAAAATCAATGGGTCATTCCTCGCAAGAAAAAGAGACTGTAACGTGCTGTTATATTCAAATGTATAGCAAGTTTATCTCACGTCATTTATTTAAATTGGCAGTTGCAGTCATTCGAAGAAAAAATCTTCCGAAACAATTTGCGATCATCTACAGACTTAAATAAATGGTATTATATTCTCATATCCCTTCAGTTAGATGCGGTTTTGCTTGAATTATAATTTGGAGCAGTTTATTTTTTAAATTTATATCCAGGGTAAGGTAATTCAATTTTTTTTAGATGATGGTCTGATCACCTAACCAAATTCACTGGCATGGCAGAGAACGTTAAAGTTATAGTGAGATGTCGTCCTATAAACAAGAGGGAAATTGAACTAAACTGTAAAGTAAGTATTAGTCAGTAGTTGTATTCTTCTTAATAATGAAAATGGTAAAAAACAGTATAGAATAAGGAATTTGAAAACACAAGGTTTGAAACTCCAGGCTATCAGAACAATTCCAATATCTATATCATCTCCTATTATTATTTCACAAAAATATTTTTGTGCAATCAAAAGATTCAAGAAATTTTGTATGACTAAATTGTGAAACTAACTTTCCATTTAACATCCAAAACACTCTGATTTTCACATTAACTGTTGATAAATATACATTTACGATTTTCAGTGTGTTGTGAGAATATCAAATTGCGTCGTGGAAGCTTGGGATCCAAACGAGGGACCATCTTTTCCAAAACAATTTACGTTCGATTCAACATACGATCAGGATTCAAATACCGAAGTTATCTACAACGATATTTGTTACCCCCTAGTAGAGGTGAGAATATCCAATTATAATTATCATTTGCGATAAAATCCACGTTATCGATCAATTTAAACAAGTAATAACTCAAATCGATAGCCAGGCTAAGAAAACAGTATCGGAATCTGGGAATCCATCATCAGCTCTCTTTGTATAGTCTTATAGAAACTTGATAAATATAACAACAATAAGCGGAAATTCTTCGATCATAAAACAGACTAGATGAATAATGCATAATCCTTGTCGCAGTAGTTGTTTGAAGCCAACATCTAAATCAGTTACTAGGGTTTCCTCATTCTAAAACAAGGATAGGAACAACAGATTCTCCCAGCACCAGTGTCTAACTATCTTGGAAGAGTCAATTGACCTACTAACAAAATCATCGTATCCATTCTTCCTAAGACTGAATGAAAACAATGTAATATCAATGTTTTCTGAAAATATACATCTAAGATTTATTACACGAATGATATAGTATATTAAGTATGGAGAACGGTAAGGGTTTCATACCGATCGAAAACAATTGTTTGGAGGAGCGGAGCGACGACTCCAATTATTGTCTGAGATCGGTTACCCTTAACGTTCGACATGCTCATAACGTTTTTTGCACGATTGATACCATTATAAATTATAAAAATAAATTAAAATTAAAAGATTTTTGGAGTACTTACCGTCGAGTTGGATTACTTACCGTCGAGTTGCTAGTAAATGTCACCTACTGACGTAAAATCTGTCACGGTAAACATTCAAAAATGATCAATCGTGCAAAAATAGATTTAATTCACTGTCACAACTCTATTATTGTTTATTTTCTGGCAATATAAAGTTTCAAAGTGTAGAACTTGAAAATTATTACTTTTCAATTCCACTAAATATAGGCTTATCTACTACTCTGAGCATTTTCTCACCACTTGGGCCAACCATTTTATCACTTGTAGTGAAATTATGCGAGCAAACTCTAGCGTCTCTTGAAATATTCTCTTTCTTGATCATATTTTTACATATATCCATTAACTTTTCATCTCGGGGAAACCCGAGAATGTTTTCAAATCACCAAAAATCGTTTTGAATATGAGGGTGGGTGAATAATGTTTATACAACGAATGAAGACACTGAATAACTCACCAGTAGAATGGTGTTCTGGTCACCACTTTTATATCGTCTCTTACACATTTAACAGCGTTTCACCATCCTTTAAATTCGATTCGAACAGAATAAACAAGGTTTTTAAGTAAAATGCTATTCAAATTTTCAAACAAAACTGAATATATGCCGTTTAATGAACCATCAAACAAAAATTGATTTGCAAACGAGACGTTTCGCGATGTCACTGTCAGCGTTCGGTCGATTATCGGTTGAACGAAATTAGCGGCTTTGGCGCATTCACCAAAAATGCCGCAATCTCCAGAAAGACGTTATATCTATAAACCACTCATATATAAATGAGGCACTGTATTATATGATGAACATTGAATACATAGCTTTTGATACACTCATATGACTTATATAAGTACCAACAGAAGGATATACAGGCTGTCCATATTTCGAGTGCCACTATGGGGATCTCGCTTATCTCAACAGATACAAATTTGGTTAAATTGGGGCAAAGTTGCGCATTTCAGTGCTGAATGATTATCTGAAGAGAAATTTGAAATATCTATGATAGTTTTGAAAATATCGCCAAAAAACGAAAATTTCTGATTTTCATTTTTAATTTTTTGATAGTAAACCAATGATGCTAGACATTTCTAACTAAAACATTGTTCAGACACTTTTTCATGGAGAATTCGAATATGGCATCGTATTCTTGATAATTTTCAAGATGGCGGAGAAACACCTGCCAACTTAATTTTTTCTTATGGACGCCATTTTGGATTTTAACATTTTTGAATTCCTTTTTTGTTTCTCTTTATAGCGATGTATCACACATGGTGTTCCAATATCACATTTTTGCCAAAAATCAAATTTTTCACTTTTTGTGAAGAGTGCTTTGGAAAAAACAAACTATTCTTCTGTCGCGAACAATATTTTGACAGTTTGATTTGTCTGTTTGGTGGCGAGTTGCCAGTTGAATCAGCTGTGTTAAGAAAATTCGATTTTTAAGTGAACAACATGAAACAACATTCGTTTTGCAAGAGAGTTTTAATACAAATTGGAACAGAATACAATAAGAGTAGATAATAAAATTACGAATGTAACTTTACAACATGTGTTCAAATTGCCCACCTCCTAATTCTAAGCACAGTATCACTCTCTTCCTAAGATTTCCAATAGCTCTTGACACATCCCTTCCTCTAATCTCGTGCCTGATAGTGGTGACAATTCTTTGACGAAGTTCATCAAGGTCGGCTGGTAATGTTTTGTACATTTTATTTTCCATTGTCCCCCACAAGAAATAGTCCAAGGGTGACATATCAGGCGACCGCGCCGGCCAGCGTACGTCACCATTATCAGCAATGACGTGGTTGGGAAACATTTCCGACAAGCATTCCCGAACTCTCCCTGTATTATGAGGCGGTGCGCCATCTTGCTGGAACCAGATGGCGTTGAAACGATGAAGAGGAACGTTGTTGTCGATGATATCTGTCAGAAATGTCCTCAGGAATCTTAGATAACGGTCAGCATTCAAATTCTCTTCGTAGATGTATGGACCTATTATTGTATTGCCCAATAAACCGACCCACACGTTGAGACCAAAACTTATTTGTTGTCGCCGTTCTTGAAATTGATGTGGATTTTCAATTGACCAGTAATGTTCATTGTGGCGATTAAACATTCCTGCATTGGTGGACTTACATTCATCAGACCATATGACAGTATTTAGGAAATTTGGGTTTTCCTGGATCTGATTATTTACAAACATGCAGAAAGCTACCCGTCGTTCATGATCTCCGGGATGAAGCGTTTGAGAAATATGAACTGCCCAAGGCCGATATTTGTGTTTTTTAAGAGTTCTCCAAACAACTTGATGTGATGGCAAATTGAGCTGGGCCGCAACTTCTCTTGTGGAGACCGATGGATTGTCCTGCACCTGATGATTCAATATTTAATCATTAATATTTTGGTATTTGTAATCATGTAAAATTTTTACCGCTTGCAAAATTCCCTGCTCATATTCATTGGGCCTATCACCATATCCTCGTCTAGGTTTTCGAAATGAACCATATTGGCCCAAGTTTCTGTGCAGCAAAGAAAAATACCTCAAGCTAGGTTGTTGCCGCTCTGGATAACGCTGAAAACACGCTGCCGCAGCCATGTGGGCATTTCGATGTGAGGTATAGTAAATTTTAATCATTTCTCTTTGTTCTTCACTTGAGAAATGCATTTTTGCGATGAAACTAGCACAAACGTAAATGACACGACTCGAGATAGATCAAACTGTCAAAATATTGTTCGCGACAGAAGAATAGTTTGTTTTTTCCAAAGCACTCTTCACAAAAAGTGAAAAATTTGATATTGGAACACCATGTGTGATACATCGCTATAAAGAGAAACAAAAAAGGAATTCAAAAATGTTAAAATCCAAAATGGCGTCCATAAGAAAAAATTAAGTTGGCAGGTGTTTCTCCGCCATCTTGAAAATTATCAAGAATACGATGCCATATTCGAATTCTCCATGAAAAAGTGTCTGAACAATGTTTTAGTTAGAAATGTCTAGCATCATTGGTTTACTATCAAAAAATTAAAAATGAAAATCAGAAATTTTCGTTTTTTGACGATATTTTCAAAACTATCATAGATATTTCAAATTTCTCTTCAGATAATCATTCAGCACTGAAATGCGCAACTTTGCCCCAATTTAACCAAATTCGTATCTGTTAAGGTAAGCGAGATCCCCATAGTGGCACTCGAAATATGGACAGCCTGTATATATATTTGGGAACCTTGAAAAAATGTGGTCTTGGGATGATGTTACGATGTGTTTACCTCTGTGGGGGAAAACATTTGAATTTCATATTGGCTTCAAGCAATTTGGGGTGTTACTATTCTAGTGGGTTTGCTGTTCGGGGCGGAAATTAATAATGATTTCCTATTTGCTCGTTTTTCAGAGCGTGTTAGAAGGTTACAATGCCACTATTTTCGTGTATGGTCAAACTGGCTGTGGAAAATCATTCACGATGGAAGGGATCAAGTCGGTTGATAATGCCCAAAAGGGTGTCATATCCAGAGCCTTTGATCACATTTTCGAAGCCATCTCGGTCACTAGTGGAGTCAAATATTTGGCAATGGTTAGTTATCTGGAAATCTACAATGAACAGATCAGGTGAGAAATTCATGAAGGGAGGGGTCACCGGTCAACTGAAGAAAAACTGTTTTCCAAAAAAGCTGAGGATAACAGTTCAACTGAATTTACAGGGATCTCCTGATGCCGACAGAAAAGTTGACTAGCACTCCTCTAACTCTAAAGGAAACTCCCAACGAAGGAGTTACAGTTCCAGGTAACTTTCTCGAATCGTTATTATCTTGTAGCAAAAAAATGTGTATCTAGAGCGCATAGTGATAAATTGCCGCTCGAAAATAGCTATTTCTGTATTTAGAGCGATTTGCGCTATAAAGAGATGATCTTTCTAGAGCGGCAAGACACTTATTTGTGTTCAAAATACAAATGAGATTTTTTCCACGAATGCAGTTCCTGGCCAAGGAAACTCGATACTTCATTACTACTACTACTGGTGCTTCTCATTCTCAAACTATACCATAGAGTATAAAGTACAATAAAATTTCTCGATAAATATTAATTTTGATTTATATTCAACGAATTGACAATATACCTATGGTAGAGCAGGCGAGCGTTTCTTCAATATTTCCGCTCACGAGCTTTTTCATGCAATGACATACTTCATTTATATATATATATAGAAAGAAAGATATTGTGTTTGAACACAGAGCTAGGGTATGAAGTGAAAGGTTGTAGGTTGATTCCGTTTCGTGTGTGGATTGCCAACTGGTGCAATACAGATCTGTTTCGGCTCGCCAAGCCTCATCAGTTGCACTAGGCCAGTCGACAATCCACCCACGACACGGTCACTATTTGAAAACCACAATGTAGTCTTAAACAGTGAGGAATACGGATTTTTGGTACAGTGCCACCTACTAGCACTAAACAGAACGTGCTTTCCGGGTAACGACGCAGGAGTACAGATGTCTCTGTTCCTACACCTACGTCATATATATATATATAAGTGTATTTTTGTGTTATATCAATGTATCCGTTTGGTTATTTACTTTTTTATGTGTAATATGTTTTATATTTTGCTTGTCTTAAAATGTGTTTGTACACTCCAGTTTTGACTTGTTTCATAGACCAATCAATTGTTGTTTTTTCCTGTGAATTATGATGATTGTAATCTAGTGAAACCAATAAATTTCTATTCTATTATATTCTATTCCAACTGGTTATAGAAAAATATATTTTTAGGTCTCACATCACATCCAGTGCACAACGCAGGGGAGTGCGAAAAATTTTTGAATTTCGGGTCGAAAAATAGAATGATTGGAGCCACTCTCATGAACCAGAACAGTTCGAGATCACATAGTATATTCACTATCAGCATAGAACAGATAAGCAGCGTGAACAATAATGAAAGTATCAGAAAAGGTTAGGAATCAATCATATAATTACATTTCTTGACTCAAAATCAGTATTGATCATGGTCATGATGGTATATCCAGATTATTGCACTACTTTTTCAGGTAAATTGAATCTGGTAGATTTAGCTGGATCAGAAAGACAAACCAAAACAGGTGCGACAGGGGATAGACTGAAGGAAGCCACAAAAATCAACTTATCACTAAGTGCCTTGGGTAATGTCATATCGGCATTGGTCGATGGAAAAGCTAAGCATATCCCATACCGGGATTCTAAATTGACAAGACTACTTCAAGTGAGAGATTATACAAATTGCATTCGAAATTAGACGAGCAAAATACATAGACTAGAATCTTTTATCTTTTTCAAGATGGCATCATGTATGTAAATCTATTTTATTATAGGATTCACTAGGGGGTAACACAAGAACCTTGATGATCGCTTGTATCAGTCCTTCTGATAGAGACTACATGGAAACCTTGTCCACACTAAGATATGCGAACAGAGCAAAAAATATACACAATAAACCAAAAGTTAACGAGGTAAGTGATTTCAATACATTATAAGAAATTATGAAAATTATAGAATGTACTTTTGAAATGTCAAAAATTCTATATAAGTTTTTTCCATTTTTTTTCGACGGGCCTCCTCGATCACCTGACATAAACCATATATATTTTTATGGGAATATTGAGAAAATTAGTCAATAAAAATTCAATTGACAATAGATAATTTTCATTGTCACGAAAAAAGAATTAAAGGTGAGCTTGGGAATGCATAAGATTGAATGGAACCGACATTCGAAATGAGTCAATAAAAACTAAATTAAACAAATATTTTCTCACCAAATTCATTAATTGTATGGATATCAATAAGGATATAGCATCTACCTTTCATTTGGTTTCAGATTCCAAAAATATTATTCTTGCTATTTTATCATACAGGGGGATAATAATATAAGCGTTATTGTGGACAATCAGTCCATCCCATGTGAACTAAATAAACCAAATATCTTTCAAAGGGTTCCTATTATTTCTATCTGAATTCGGGATCTTTCTTACATATTCTGAGACACGGGACACCGATAGTTATCTTTGTAATATTTCGCCCAAAATAGAAAAAAATATACAAAAACCGCCCTCAAAATAAAAAAAACAACAGAAAATGAATATATACGTACATTGTGATTGTTTATATTTTACTCAATAGCTATCTAATTAATGTTGAACACCCAGTTCGTTAATTTCTTAATGTCTCTTCAATTGAAAATTAATTGAAAATTGAAATATGCATGAATGGAATCAACATATTTCTGCTAATAAACTTGGCAATACTAATTACACCCCGAAATTTTGCCCTTGTTTAAATTTGAATAACTTTTTTCTGCTTCGAACAATTTGAATTCTGTTTGCACTGTTCGCTAGCTCAGTCCTTCATCTATAATCCATTTTTATTAGATTAGATTAGGTTTTTTTCGAAAAATTGCTACAGGATGTTACTTGAAACTGTGCAAAATTTCGAAATTTTCAAAAGGATCTCAAATGAAGAAAAACAGTTTTTTTTCAACTTTAACAGCAGAGGCATGAAGATGATCCGATTACCTTGAGCTATTTCCAAAATTGTCTTCTTATCTCTTTTATTTACAGAGTGATCTCAAAAAATAGACTTTTTGGTGTCATAACTTTTATCCTCTTCAACCAATTTTCAAAATCTCAGGCTCATTTTGATGTTGAAACGTTAGATGAAGATTCAGAATTGAATGAACAATAAAGATCATAGGTTTCTGCAAAGGTGACCCAATTCTGAAACCCCCTCGAAATCCCGAATAAAAAAAATCCAAAACGTTGTTTGATCGAAACGAGAATATCACCACTAAAAAGGCCGTGAAAAATGTCTGACCCTTTCGCCCCCAAAATTTTCTTTGGGGGTCGAATTTTTGCTGGCTAATTGGTTGGATATATCGGAAAACAGATTTCAAGTGACCCCAACGCATCAACGTTTTTGCTCTAGGATCCAAAAGATGCAATTTTACGACAGTACCAAGACGAGATCGAAAGACTGAGGGGCCTCTTACAAACCAAACAAGCTGACAGTTTGCAAATAGAAGATCTCACCAGCACATCGGAAACAGACACAGTTATTGGAGTGGCAGCTCCCAACTTTGCTGCCAATTTGGACACCAAAAGAGACAAGTTGCTGCAAGGGTACCAAGACGAGATGCGGAAGCTGAAACACCTCCACGAGAACGAGAAGAGCGAGAAGGAAAAAGTGCTGCAGCAAATCCAGGCGCTCAAACTGGACTACGAGGAGAACATGCAGCAGCTCAACAGAGATATCAGCGATAGGCATAAGAAAGAAATTTGTTCAGAGGACGAAATCGTGAGGCGGATAGAAGCACTCAAAGCTGCGATGATAGGAGGGGAGAGAGCGAATGATCGAGAATTGTCTGAGAGACGGAAAAAGAAGAAGATAGCAGCGGAAAGACGAGCTAGGTAGGTGGTAATTTTCAGCCACAATGTTAATTTTGAATTTTTCTATTGACTTGGCCGTCACTTGATGACAATCCATATTTATTGTAAACAAACGAAAAACGATAAGATTTTCACGATAAATATATTTACATATATTTTTTCACAACATGTTTCGCTAACACTGTAGCTTCATCAGGTATAGGTACACTAAACTAACTACTACGATAACAACCATATTTATACCTAATTACACAGTTATAACAATATTTGTACCTGTAGGGATTTTGATTTGATAACCAAATTTATTCTTCTTCAGAAGGGCGTATCATGGGCAATCCTTTGAGTCCGTTACTTACAGAAATTTTTATGGATAACTTAGAGATGGTCATTCATGAACATCCATTTATGAAACATTTTTTGTATTGGTATCGGTATGTGGATGACATTTTAGTTTGTTTCACGGGTACCAATAGACAATTGGTCTCTTTCCATTATAATATCAACAAACTTCACAAAAATATTAAATTCACTATTGAAATAGAATCGGAGAACTCAATCAATTTCTTGGATTTGACAATAACGAAACTAAACAATAAACATGATTTTTAAATTTTTCATAAACCTTCCCACACCGATATCACTATCCATTCTAACTCAAATCATCCTTATCAACATAAAGTTGCAGCTTATCATAGTATGAATCATAGATTGGTTAATGTTCCACTTTCAGAAGAACATTTTAATAAAGAACTGAACATTCAAGAGCTATTAATCAAGTTTTTCCTTTTAACAAAAACACCGACCGAAATTACAAAACATTGACCTATTTTGGACAAGCAACCGAAAAAGTAGCTTCATTTTTTGCATAAACAAGACACTAACATTGCTTATAAAACGAATAATACTTTGGGAAAGTTTATCAAAAATAATAAAGACATAGTTCCTAAATATGAAAAATCAGGAGTATATAGACTGAATTGTGGAACTTTCTCGAAGGTATACATTGGTCAGACTGGGAGAACTTTCAAAAGTCGCATCGATGAGCACCACATGAGTTATGTGAATAGGAAAACAAATTCAACATATTCCAACCACCTTTTAGAAGAAAATCACGATTTTGATGAAGTATTCAGAATATTACATGTTGAAAACAAAGGAGTGAAACTTAACTATTTAGAAACACTCGAAATTAATAGACTTAAGAATTCAAATCTTTTGCTTAATGACCAATTAGATTTGAATAATTCTCCTTTGTTGAATTTGTTTTCCTAAAAATAGCTTAATTAGTAATTCATTTTATTTTTGTTATTTACCGCAATAAAGAGGATAAACATTCTTTAATTCCTACAGGTACAAATATTGTTATAACTGTGTAATTAGGTATAAATATGGTTGTTATCGTAGTAGTTAATTTGGTGTACTTATACCTGATGAAGCTACAGTGTTAGCGAAACATGTTGTGAAAAAATATATATAAATATATTTATCGTGAAAATCTTATCGTTTTTTGTTAATTTTGAAATAGATTCTCGAATCAGATCGACTTTTAATTCCAATTCGCCACTTTATGAAGGAATGTGAGTAATGACGTCAACGACACATTTTAAAATAATAAAAAAACACCCTATACATGGTTTTTCACTAAACTCCGCACGCCAATATCTCGAAAACGAATAGGAATATGTGATTTCTGTAAAGAAATGTAAATGAATGGGGTCAAGTTGATTATTTTCGAAGTTTGAAAAATTCGACGCCTATATACTAAGAACTAGGCGTCGCGACGAGTTGAAAATATAAATCGATTGCATCGACTTTGAAATTACGCGCATCCAAAAGTACATTTATGAAGTGTTTTGTTATTTACTCATTCCTGAGTTATACCGGTTTATACAGGGTCGATGGTAGGTTAGACGTTTCTGGAGAACAGGGCGTGGGATTATTCTGAAAATTTCAGGTAATCAGTTTTGTTCTATCGATATAAAATATTTTCAGCGTTGCGGCGTTGGCGCTTCTATCGAAAAGTAGCAATTACTTCGTTATTTCAAATTGAACACCCTGCATTTTGTTACATTCTCGAATTCTCCCTGAAGAGATGATTTCGTCAATCTATCATACTTGAAGTATAGCGAGAAAGATTACAGAGATAGAGGGTGTGAAATATCGAGATTTTTCAACTTTAGGATTTTTTCTTGTCGAAACTATTCATTTTTGCTCAAAACGGCTTACATGTCCCTATTTTACTTTATCTACTGACATTAAATTGAAACAAATACAGGGTGGTGAAAAACTCAAAATTCTGAACCACCCTGTATTTGTTTCAATTAAATATCAATCGATAGTAATTGCAAAGTTGAGATGGGAACATGTTAGCCGTTTTGAGCAATAATGGATAGTTTCGGTACAAGGTTGAGAAATCTCGATTTTTCACACCCTATATTTCTGTAATTATTCACCCTAGACCCCAAGTATGATGCATTGACGAAATCAACTCTTCATGGAGAATTCGAGAATGTAACAAAATACAGGGTGTTCCATTTGAAATAACAAAGTTGTTGCTACTTTTTGATAGAAGCGGCAAAGCCGCAACGCTGAAAGTATTTTAGATCGATAGAACAAAACTGATTACTCAATAAACCAAATTTTCAGAATAATCGTACGTTCCTGTTATCCAGAAACGTCTAACCTCTACCATCGAACGTGAGTGACCCTGTGTAGTGAACGTTTCTTGATTCACAAAAAATGCGATTACGAATGATTTTTAAAAGAATGCTATGAATATTAGTTACTATGTCATTCTACAAACACCAGTAACAAGTTTACTTATTTTTCATTGCTAAATTGAACTATTTTCATATAATTATTGTTAGTTTTGATAAAACCGAACAAATTTGAATATTTCATTTTACAAAAAATAACAATATCACTGACACAGTAATGACAACATCTGTGTTTTGTGACTGCACTCAAAACAATTGCGATGATGATGGTAGCCATATAGCTAATATTCATGGCATTTTTGTAAAAATCATCCACATTTTTTGTCAATCAAGAAACGTTTAGTCTAATCTGGTATAACTTAGAAATGAGTAGAATAAATAAGTTCGAGAAAATCACAAAAAAGTTTATAAATAACATGTAATTCATTTATTCCATTTATATTTTCGACGCGTCGCGACGCCTAGCTCTTAGTAGGCGTCGAATTTTTCAAACTTTGAAAAGAATCTACTTGACCCCATTCATTGACTACCTACTGTTCACAAAAATTAAATATTTCTATTCGTTTTAGAGATTTTGGCGTGCGTGTTTTAGTGAGTGAAATACTCTGTATATGTATTCAATTTTTAAAATATCAATGGGAAACCTGAATTCCAAAATATACAGTGGGTACACCCGTAAAAAAATCAAGGAATAATTCTGGAACTAAACGCTCGAACCCCGATTTTTATTTTCATTTTAATTAAATTCATAGATACAGAGTGATTTGTATGGGAGGGGTGGCGTCATTGATATTTTTAATAGCAACCACCATTTTTCAATATGGAATGTCAAAAACGAAATATATATATTTTCATGGCAACGATAGCTTCAACAAATAATCAAATGAAATGTTCAAATTGTTCACCATTGACTATCTAACACTACTAACAGTAGCCAGGACGATAAATAAATGTTTTTGACATTGTCAAATAGCTTCAAAATCAAAGTACATTCTGTATTCGTCTTTTGAATCAATGCATGTACACTGCGAGTGGATATAATTCAATGTTTTGCGTGGTATTAGCCAGGAAAGTTGTTGTTTTCTGATCGTTGTCTATCTTGTCGTTTGAACTTATTATCTTACGAAATTGGTGGACGTGATAAGTTTTTGTTTTTGTCACATGAGTTTTCGTTGTGTAAGTTTTAATTTTAGCGCCACATCCGATGAAACAAAGACTATTACATATTCCAAATTATATTAATTGGATAATTTACAATGTTCAGATAATCATTGATTTTAGTGTAATAGCTCATTTACTGGCAAAAATTGACATGGACGAAGATAGAGAGCTCTTGCATAATCAATACAAGGACATCAGTCAGGAGCTGAATCTAAGGACGGAAGCCCTGCGAAAATACAGACACAAAGTGAAATCTCTAGAAAAGGAAATACGTGATATACACAGTGAGTTCGAGGTGGAAAGAGAAGATTATCTGGAAACTATAAGAAAGCAAGACAGAAATATAAAGTTGCTGAGCCAAGTTTCAGAGAAAATGGCCGGTACTCTTAAAAAAGATTGTAATTATAGGTAAGATCCTCAATTCTTATACTCACACAGTATTTCATAGAATGTCAATGAATATTTATCATCGGCATACATATAGGGTGAAAAATGAAATTATGAAGGATTTTCAAATAATTATCATTTTTGAAATATAGGGTAATAGTGAAGAAATTCTGATTTTTTCTATGTTGTTTTTGAAAGAAGCGTGCAATGAAGAAATGTCAGGTACAACGGAAACATCACAGATACGCAGATTTTAGATCACATAAATTATATATTTTTCCCACATACAATAAATGAATAGGTATTTATAGTTTTCAAGAACTTTTTCTGATTACCACACTAATTAGTTGCTACAAAAAGGAGTAAAAACTCGTTTAATTTTGATTGGACGCAATATTTTCGAGAAAAAATTGAAACTGCTAAATATATAAAATAATTTTATCTCTGGGTGCTTCTTGTATTTTTATATTTTTCTAGAAGATATCATGTAATGTTCGAATAAAATCCACTTTACAGAATCATTACCGCTTCTTGTGACGTCACGAGTCCTCTGATAGGCATATTTATGTGTTGCTACTATCACTATTTTTCGGAACCTCTGAGGAAATTTCATTCCACGAATAAAACAAAGTTGTTCAGTTTTTTTTATATTTAACAGCTGTTTATTTATTAGTTAATCTTGAATGACATGTTTTTATACTAGATGCTATCTCATAAATTTATATATTTCATTTAGTTTAGTTGGATAGCTCTTAGTTCATTTTCGTTTAATTCGAAACTTGTTATGCCACATCTCGGAACGGTTTCCACAGTACTCAAACAAAAACTTCTTTGAGAATGTATTTTGTCAAGCCATCATTAAAAACGACAATAAATCATACTAATCGTTATTAGGCTTGCAATATCTCCCCTGGATATGAGAAAAAAATCACTTTTTTGTTCACTCATGTGTTCAATAATTACTGATAACTTTTTGCTTCGATTATAGTGACTTAGAGTTGATCAAGGAACAAGCAATATGGTTAGAGGACTCTCAGAAATATAAACTTCCCGAACTCATTATGTCTAGGACAAAGCTACCACCACCTGGTAAGACAAATTCAATTTGGTTATTTCAATTCTTGAGTATAGTCACGTAGTCAGATCCTACCCAACATACGTCTGGCTTACTGGTTGAAACTGAAATGATGTCCCTGCACAATCGAAGAAAAACTAATTTGCTATTCGAGATTATTTCATTTATTCTTGAAAAAATCCATACGATTTTCAGCAATTATTCTTCTTACTGTACAGTGTGTCAAACCTGAAAGTTGCCTGTGGAATATATCTTGGACTTGGAAATATACCATATGAATCAGAAATCTACCTATGTTGATTTACGAAAAAGGCGATATCATGAACATATCGAAAGAAGATGAGGATATCAAAAAAGTGTTTGAAAAGTGTTTTTAACCGCCAACTTATTTGTAAAGCAACCCTCAAAGTCTTATTGAGACTTGTAAGAGTGAGGAAGACGGGGACCTTAGTTTTTTAAGTGTCATCCGAAGCACTACTCGGCTGGTTATCGTTGAGAGTCCGAAGGATTGAAATCTAGGTACCAAGAATGTTCGGTTGGTCACCTATCTTTTCCCGCTAAACGATACTATAGAAATAAATAAATATTTCCAATAGCCGCCGCGGGATCTGAAAACGGGCCCTCTAGACTATAAAGCGATTCAACGTACTCAACCACCAGCCCAGTTTGGCTGGTGGGTATCTTACATATTTTCTGAAATATCTGAAAAAACTGAAAATCTTAGATTTTTTAAAGTAGGTTAATCAAAAAATTTTCAAATATTATTCTTAGGTACTGAAGTTCGCATGCTGAATTCAAAGGTGTTATGAAAAACACTTCTAATCACCCTAGATTAGAAAATATCGATGCCAAAAATTATGGAGAAGTCGAAAGGATAACGTTATTTCTAGTTCCAATTTTCTGAACTATACCGGGTGTCCACGGAAGGTTGCTGGCCCATATACCTAACTTTTTTATTTTCGTAGATTATGGAATGAAATTTTGAGGATCCGTGTTATGCATAATAAAACTGCATTTTTGACAAGAACCTTACTCGACTTCATGCAAATTCCGGATTCACTAGAAGGGACATAACTTTTTCGATTATCAAATGAGACAGAGTATATTTTGACAATCATCTGAATCTAATGATACTTAATAGTTGATAGAACCACCCACTCTATTTTTCGATCTGGAGAGCCATATAACTGCCTAAAATTATGATGAAAAAGCAGAAGTTGTTTTTTTTTCAAATACCTATATTCGAGATGTGCCATTTATAGTGAGCATATTCAATGTTCCAAATTACAGAAATATAGCTATAGAAGTAAAGGAGAAATGGGTGCTGTACCATGATGAATATGTGTCACACAAAATATACAGTATGTCTCACTATTCGAGGTAGAATTGTTGCGAAATTTGCAGAATTACTATATCTGTTCTGAGAACAATTAATAATAGAGCCTGTGACGGCGATGGCACTTTTTTAATTTGACACACTATGCTTTGAAGTTTGACGCATACTTTTTTAAGATAATACTTAACAGGTATCAAGTATTTCAGTTTCATGTATCGAGGAAAATAATTGAAACTATCAACACACTGACAAGTAGATTATTTCAATTCTTTTCCTCAATCTCTTTCAGCTTTTTTAAAACTGATGAATGTTCAAGACCCAGATGAATCACCTTTTCAACAAATTTGAATATCAACTTAGAAAATTTGCTCCTTCTATGGCATAGTATGATTTTTACTCTAGTTACACATATTTGAATCTGAATTTTCTATAAATAACAAAAATATCGTATACAGGACGCAATAATGATATTCAGACTGCCCCTGCCCGTTTGCAGTATGAAGGAGAAACCAACAGTGAAGATGAACATATTACTAATAAAGATCATTTGAAAAAGGTGATGAAAAATTAGTGTTCCATTTATTAGTTCTGAATTGGCTTTTGTATTTTGATTTGGTTGATAGTGCTTAAAATCTCTGATGTATTCATCTAGTTTTTGAATGAATAAATTGAAATATCCAAATATTTTCTTATCGAATAATTCATGTACAAATTATAAGAGGAAATTAGACATAGGTACAGGTATAAAAAAATGTGTAACTATATCTATATATATGTCATGCAATTTGGATACCTATATAAACCGATTTTCTTTATTCAAATTTAGTTGTTGTTCTTCAATTCAAATTTATAATATGTATTGAGCTTAGTATCAATATAATCAAATATAAGGCCGTCTGACGATTGCAAAAATGATCTGATCATCGAATTCGATAATTCTATCTA
Organism: Chrysomela aeneicollis; assembly: GCA_029955515.1. Taxonomy (NCBI): domain Eukaryota; kingdom Metazoa; phylum Arthropoda; class Insecta; order Coleoptera; family Chrysomelidae; genus Chrysomela; species Chrysomela aeneicollis. The sequence goes on from JARUHQ010000010.1 coordinate 13,238,122, forward strand.
CCAATTATTATGCAATTAACAACAAATGGGATAAAAATTTCGAATCATAATATTAAAATCCAATATCTATTTTGAAATTCCTTTCATAACAATCCAAAGAAAACATTCAGATGAAGAGATGTGATTATGGGAAATCGTCGCAGCAACGTAAAAGTTCGTTATCCATGTCTAATTTCCTCATGAATCAATATTATCTGAATTTTGAGATATCTCAACGGATATATGAAAAGTTTGAATCGATGCTATTGAAGTGTTTTCTCTTGCACGCCGCTGCACGAAATCTGGCACAGGACAAAATCATAATCGAATATCATCTAGTGATTCGAGTGCTTCTAGAGCCAATAACATAACTCCGATATTTTATAACAATGAGGTAACTTTTTATGTCTTAATGTACGTAGGTACTTGTGGTGTGCAACTGATGATAGCTCACAGCTTTTGAGACTTTAAAATTCAGAACTGGCCAAAATCGACAGCGTTTTGATAACGGAATTCACATTGGAAATTTAATGATGACACATTTATTTTTATTCTAATTATTTTCAAATTACTTATTTTGATAAAATTAATCTTATCAAATCGCGAATGAATTCGCGCCAATGAATTCCAAATTTTATTCGACAAATATTCTCGCTGAATAACCCTCGTTCTTTGTTGATGTTGATTATTTTTCAACAGAAATTGGACCAAGGTGAAGGACAAAGTATCGTCGAAAATTATTTTCAACCATCCATGAAAAGAGCGCACGAGTTGCTCACTCAATCTTCTAGAATAGATGCCAATAAAGTGGTCAACACTTGGAAAGGTAATACAGGCGTTCCTCAGGGTCTTCCGATTACTCTTTTATTATTATTTATCTTTTTAAATAACTCACCGGAAAATTAGCTCAAAATTAACAATGGTATAGAACAAATTCATCTCATTCAACTTTAACATATTATGCTGTGATAGGTACCTACCTAATCATCAAGTTTTCAAAATAGAAACATTTTTGTATTGGTCTCATTTCGACATGCCATCTCATTGTTCATCCGAAAAATATGTGAAGAATATACCTCTTGTTTTTAATAAACCCGTCCATAATTATCTGGAGGTTGAAAATCTACGCAAAATTTCTCTGATAACTGCTTATTCAGACCACTTGAAGGTGAAAACATAGTAAAAACGACAACGTCAAAATTCCACCAATAAACATCTGATACGTTGAAAATGTAGACAGCGAGCAGTGAACAACTACTTTCCTGGCTAATGTCATCGGATCCCAGATTTCTGATAATTTAACTTTTATTTTAATGACTAACCTGATATCCAATTTTTTTCGTTTAATTTTCAAGTAAAATTTCTTAAGTTATCGAATTGGGCCCTACATGATTCAATAAGACGAACCTGCGAAGTAGATTTTCAATAACTATCACAAAAAATAAACAGCTAAGTCTATATAACATTAGTGTTAGTGTTGATTTTTTGAGTTTGATATAGTCTTGTAGGTACCTATGTAACACTAGTATTCTATTCAATAGAATAAACAATGTTATGATTACCTAGCTGGGGACTGTTAAAAAGCAGAAAATTTGTTTTTATATTTCCATCACAAATAGTTATAAAAAGTATCTGCTATAACTACTAATTGATAATATTTATAACAGGCCAAACTGGTCGACTTTATCTTCCAGATTACACGAGGAGGAATCGATTAACCGAGGACTCGGAACAACTTATTGGAACAGAAAATAACAATTTTTCAGTCGTCAACAGTGGTACAAGAAATGCTAGTTTCAGCAACCTATGGGTGAATGGTGAATAAATTATAAATTTTCACCTTATTCGACTATAAAAAAGAATATACTCATTGCATGAAGAACGATATTAAAATAGTCTAATCATTATCAATAACAAACAAAAAAGTAATGAACATAGACAATAATTATTATTATAAACTACGCAACACTAATTACGTCGCACCCCGAAATTTTGCCCCAGTTGAAATCTGAATAAATTTTTTCTGATTTGAAGAATTCGAATTCTGTTTGCGCTATTCGCTAGCTCAGTCCTTCAGCTATAATCTCGTACTTTCCTGTTACATGAGGTTTTTTATATAAAATTGCTACAGGATGTTTTTTTAAACTGTGCAAAATTTTGGAATTTTCAAAAGGATCCCAAATGAAGAAAAACAGTTTTTTTTCAACTTTGAGACATCTCCAGAATTGTCTTCTTATCTCTTTTATTTACAGAGTGACCTCAAAAAATCAATTTTTTGGTTTACCAGTCATAACTTTTTTCCTCTTCAACCGATTTTCAAAATCTCAGGATCATTTCGAAGCTGAAACGTTAGATAAACAGACATGAAGATTAGAATTGACTAAAAATAGTTATTAAAGATCAAGGGTTTCTGCAAAGGTGACCCAAATCTATATCCCTCTCGAAATCCCGATTAAGAAAGAAAAATATACAAGACGTTGTTTGATCCGAAACGAAAATATGACTACCAAGAAGACTGTGAACAATTTTTGACCCCCTCCCCACCAAAAAAATGTTTGGGGGTAAAATTTTTTCTGGTCAAACGGTTAGAAATATCGGTAAACATATTTCACCTGACACTCACATCGAGATCGGAGATTAAAAAAAAATCTCCCTCCCTCTTTCCGTCTTGGGGTACTTTGGGTACGGATGAAGAGGGGAATGAGATTTTTGTGATTTTTTTACATATTATCCTCGTGAGTTTCGTACAAAACTACTAAGAATCGCCCAAACTCGGGTACTCCAATTATCATAGTTTGATGTACAGGGCGAAAAAAAAGTATTTTTCAGAATCGAGACAAGCGGTACCCATAGCTGTGTTCAACAGAAAAAGTTGATCGAAGAGAAGAAACATTTTTTTTCATAGGAGTACGTATAATTTTTTTTTGGGGTCTACAAAATTAAATTCTTTGAAAACTTTGTATAGGGGGTGAGAAGGTTACCCTGAAATTTTGTTGTATTAAGAATTTTTTTTTATTTTAAGTTTTGCATGATGTCATATCTTCAGAAAAGAAAGACCTACGAATAATGTTTTCTGTCCTGATCTTTATTTTCACGAGAACGTAATTTTCAACCTGTCTTGTCAGTCACTCATTATGATTCTTGTTACGTTGGTTACGGACCATGCATTTTTTTGGGCTGATTTTGTTTCGAGAACATGGCGTTTCAATCCGGTTTTCTTACGCACAATTTTTGACTACTGAAAGAAAAAAGATCTGGACGTGTCCAGAATGAAAGATCCTTCCGAAAACAAGTTGATTTTCATTTAATTCTCCTCCCAGTCGGGATTTACAGGGTGTTTCAGATTTGGGTCACCATTGAAGAAACCCTCGATCTTGAATGTTCATCTTAAGTTAATTATGATCTTTATATCTTCTCATATAAGGTTTCAGCTTCAAAATGAGCCTGAGATTTTGAAAATTAGTTGGAGAGGAAAAAAGTTATGACTGCAAAACCAAAAAATTGATTTTTTGAGATCACTCTGTAAATAAAAGTGATAAGAAGACAATTTTGGAGATGGCCAAAGGTAATGAGATAATCTTCATGCCTCTGCTGTTGAAGTTAAAAAAAAGTTTTTCTTCATTTGGGATCCTTTTGAAAATTCCGAAATTTTGCACAGTTTCAAAAAACATCCTGTAGCAATTTTAAGGACATAACCATATGTATCGAAGAAGTACGAGATCAATGCTGAAGGACTGAGCTAGCGAACAGTGTGAACAGAATTCAAATTGTTCAAAGCAGAAAAAAGTTATTCAAATTTTAACAGGGGCAAAATTTCGAAGTGCGACGTAATTAGTGTTGCGTAGTTTATTATCTAAAATTAGTAATTTTCCATGATTCTCTCTGAGTCCTGTTATTTATTCATATGGTTTATTAATTTATATACCTACTTTGACACTATTTTTTAACGAATTATCCAATACATTTTTCCAGGAACCAGTCCCAATGACCTCTTCACAAAAAAACCGTTTCGACTAGAAGCTTTGCCAAATATAATGAAAACTCGAAGGGAAAAACTAAATACAATGGAGTTTTTATGACTTGTGATTATTATATTTCCATGATTGACTATTGTCTGTGACCTATTCAGGAAATTGTCTCATTTCTACATGTGGAAGAATGATTCTCACTATACCTTCTGGGGCAGCAATAACTGAAGTATTGAGTGAACAAGCCCAAAAATAACGATAATGATCGAGGGACCATCACCGACTATCGGGTGTCCCATCAATGAGATTGGCAAGGTACAATATATGAAGTGAAAGATTCCATCGGCTGATGTGTGTATGTGTCAATTTATTCTAAAAAACCCAGATTTGTATTACATGCAAATTATATTTTCTGTAGCAGAGCACTTTGTCATCATCATCAGTGCGTACGTAGCGGTTTATGATATCTCCCCATCCCCATTTCCTTCCACCCCCACTCACTCTCACGAGTGGACTTCACTCTTGTTGCGTTTGGCAATCCGCAACTCAGAAATCAAATCCCTTTTTTTTTCAATTTCCGTAATTCTACCAATCTTTGTCTAATAAAATGTGGTTGTTTACCCTAACTGGCCACATGGTGTGGTTCCCTGCTTTATTCTGGCGGGATTTGTATTATTTGGGTTTGAAAAAAAAAAGTTTTAGTATTTGAAAAACTTTTGGTATTGTTTTCACCGAGTTTTGGTAGTTCGTATTATTGTGTATATTGTCTGGTTTGTACGAAAGCGTATAAGGGCCACCGAGATTTTTTTTTAAATTTTTCCGACTTTTAAACTCGAAGTATCCAACTTTGAACTCGGAATTATTTTTTTCCGACTTCAAACTCGGAATTTCCGACTTTAAACTTGGAATTTCTGACTTTGAACTCGGAATTTCCGACTTTAAACTCGGAATTTTCGATTTTGAACTCGGAATTATTTTTTTTCGACTTCGAACTCGAAATTTCCGACTTAAACTCAGAATTTCCGACTTTGAACTCAGATTTTTTTTATTCCGACCTCAAACTAGAAATTTTGTTTTACGATGGATATAATAACGCCGGTGTTCCACAAGGATCTGTTTCGGCACCAACTTTTTTTTCTACTTCACATCAATGACCTGACAGAGGTGCATGACCTCCTGTCCTGTCCACAACTTTGCGGATGAAAGTACACTCCATGATGCCTTCTGCTCTAGAGCCCCTATATCATCCAAAGAAGCTAGAGGTGCAAGGCGGAGATAGGTGGATACTATATCCATGAAGGTTTATTTGACGTTTTTGAAATGAAGATATGATAATCTAGTAGAGTTCGATGCTACAATTGCTACCAAACTCAAGTTTTTATGTTTTAATTTTTTTTTTCAAGAAGGTGACCTCATATAATGCCTTATACTTATGATGATGTCAGGCATGTTTTTGTTCCTGTTAAATCCTCGATAACCAACCATACCCAAAAAGTTTTTGAAAGAGTTTGGCGTCGAAAAAAATAATTTCGAGTTCAAAGTCGGAAATTCCGAGTTTTAAATCGGAAAAAAATAATCCCGAGTTCAAAGTCGTAAATTCCGAGTCGGAAAAAAATAATTCCGAGTTCAAAGTCGGAAATTCCGGGTTTGAAGTCGGAAAAATTAAAAAAAATGACTCGGTGGCCCTCTAGGTTTGAGTTCCTGTGTTATGTTTATAAGCAGTATATTCTTTTGGTTTTGTAATTATTATGGTGTATTGGTCTTTTGTACTTGATTCTTCCGAATCTTGGGTCTTGATTCAGTTTGATCAAAGATTATATTTGGTTTGATGTTTATCAGGTCGTGCGTATAATATAAGAGCTAGTGGGTTCACGTGGATTTCTGTTTTTCTACATAATATCTGCGTGTAGGTATAGTCTTACGATTTTATATTTACATGATCGACCTCGATGTGAATGTCCCTATATAGATGAATCTTTTGGGCATATACCGGGTGTCAACGAATCTATTAGACAAGTCAATCAAGTCAAATAACTTCTAGAATATTACGTGTTTCTTCGAAAATGGCTCTAGTTTTGAATTTTTAAATGGAACACCCTGTATATTGTAACATTTTTTGATTTCTGATACAATTCTCACTACAATGAAAGTAAATAAATTATGATTCATGGTACACTCTTGACAAAAGTAAATAAATTATTATCCAGTATATTTTCCATAAGAAATATTTGATTTATGTGCTTATTTTTAATCCAATCGCAAATGAATTAGTATCGTTAGATTCGACAAAAAATCCTTTTTTCGAAAAAAAAAATGGTTGCGATCATGGCCACCTTAGATGCAATATATTATAAAGTGACTCTAAAAAAATGAAATAGGCTTAAAAACCTTTAATAAAAGAATGACACATTCTGATCCAGAATTGTCTCAGAAATCAAAAAATATGTTACAATATACAGGGTGTTCCATTTGAAAATTCAAAACCAGAGCCATTTCCGGTGAAACCGGAAAGTGAAAAATAAGCGAAAACTTTCCTCTTCACGTGCCATTCACCTATACAAAATCTATTTATATACACTTGATATTCTAGAAGTTATTATTACTTGTCTAATAGATTCGTTGACACCCGGTATAGGGATGGTGTGGTGGTTTTCGCAACAGAAAATGATCAACAAATGTCACATGTTGAACCTTTCAACGTCCACAGAAGATTTAAATTATAATTTGCATAAAATACAAATATATTAGGAACGGCTTCTGGAGAAAATATATGTGCCAAATCGGCCAGTACTATATTATTATTTTTCTAAAATTAACACTGGAAAACCCAATTTCTCTGGGCCGATTTAATACATAATTTTTTTCCTGAAGCCGTAAAAGGTTTATGGTTTTCATAATTTTGTACTTTGCCGACCTTTGGGACACCCGCAGTATTTTGCTTGATCGAGTTGTGGTTGTGATTGTATTTTAGTGAAATCTACTGGAAATGAACTGCAAAATATTATTGTATAAATAATACAATTAAGTTTTAGTTATAATAAGAACAGGATGATAAGACTCTCCTCCACCATATCATATTCTTAAATTGAATATATTTGTGCGGAACACTGTTCTTGGATAAAATCCCATCAACTTAAAAAATAACTGTTTGAACATAATGCATGAGTTTTGTTTGTGTGATTATGAAATCAATGCATTCTATATATATAGCATGTTTGTGGAAAACAGATTCCCTTGGTTGCTACATAGTTCATTAAGCCAAACGTTAAAACCATAATAATAACCTAGCTCTATACATACCAAAATGTTTCTGAATGGAATAATGATTTTTTTTTATTTTTCAATATTTTCGATATATATGAAATATCGAAAGATATCAGACTAACAATTTAAAATATGCATCATATTGAGTTTTGAAAAAAAAAACAGCATTTTTCTGATAGATGTTTCTATCAGTTTTTTATTCAACAGTACTAAAACATTTGCAACATCCTGATGTATGTCAATAGAAATTATATGACATCATGTTTTAATTATAAATAATCCTCTGTGGCAGCTAAATTAAGTATTCTAATCAATAATCGAAGGGTACATTTCAATTATCTTATTTTGGACTCAATTGTACATAAAGTAAGGAATAAATTCATTATCTAGAAGAGAAAAAGCTTTTCAAACATATCCGCGGACACTTCAACTTTTATTTCAATCAACTGTGTGAAATGAATTGATTAAAATTATTATAACAGTGATTTTATCGAAAATTTTCATATGTATGACAAAACTTTTGATGGCTGTGTGGAGAAAAATATGCTCTTTCAAATATGGCACCATCAAAAAATAGCAGTTGCAAATTGAGAAAAATACAATGACCTCATAGCTAAAAACATTAATGACATCATCAAGATGCAACTAAAACGTCAAAAGATGAGCATCTTGAAACAAGGTTGAGGTGTCTCTGGATTTTTTTGAAAAGCTTTTACTGTATGTACAGACAGAGTATATCAAAATATTGGCCATTTATAAATTACTTTTCATCATCAATGAATCTCTTAATATAGTGAATTTTCAGAAAATGACCTTTTATGCTATAATTTTCCTTGTTTTTTAACAAAAGAGTGCATTGATGCTTGCTGTGCTAGTTTTGAATCTTAAAATTAAAAAAAATCAGTGAGCTATGTAGTATAAGGGAGATAGAAGTGTGATAAACTATATTTGAAAACTAGATTGTTAACAATAAATATTTTAATATGCATTTTTATGAAATAAACCTTACTGAAAACAAATTTTGTTTTCTTCATTACATTGGTCTAACTAATATCACTAATAGTTATTGAATGAAGGTATAAAATATTGAACAATTATCAATAAAAAATAATAAATATTTCACTACAGGTATAACTATGTTGGAGTAAGACCTTCTTGGAAGGTCAAGGTTTGATTGCTTTGCACTTCCTTCTGCATTTCCAAAGCTATATTTTTATACTTTTGTGCCAGCTCTTGATTCTTCTCAATTCCTGAAATAATTCATATTTCACAAACCAGTGATGTATGATATGAGTATCCCTCACCATCTCCTTTGGCATACATTTGACTCAAATTTGCACAACTGTACATATTCCCCAGATTGCATCCCTCAAGAGCAAATTCATAAGCTCTCTTCATATTCTTTGGTACATCAAATTCTTCAGGAGTAGAATTGCCTTGTGAATTTGGTACAATACCTCCAGGAGACTGATCCTTCCTGACACCAGCTATGTACATTCCTGATAAATAATAACATGCATTTGCATTTTTAGATTTGCATGCTTTCTCTAAAAGTGTCATGCCCTGTAATCAGATGATAACTGAAGAAGTCTTTATTGAATGATCATTGGCTATTTTATGAAGCAGTTTCAAGTATTGACAAAAATCCCTATTTTGAAAGCAAATTCTTTCTACTGATAAAAAAATGTTTCACCATGCCATGCATTCTTTCAATTCCTGAGAAATATATGGAACTCTACTACCTCTCAATGTACCAAATGTCAAAAATAACTGGGTGATTTGGTTTATTTTCGAAAAACTATAATGTTTATGAGCCAGTAGAAGAAATATGTATTGGAATTTTTCGTAAATGTTTGGAAGTTATATATGTATTTATTTGAATTTTATATTTTTTCCTACTACCTTAATTCAATGACCCAAAACTGCTGTACAAGTAAACCATTAATTGAACAAAATTGGAAAAACAAAACCCAACTACTAGAAAATATAATTTTTTGATCCATTGTGTGTTATTAATTTTACCTTCATAACATCTTGTTTTATTTCAGGACGGTCATTTTTAGTAATCAATAATAGTCCTTGATTCAAACAGGAATCTGGTTCATTCAAATTACATCCTTTTTCGAAATAATCATAAGCCACTTTGAAATCTGCTTGTTTTGTACCCTTTGCTAATAATGAATATGTACCATACTTGAGACAACTTTTTCCATACTTGTACTCATCGCAGTTGTTTCTATAGACCTTTCCAGCTTTCTCATAATCTTTTTTAATAGATTCTAAAAAATCTGCTAATAAATGGCAGACTGAAAATTGAAAGTTAGGTTATAAATTTATTTCGATTATTTCATAGTTTACCTTCCGGTTTCTTTTCACTATAACATCCGAATCTATATTCTATTCCCAAATTGTTGATATAGTCCTTTATCTCACTCTCAGATTTGAAATTATAAGCCATTTTATTAGTACAAAAAATTAGCAATGTTCAAAATCGAAAAACAATGACAAAAATTTTGACATATTCCTCTGACAGTTGTGACAGTTTCAACATATGCTTGACATTGACAAGTAGCGGATATAACCACAAATATGTGATGTGATGGGATTTAAAAAATAATAGTTTTTTAAATAATTGAAATGACTAAACTTACATTTTCTACTCATGAAGCAGTTAGTTTGGAAAGAAAAATCGATTTTACCGACAATATTGTTGAAACTAAAAGCGATGATTTGGAATATGTTTATGAAATACATAGATGTGCAGAATGGATACGATCAAATGGGTTCCAAAAGGTGAGCCATATATTTGCATCTTGTATGTTCACTCATTGTTGAGTTTTCATAGGAGTTTTTATCTTCAAAGGATGACACCAACAAACAAAAGCTAAACTTGTAATCACTTGTTCTAGGTGTACTCATTTAATGTAATTGTATTTCAGGTGTGCCTTCAGTTTCCTGATAATTTACTTCCAGATTCCACTGAAGTGAGCTCAAAACTACAAAATGCAATGGGCCAAACCACATATATTCTAGCAGATACTGCTTATGAGAGGTTTGATTTTTTTAATGTATTCATTGTATTCCAATTTCATAAACATGTCTTCTAGTCTTCATATGAATTCTTTCATTTTTTCAGTTGTTGTATAGACTATGTTGCAGCTGCACACATCAATGCAGATGCTATTATCCATTATGGACCTGTATGCTTTTCTAAATCCTCTGGAAATATTCCCTATCTGAATATTTATGAAAAACACCAACTTGATGTTGATGGATTCAAAAACCAAATCTGTGATAAGTTAGAGACTTCAACAGAAGATATCATAATTTTAATTGATACACCATACTTACATCTTTCAGGTAAGTATACTTCAATAATAGTTTTAACATTTCATATTGATGGTATATGGTATTTCACACTATATTCCCAATTTTTCAGAGGAACTGACTATGGCCTTCACAGAATCCAACAGAATAATTGTCCAGAGAATTGATGAGGCTCATTTGATTTCTAATAGCAAATTGATTGTATTACTCAGTAAGAATGAACAAAAAGTTTTAAATGTCCAATTAACTTTCCCAAGTGAGTATACATCATTTTTCATGCTTGTTTAATTAAAACCTACTCTTGTTCCATTCCAGCAAATGAGATTTACTATTTTAATAATTCCTTGAAAATATATGATGCTCAGTCCAAAGTGCTGAAGAAAAGAAACTATCTGATAGAAAAGATTAAAGACAGTCAAACTATAGGAATCATCATTGGAACACTTGGAGTGAAACATTATTTGAATGTCATTGAAAGAATGAAAAAACTGATAGCTTTGAGTGGGAAGAAATATTACCTAATCAGTGTTGGTAAACCCACTGTAGCCAAATTGGCCAACTTTCCAGAGGTAAAAAATGTTTACCATAAAAGACTCAAAATGCACCTAATCCAATAATATAAATATATTTGGTAAAACTTCGTTTATTGCACTCCTATGAGTTCGAAAAACATTTTACGTATTTTGACCTCCTGATCACAAATCTGAAGTCAAAACGCGGCGGTCTCAAGTATTTTCGGAGATACGGCCTCATTTTGTCTCAAAAATGCACCATCTGACATGTCAAATTTCTGCTATCAGGAAAACACGAAATTCACCCTTCTTTGAACCAAAACACTATACACGCATATATTTACTTGTTTCCAACACTTCTCAGCAGAAAAAACTATTATTTTTCAAAAAATTCACCCTTCTTTGAAATGTAAACAAAACAACCTTTTTACACAGATTTTCTGGTAATTTGTATTTATGATGTTGGCAACGTGATTGTTTGGGTCATGGTAAGACGTTGCCAACATCTCAAATAAAAATAACCAGAAAATCAGTGAAAAAAGATGTTTTGTTTACGTATTGAAGAAGGGCGAATTTTTGTGAAAATAACAGTTTTTTATGCAAAAAAGTGTTGGAAACAATTGAATGTGAGCATGTGTGATGTTTTGGCTCAAAGAAGGATTAATTTTGTGTTTTTATTAGTAAAAATGGAGATTTGAAATGGTGCATTTTTGAGACAAAATGAGGCCGTATCTCCGAAAATACTTGAGACCGCCGCGTTTTGACTTCAGAGATTCGTGATCAGGAGGTCAAAATACGTAAGTTCCACCAAAAAAAATTTCCGAACTCATAGGAGTGCGATAAACGAAGTTTTACCATATAATTATTTCATGAACAAGTGTAGTACTTAATAGAGGTTTTCCAATCTGTGTTAATAGCTTCAATTTTGTGTACAGGGTGACGCAAAACTAATGACAAGATTTTCTATGTTATTTCAAATGAAACACCCTATATCATTTTACCAGAAAAAAAATCAAATACTTTTTCATTTATGGAGCACTTCCAATTGAGTTATTCCGATTTTTATAAGTAAAAATATTGTTGTCAAATATACTGAGTTTGTTAGTTTTCTGCTCTGTATCAATTATTGACAACAGCAAATCTGACCCTGGACTGCTACACTTTTGATCACAAATGTCTTCACAGACAAAGCAGGTTTGTTATCCAAATCCAAATTTATTTCTGTTAAAAAAAAGGCCGCGGCTTCGCGGCTATACACAGCTGTCAGTTGTACAACTTTCGCATCATTTTCGTTATTGAATTGCCACACTTCTTTCAACATATCATTTTTCTAATATTTTCAGCTGGATATCTATGTCATGGTTACTTGCTCAATGAATGGGATTTACGAGAACCGCGATTTCTATAAACCCATAGTCACTCCCTTTGACATTGAGATTGCACTCAACAGCAACAGCACTGACAACATCCAGTTCTCTTATGATTTCAATGGTTTATTGGATCGAAAATTGGAACCATCAAACGTTCAAAACAGTAGTAGACAAGAAGATGTTAGTTTACTGACCAATAAAATCAGATCGAATTTCGGTGCAACGACCTTCGTTTCTTCAGAAGGAGGAACTCAAATAGCCTTGAAGAGTGACGGAACTTTGGCTCTGAATACGAGTCATGGTGCCGGATATCTTGCCGATCGATCTTGGAAGGGTTTGGAACAAAACTTGGGTCAAACAGAAGTTGAGCTTGCCCAGGAGGGTAGGTCAGGAATTGCTCAGAAATATAAGGATGAGCCAACTTAATTTGTGAAAAATGTCCCTTTTTATGCAGATTTTAATACAGCCAAATTATAACTACCTAAGTATATTAATTATTCAATTACTGTTGTTTTTTTCACTCTTGTTTGTATTGTGATATTTTCCCACTCCTACATTCGTATTTAGGCAATATTCAATAATATAATATATGAATTTATGGAGTATTAAAAACTTTGTCATCTCATGTCTTATTATTATGAAGATGCGCGAGATCTAAATAGTCCATCAGTTGAGAACGAATAAAAATAAGGATTTGGCGCCATCTCTTAGTCACAGATTGAACTGAAACCTCATTACCCACGCTTAGACATGATTGGTTGTGCTTCAAAAAGCGCTTAAAATTTTTGTGATCTGACACGTGACAGAGATCATTTTCTGACAAATTCCATGTTTATTTTTCTTGTTTTGTTTACTTACGTTACTTTTTCGCTTCTGTGTTTACTTTTGAACCAAATGTCAAACCCCATAAATTTAATACGCAATGTAAATGAACAAATAAATGTGTTTTTTCTTTTGTAGAATAACATGGAAAATGTAATAAATAATAAAACATGAATTGCATTATCCCTAGTTTGAATTTGAAAGGTAAAAATACAATTTCCTGTATCTACCATTATAAAAGTAATAAATTTTTACAGTTTTTGCTAGAGCATTACAAGCTTTAGCAAAAGTTGGTGATGATTTGTACATTGAATCTTGCCAAGAAAAACTCAGTCTAGTAGCATTGAATGGGAGAAAAACTGTCTGTGTAAGATGCCACTTGTTGGACAACTTCTTTTCAAGCTATGAAGTACAAAATAATGAATTTAGTGAACAGACACAATCTATTTTCTGCAAAATCCACATGAAAACTTTGTTGCCACTATTCAAAGGAACTCATCTGGAGAAGAAGGTAAGCATTCATCTAATCACAGTGTATAAAAGTTAGGGCAAGAACATTTCAATATATACACAATCCTGTTGATTATTATTATTTGGTTTGGGAAGATTATATCTCTCTCTACTTTAGATGATTGTAAACCACTTATTTTTCATCAATACAAAATATATACATAATTTTATTCATATCTCATTAAATTTGTATAAATATTAATGAACAGAATTTTAGATTACTAAAGATAGCCTTTACTCATCAGCATGTTTGAAAGCTATTTCTAAGATATATTGCTATCTCATTATTGAAACAATTACTGAAATAACAGTTATACTATTGTTTTCATATTTATCATCAACTGTATATATCTTGGAAGCTAGACTATTTACAATGGCAAGGTAGCCAATGGATTATTGTAATGGAGGACAATCCTAGGTTCTTGCAGGAAATCCACCAAACAAATGTTCATCCAAATGCAAATATAGTGGTCAATTTTTCATATAATCCCATTAAGGAAACTAAACAGCCTCAAAATGTCTTTGGATTCGTGATCGGGGCCCCCAGCTTACTACTGATAAGCTTTTTTATAAATAAATTATTTCTGGAAAATACAAATTTCTATCACTTTGTCCGAGACTTTCTCTGTGCATCAAAAATGAGGAAAATATAAGCATTTTATTGAGAAATTCCCTGTATTCAGGCTGATTCATGGTAGATGGCAGATCAAGGATCACTTTGAAAATCCTATAATGGAGATCAGTACAATCTTTACTAAGTAGGTTGTTTAAAAATAGTTACTTAGCTTAAAAAGTGACTGAAAATTCACCTAACTGCTCCACTTTCTGATTTTTTTTTTCAGCTAGAGTTTGTCAAGATTGAATATGAAAATCCTAGTGATATGATAGTATTTAAGATGAAGTACAAATGTGATGATATCCTAATGGTACATAAATTAAGACTCATGGAGGCTGAATCACTATCAATTGGTATTCCAACTGATCTGGGATCCAATAATATAGTCAGCAGTAGTGCCTTCTACAATAATCTATTAAATACCTTCAGTTCTTCAGATGATGAAATAACCTTAGAAATACTCAAAGATAAGGCAATAGTTCGAAATTATTGTGTAGGTATGTTTATCAAGATGAAAATACTGAGGATTAATCAATTTTCAAATTATTTTTCAAGGTGCACCAGTCCGACCAAAGTGTGTGAGAAGCCATGTTAATGTGAATGGTTCAGAATTCATTATATTTCAAGCAAATGAAGAAACAACTATAAACTTCTCTTTGAAACCCTTTAGAACGGCCATGCAATTTGCAGAAGCATTCAATCTCAATATAGACCTCAGTTTTGAAAAAGGAGGCAGGTAAAAAATACAAAATAGTTTTGTTGATTCTAGCAAAATTCAAATATAATATTCCCTGATGCACCTAGGTACCAAATTAATATCCAGATATTTCGTGTTGTGTTTAAATGTTTATCATTGTAAATCAGTCGCCCCTCAACTTGATTATATATAAAATGCATGGTGGAAGGAAGATGGTGAAATCATTGGTGTTTTGTTTCAACCAAAACACTCGTTCCACAGCCCGCTTTATCCTGTTCTTGTTTTGCTGTAAAATTTATATCAATAACTCGTGAATCCAATAATGTTTTCTCAATTTTGATGATTGTCAAAAAATAGGACCCCTTGTCGCCATAACCTCGCGCGAACTATGTGTCAATGTTTTTTTGTGCCCTCTACAGCTAAAAATATGAAACCTGCAATAAATAGCTAAAGTGATTTGGAAGCACAATTGCCAATTTCTATACAGGGTGCCCGTTTTTCGAGCTGATGTGATAGAAAATTTCATTCACCTTTTTATATTGGGAAAAAAAGGAAATTTGTAGTTTTTATTGTTTCAATCGAAAACGAAGCAAATTAGACGTTTTTAACTAAGACGTTCTGCAGGTACTTCTTCACAAGGAATCTAAATCTGTCATTGCATTTTCCATTGCATTCTTGATGTCAGAGATATAACACTCAACTTTGGTTTTTCTTATAATCGCCCGAGTAGTCGCCATATTGGATTTTTACATTTTTGAAAAGTCTGTTTTTTTCTGATTACTATGACGTATCACTCGATATGTTCAAATTTTACATGCTGGTCAAAATTGTAAAAAAAAAATTGTTTTTGCAAAGAGTGCTTTGGAAACAATGCCAAAAATTTCATTTAACAAACTAAATTCTGATGGTTCAATTGAACTTGGAAGCTTACTAACATAAAAAGCAAGTTTATTGTGAATTAGGAACGCTATTTAAAGTTATAAGAGTTTTTTCTTCGCAAAACAAAACAGTCATAAAAGATGCTCGAATATTCCACCATTCACTTCTAAACACAATCTTACTCTTCACCCAAAGTTCTGAATATCAATCAATGGGTACTTACAATTCCGAGAATAAGATTTCTAGAAGAAAGAATACTGGATTTTTATTTATGGGGAATGAGGAAAGATTTCTTAAAATTTTACCCATCGATGATATTGCTGAGCTGGGAAGAAGAATGAGTGAAATTGTGTCTAGAAGAGAATGGTGGTGTGTTCAAGAATCTTTTATAACTTCGTTATGTATTTGATAATTTTGTTTCGTTTTTCTGAGAAAGAAATTCTATAGAAGGTAAGCTCGACAGAAATGTGAACGTTCCTTATCCTCAATTGAACTATCAAAATTTAGTTTCTGTGGAACAAAACTGCTGCATTATTTTCAAAGCACTCTTCGTAAGAACGATTTTTTCTCAATTTTGATCAACATGTAAGATTCAAACATATCGTGTGTTACATCATTGTATTCAGAAACTGACAGACTTTCCAACAATGCAAAAGTCCAATATGGCGACCATAAGAAAAACCAAAGATGAGTGTTGTATCTCTGATATCAAGGACGCCTTGTAACATACGATGACAGATTTAGATTCCTTGTGAAAAAGTGCCTTAATAACGTCCTAGCTAAAAACATTCAGTTCTTATGATTTTCGCTTTTAAAAATATAAACGAAAATTACAAATTTCAGTTTTTTGTCATTAATTCAAAAACGAAAAAAGGTAAATGAAATTTTCTTTCAGATAATTGTTCAGCATGAAAATGCTCAACTTTGCCCCGATTTAACCGACCTCGTATCTCTTATAATAACTGAGATCCCCATGGTTAAGCTCCCCCATATAATGGGATATAAAATAAATATAGTGGTACATTTCTGCGTTTTAATAATATTAGAATACTAGTCACGCTGTGTCGATTATCTTGGTTATTACAAGGATTCTAAAGAACTTATCAATGTTTGAAGTCAACAGAAGTTTTTCTCTGAATAAATGACTGTTTTTCCAGGCCTCTTTCCATAGTGATGAAAAATCCCACATTCGAGGTGAATTTCATTGTGGCAACCCTAAACCCCTACAGTGATATGCAAAGCACAATGACTAGCTCTTCCATTCAGGCAAAAATCACTCAACTACACAGGGGGAACATAACTCAAGACGATCGGGACGCCCTTGAAAATGAAAACTGGAACATGGATATAGAAATTGATGTGGCTTCCAAGAAAAACAGTTTGAAAAAGGATTTATTTATGCAAACCATCAAGAAAGCCAAACAAAGAGACATTACTTCAAAAACTAAACAAGATTATCAAAACCGAAATGCAACCTCGAAAAGTAACAACATTTTTGAGGTGACAAATGATTTCAATGATGTAATAGCACGATCACCGGAATCTCCGAAAACTAAAAAAGCGAAGTTGGTTTTTGGAAGATGTTTTGAATCGACATTTTCGAGCAATATTTTAGGCGAGGTTCTGGCACCCAATTCGGATTCTGAATAAAGCTGTACATACATTTTTATTTATTTGAATATATCCAGGCTTGGATAAAAATGAGCCACACATTTTCTACTTTTCCTCCTCCTTTCTCAAATCTCGCAACTGAATTCTGACCCACTTGGTCTAGTCGTCCGATTAACTAGAAATTTGGTGGGTGTTCAATAATTCCGGTGACTGCATTATAGTTTTCAAAAGAGATAAAAATAAAATGGTGGCTACAAGATGGCGGACGAGATTCGTGTTTAATGGTCCTATTCGGTGAAAAATCGATTAAATTAGGGAGTTTTCGGAGTCGGAAATTACAAGTTTTTACCAAAATTAATAAATTCAAGATGTCGGACGAATTATGGTCTGATTACCTTAAAAATTGGTATATCGTATTCGGGGCCAGGGAACGGAAGATTATGATTTTTTTATCAAACTCAAATTCAACAGATGACAGATCTGATTCGATTCGAAATTGCTGTCAATCAAACATGTCCAACGAAAACTAAAAAATAAATGAATATATTGATAATAAAAAATATTTAGAACACTTGCTAAAATTTTCAAAATCAAACATGACCAACAAGAATTCATTAATTTTTCTAGACAGGAAGAAAAATTTTTCACATGACCGACAAGAATCAAATAATTTTCTAGACAGGTAGAAAATTGTTATACATTAAAATCAAACATGACCGACAAGAATTCAGTAATTTTTCTAGACGGGTTAGTAATATAAAAATGTTTCAACAATAATTGAACGAGTTCTCAAAACTTATGTCATATCTTCTTTGAAGCTGTTTCTATTCTTCTAGGGCTAACTGTCTTAATAAATTCATCCTATAAAATATGATTCCAAAAATGAGACAGCGTTGGAAAGTTACTTCAATATTTCTTCAAATAAGGTACGAATTAACCCCCTCATTGTATTTAAAATTTCAAGGATGGATATGTCACCCCTTCGTCGGTCTTGAGCTTGGGGGTGGAAAATAATCAGAATTTTTGAGAAATGTTTATTTTCCTATGGAAACCTTTGAACTTGCCCCTGTTAGTATACGAGGATTATCTGGAATTCACAATGGTTTCAGGTTAGAATTAACCGGAAAAGAACAATATTGAAATTATTGGATGGAAAAAGATCATTCGAAATATTCGTCGGAAACAGTAATTTTCTCTATCAAGAAATAGATGAAACATAATAAATGTTGGTTAAAATGAGATAAATTTTGAATAAGTTTTCAGTGTTTTATTATGTTCACTTTTGACATTTTAATAGAGTTTATCAAACGAATATGACAAGTGTTATGTATCATCGCCCTAGTTAGATGGTTGAAAGACGTCTGGGTTTTCTTAACTCTCAAATGGCATTATGATCAATTGGTTGATATGCATAAACTTCAACAACCGGCATTTAATGAATGATAATACGATTACAGATTCTTTGTATTAACGCTAAGGTATTCAAGAATTTTAATGAAATTTTTTCAGAAATTAACATATATTTTTGCATGCAAAATATACTTAGTCATACAGGATGTTGCCACATAGGTTAATTTTTCATAAAGAAATAATTGCAAAAAGAGTTGAAAAAGTTTCATATGAAAGAAAACTTTGTTGTCAAGACCAAGTAAATACTACTATCCTATTATAACGTTACCTACCAGACTGATAGAGTATGTTTTGTTTTTTTATTTTTTGAAAAATGTTTGGCCTGAATGTCACAAAAAGGAAGAAACTTTTTCTCAATGTTAGAATTCTGCTCTTGAACCCTTTTTTGTTGTCATATTTTGATATTAGATACTAGAAATAAGAAGCAAAAGTTTATTATGACACTTTAAATATAGGTACATCAACTTTTACAAAACAAATGCAATTTGAATAACCCATAGTGTTCTTTGACACAAAGTTGATCAATTGAGATTCATTCAAAATATTTTCAACTTAAGTATGCTCTCCAAATAATGTTTTCAATACAAGCATTTACACTGTTTCATGCACTATTTTCAATATCTCTGAACACATCTAAATTTTTCTAATTCATATATCCAAATCGTCACCTCACAACTAAAGGCAGTATCAGTTTGATACAATTCCCTTTGAACTATAAAAACAAACTGCTTCATAACCATAAAAATTCACACAAATTATCACATCAATATATTATTATTGATGGAATCTTGAGATGGCAAAAGAAACAATGGAGTATCATTCAATTTCATCAGGCAAATAATTTGAAACCCTATACCTAATGAAAACATAAAATATCAACATTTCATAAAAACAAATTTTTGGTAAATAAATAGGTACCTAATTAGAAAATATGGCAGGACTGTATTTTCACAGAAAATGACAGGTGATATTCAAAACATATTATTCTGCATGGGGTTTGTTTTTTACTTTCAGTTGGCCCTTACATTTTTCATATAAACTATTCATGCCAAAGCCAGCTTTGAAATTTTCTTCAGAAAACAAGAATTTTATAAGTTTTCCTTTAGAATCAGCCATAGGTCTTCTTGTAACCTCTTTGCCCTCTTGAAATAGTATAACAGTAGGTAGTTGTTTACTCATACTGCTGTCACTGACATGATACTTCTTACCAGCATCAGGATGCCTACCAATGTCAACCTTTCCAAATTTAAGATTCTCCAAGTAATAGTCACTGCTCAGTTTTGCAAATGTAGGAGCAAATGTCACACAAGCAGGATTCCATGCAGTATAGAATGTTACCAGCCAAGTGGTTGTTTTATCTCTTGTGAGCTCTTCATCTAGTCCTTGGACCCCACGAAAATACACTACTTTATCAGGACCAGAATAGGTGGGTTCAGGAAATAATAAAGCTCCAACTAGAATTATAAAATTGGCAGGTGAATAAATTATACAATTAACTCAGAATATTTATCTACACCAAGAAGCATATTTATTATGACAATTCCTCCATTATTCAACTGCTGCTTTTTTCCACAAAAATTATCTGTTCCAAACTCATTCAATAAAAAAATACAGTGAGCATCATAATTTTATTATCAGAACCTAGACAGTCACTGGCAGTCTACTCAAGTTAGTTTAGCCTCTACTTGGTAATTTATCATTTTAGTGCTATATGATGTATATACCATCAATTTATCACTCAATACATTATTGTTGAATTTTGAAAAGTAAAAAAGATACTTACGGATGAAAATGATTGCATATACTATCCCCATCAAATAGTCTGCGCTAAACCATAATATCAAATTGGCCACTTTGGTATAAATGAAACTAGATGATAAATAATTTATCATGGAGACACTTCCTGCCTTTCTTGTTCTCATTGCCACTACTATAATTAGGAAGAATAAGATTTCCGTTTCTCTCTGGAATACAGCGGATTCAATTAGTTTGTGTAAAAATAAACATAATACCTATATGATGGTCTTACCCCTTCAAATTCACAAGTATCCACAGCAAATAAATAGTTGCATACAATTGGAGTACGTTTTAATATAATATATGATAGACTCAATAATAAATTAAACATATAATATGGTTTAAAAAGTTGATTAAAATCGTGTAAGAAAGACATTCTTCCTTTTCACTGTTCAAATTGAGCACTTCCTTTGTGGAGTGTTTTCTATGTCCTTTCCTCTGAGCTTTGACACAGCTTTGACTTTTGAGTGAGTTTGAGCAAATATAAAAAATGTATTTGATTGACACTGACACGAGTCACAAAACACTAAACAGCATGGGCACAAAACGGAGAGATTTTCTCGCACATGCTGGCTCTTAAGGCCGATTCAGATTCATGCATTTCCATGCAGGGTTTTTGAAGCACGTGCGATTTACAGGGGTGCTATTTTCAAACTTGATCGAATATTTTCGTCTGCGAGTTCTGCGACTTATCGTATACATCACTTCGCATGCGAACATTTCTTCCGCATGGAATTGACCATGCGATGCATTTCAACCGAAATAATTCGCTTTCGAAAAGTATTAATCGATTACAAAATAGATACACTATAATTTCACTCGAAAATTTGACATTTTCGTATGCGAAACTGATTCGCATGAGTTTGAAAATAGCACCCCAGGCACATGCATTTCTGACGCTTGTGCCTGAAAAAGGCATGACATGTCACATATGTGCATTTCCATCGCATTTCTTACTCAAGGTCATATTTTAATTGGTTTTTTCAGTATTGTCAGTTCGAGTAAATCTAAAATTTCATCTCATTCATTTTCTCGAGATTAACATCACAACAGAGAAAGGCGGGAATGTATTACAAACTTTACAAAATGATCACCAAATTCAAAATATATCGAATGCCAAACTCAAATATAAGATTATCAAATATTCACAGGCTTTCAGGGATGTTTCGGAAAAAACGCATGCAATACAGTGGAAAATAAGAACTTGTCCTTATTCCATGCATGCCCACCACGCATTTTAGAAGCACGCCGACAGGCATAGATGTGAACGACGACAGGCATGCATTTTTCATGCAGGGTCAATAATGCAGGGTGGGCACGCATGAATCTGAATCGGCCTTTAGACCAAAGAGAAGTGGTAGTTTAGACCATACACTAGATGGTCTAAGTGCTGGCTTTTCGCGTTTTGGCTTATGACGTATCGACTTTCGCCTTAGGGCCGGTTTATCAATGCAGGGTTAGGTTAATATAACTCAAGGTTAACAGCTATAACTCTGGGATAAAATGTTTATTCACTTCGAGGTGGGGTTAAGTGCTGTCAAAATCAAACGGGGAATTAGCTCTAGGATAAAGTTAACCCCGGGTCAGCTAACCCCGCGGGATAACCCTGCATTGATAAACCGGCCCTAAAAGAAGCTCAGATTTACGTGTTTACACGGTCTTAATTTTGTAGGTTAAATTCACCAGCGTAGGAATGTTTTATTCAAGTTTTCCGCGGTAGGCGAAAGCTGGCATGTGAACGCGCCGTATACCTAGATTTATAAACTCCGCTGCCGTAGCTACAATCTCACCACAAAGTATAGGTTTGGTCTTACACTGCCTTTCCAATATCCGACAGCACCTGCGTAGTTCATGAGAAGATGTTTATTATGTTTATCATTAGCACATTCCAATCATTCCATCTACGAACAGTAACTGCACTAACTGCAGCGTCAACTGTAGCTACGGCAGCAGAGTTTATAAATCGAGCTTTTATGCTTGTGAGCGAGCTGCGAGCAGGCGATTACTTTGGTGAAATGGCTTGCTGACATCTCTTTTACGGTGGATTTATGCAGAGGTTTTTAAGTCGTAAGTTTTAAGTCGTAAGAAAAAATGGACCATTTATGCAAGAAGTTTTAAGCAGGAACCCGGACCCATACGAGATATCGGTTCCGGTTCGGGTTCGGGTCCAAATGAAATTGGAAATTTCGGTTCCGGTTCGGGTTCGGGTCCAAAGGAAATTGAAAATTTCGGTTCCGGTTCGGGTTCGGGTCCAGAATTTAATTTCGGTTCCGTAAAGGTTCTCAGAATATAATTTCTTAAGACAATGATTACTCGTTAGTCGTTACTATGTGATCTTTGAAACGAAATAAAAAATTTTTCACAGAACGAAAAGAGAACCGAAATTAACCGGAAAAAACCGTTTTTAATTTTAAGGGTTCCGGTTCGGTACCATTAAATAATGAAATTTTGAATATGGGTTCGGTTACGGTTCCGGTTCTCAAAATAATTTGGGTTCCGTTCCGGTTTTCGGTTCATAACGGTTCCGGTCCGGGTCCCTGGTTTTAAGGACTGTCAATAGTGTCAATCCTGTTATTTTGTGTGCTTATTTTTCTCATTTCCTTCAATTCACTCCAAATTTACAGACTAAATCCTATTTTTATTTATGTCTATTTGCTTTATATGCATTCAACTCCTGCTGTTTGTTACGATACCCTTTTGCAAAATCAGACGCATGCGCAAATCGATCGAGTTTTAAGTCGTAAGCATAAGTCGTAAGAGATAAATGTTGGCCAACTTTTCTTAGGACTTAAAACTTATGACAGCTGTATAAATGGTTACATTAAAAACCAATGGATGAACTTCTTATGACTTATTACTTAAAACTTGAGACTTAAAACATACGACTTAATACCTCTGCATAAATCCACCGTTATGCTCACTTTCCGTCGAATAAAACAAGAATGGAAGATTCAAACTGATTGGTAATATCGGTATTCGCGATCAAGGAAATTTAACTATAGTTTAATATCTTTTATTCATGATAGGAGAAAACGCTTGTAACATCATCTTCTTAATATTCTTCAAACTAAAACTCATCGCGATGGTTTCACTCAATAAGATCTTGTGACGCCGCTGGTATTTTGATACGTCCAACTGTCAGTTGGTCAAAATGTCAATTAACCAAAGTGTCAAATGCAATGTCAACTGTTTTCAAGTTTTTTGAAGTATTTTCATTTTTTGTAAATTTTTTGATTTTGTTCATTGACTGAGGGGTGTGGTAAACATTTTGAAAATGTTTGATATTTTTAGGAAACATTCCACAATGAGATGCTGAGAGAATTGATAATTTTCTTTCCATGACAAGATAATAAAAAGTGAAACAATCACGGTTAACATTTTGTATTGTTTGTGTCAAATACATCGTTTCTCAAATAATTTTTCTTTCCATAATAATTGTATTTCATTCTACTTCCTAGAAATGCCATCATTGAGAAAGAGGGTTTCAAGCTATTTCAGGCAGTTAAGTTTTCATAATGAACCAAGAGAGAAGAAACACAATATCAATGAAAACTCATTCATTACAAAGTATTTACAAGGGTATGATCTAGTGACCAATGTATGTCCCTTAAATTTGGCATTATGTTGTACTTCAGGCATATTACCCTTCAAGAAGGTCCACCAATCATTTATGGGAAAAACCCAACTGATTTGCCAAATTACAGTTTGGCACACTATGACACAGGACCCAACACTGTGATAGGTTGTTACTCAGGTCCTAAAGGAGGGCTCACTACTGTCAAAAGAACTGAAAAACATTTATCAGTATTAGATGCTGATATTGACTATATTGATACTCATGAAGATGAGATTGGTAAGTTCTGATAGATTAATAGGTAATGACGAAAATTATGGAAGTAATTCAACCTGAAAAATACAGTGAACATTCTGTATAAGACTACCATAAAAGGCAAGGGATAGTGTATTATATGATGATGGTTGTATTATATGGTTCCAGGGTATTTTTCAATGTTATTTCCACTCTGAATATTTCAACAAACACATAATTCTTTCTTGTAAGTACTTGTATTCACCTTCTACTATTTCTGTGGTCATTACCTACTGATTTTTTCAACTGATTCCAAATGTTTTGTTTACCAAAAACTATGAGCAAAAAAAATCCCAAATCTCAAGTGATTTTTTTAGAATCTCAATGCATTGTTACATACCAAAACTTTCCTCTTTTCATTTAAAATAATTTTTAGTATAGAGCAGCACACATCAAAAATAATTTACACAAAATTGTGCTCTTGTGAGGCTATTATGATAATATAAACTTCAAGCACACATGATGGACACATGGCATCACATGGAGATTAGAGAGTCCATTTGCCATGATATTGTACTTGCACTGGAGTATTATGTAAAAAATTTATAAAAAAATCCAGGTTACCAAAACTGCTGATTAACCTTCAAGAAACTAGCAGGAAGTAATGATGAAATTACAAAATCACAGAAAATTAATAACTATTGAACATGAATGAATTTGAGACATGAATATATAATAATTAGTAAGAAGTTCACATAGGTAAAATTACATTTTGTCACTTTTTATTTTGAATTAACTTTGTCTAATATTTCTTCATAATGCCAGTGGCTTGTTTTTCAAACAGATACTGATCAATTTCGGAAACTCAGAAACAAAAATGTACCTTTCAGTATATCACAAATCATACATAGATGAAGAGTGATGCATTAAATACAGGAACACTTAGTTTAGATACCGTTTTTACCGGTTTTCACTCTCCCTGTGACGTAACAGGTATGGAAGTACAAGGAGTATGCATACAAATATAAAATATTACAGTATGTGGACGGGCTAAAACTGATGAACCTCTTGAAATAGTTTCATCCCTAAAATAATGTGTATATTACTTGATCCATCAGATCTGAACGAAACCTAAGTAGGTGCAAATACTGAGTGAAAATCATACTGGGGCCGTCATCACGTCATTTATTCATTGGACTCATTGGAGCATTCACAGAAAATTTCTGTCATTTATACCTTTTTTATTAATTCTAGTATCAACAAACATACCCAAAAAATCGCCAAATAAACTATCCCCAGGAAAACCCATCGATAATACCACAATGGTAATTAAAGTTGCTGGTAATGAATATTGTGTAACTAATAAGTCAAAGAGACACAGCAAAAGCCATAGCTTGGGCAATATATCCGATTTCAATATAGAAATCGAAACAACGAAAATAGAGAAAAGCTTTTATGTCAATAACAATAATTGTGCAGCTATAGAGTGTAAGAATAACTTGGCCTTGAATGGAAAACAAAATGAATGCGATGAAATTCAAACGGAAAGAAATGGAATAGTTGTTAAAGAGCCTCATGAATCCAGTAATATAAAAGACAAAGCAAAACATATTGCTCAGAGAGAAACTACTCAGAGGAAAATTACTCAAAGAGAATCTACTAGTAGAAACTCTACTCGCAATGATACTCCCCAACAACGGAGTTGTGGTAAACCTGAAAAAACTAATGATAACTATGGTCTTTCCAAGTCAAAAAGTGAAGGAAATCCCTTTCATCACAAGAAAAAAGGGAAAATAATCAAAGTAGAAAGGCCTGTTACAAGTACAAGCGGTAAAACGTTTAAGCATGGTGTTGCATCAGTGTTAATTATTGCTATGTTTTTTATTGATTTGTGAGATATTGTTCGTTATTTTATGATGATTATAATATCATTGTTTGTATTGCATGATATACTAGTTTTGCATGTGCGTATTGAAGTTGATGACATAACCGGATCTGTTGCTTGAAATGAAATGATAGATTGCTCTATGTCAACACCTAAGAAACAAAAAAATCTCAAGTACTGGTTGGAATGCATCCAGTAGGTACCTATCTAGTTATGTTTTTTTACAGTTTTTTCAATATCGAATTCATATAGCTTCTAGAAAAGTATGAATAGCATAATCATCCACATAATAGTCAATATTAAACATGGTATTACGATCGATATTACATGTATACATACACTTGCTCAAGATATTGTTTCAAACCGAGTGAAGTTTACGGAAAAATAATAATATGTGAATTCGCCAGCCCTAAGAAGAAAGCCGGGTTGAGCCCGATCTTCAACATAACAGAAGGATGATTTGAAAATTTCAGTCTACAATTATCGATAACCGGTTTATGTAGGTATAGCAAACGTTATTTCAGATTACATTCTAGAATGAAAAATCTAGGATCTAGATCTAGGAAATGGCCCCCGTTTGCCTACACACATTACAATCAAAGAAGCAATTAAGGAACATCCCCACTCTTGCACCATAGTTTGCCCCTGCCGCAGGCGTGTGAGTGGCCGCTTTCCTTATTAAAACCCCTTTCTTTCCATTGCCGGAGATATTTCAGATGTTTATTCATTCAAAAAATTTCAATCAATGAGATAAGATTGCTTAGATCGAATTGTTTTGGTCTGAGGACACCATGAAGGTACAGTGTGACCCATTTTTAATGGAAACCCCCCAAAAAATTTGAAGTTGTAGACAGATTTTTATAATTTTTTTTGAAATGTCAAGTACTAAAAGGTCTATCTTGGGACAAAATTTGAAATGTTTATTCCAATTTTCAGGGCATACTACGATATTTTTTCTTAGTCGAAAATCGAGATTTTTTATTTGCGTTTTTTTATTGAAAAAATCACTACGCCACTGGATTCAGAGTGCCTCTAAACAGGTGTTACCAAAATTTCATGAAAAAATTAGTTACATTAATTTTTTTTTCCTTCATTATTAGTTGAAATGTGTGAATGTAATTCCGTCAGTTTCATTAAAAAAATTTACGCTATTTGTTTTTTTTTCATCTGGCGGCACTTTATTGTTGAAATTATGAAAAAATATTCTCATGGCTATATCTGTTGATATAGGGTGTTTTTTGTGACTGTTAGCTGTGTGAGTTTTCGAATTTTAGAGTTGTCATAACTTTGTTATTAACGAATATTTTTTCATGAAATTTTGGTCACACCTGTTTAGGGGCACTCTTAATCTAGTGGCGTAGTGATTTTTTCAATAAAAAAATCGCTAATAAAAAATCTCGATTTTCGACTAAGAAAAAATATCGTAGTATGCCCTGAAAATTGGAATAAACATTTCAAATTCTGTCCCAAAGTAGACCTTTTAGTACTAGACATTTCAAAAAAAATATATTAAAATCTGTTAACTTCAAATTTTAGGGGGGTGTTTCCATTAAAAATGGGTCACACTGTATATACCCTATGACAAATTTTTCATTAATGATTAGGGAATGGATAAAGAGGCCTTTGAAGTAATGCTCCCTGAACCCAAAATTTTTTCTCTACGGGCCTGCACTGACGTAACGTAATTTATTCTATTCTATTGATTGATCGATTAATGCTAATATTTGCCAATTTCAATCTAGGGTATTTTTTTGAACTATAACATCCTGGACATGTTGGTATGTGAGTTTTTTATATCTTGTATTTCAAATAGCAATATAAGAAACGTATAAAAGTCTTATGTTAGCATTTGAAGTAAATGGGTTTATATTTGTATTTAAAAAAGAAAATTAAAAATTTGAAAAATAGTGACCCTACATAGATGCATATGACAAAACTTTGATATCAAATAATAACTGCAAGGCAATTCAATAGAGATTCTTGTGTATTAAAATTATAATTGTGCCCTATCGTTGAAAATGATAATAACTTTTACATTCCTAAAGGACTTTTTCCTGTATACTCCAGGGGCGTCGAGAAAATTTTAAGAAGAAGGGACACTTCGAGTTATGGCCTTAAGTTCTCAAATGGGAATCATAGTTGGCTATTGAAAAAACAAGTACATAATTCAATAGATACAAAATTTTATTATTTTAAATTTAAAAAACGTCATTTCCAGGAAAATAGAATTTCAATGATTTTGGAAATGTTTTCGAAAAAAAAAGCTCATATTAATAACTATTATATTTTTCTGTTAACGCCTATTGTACCACTCGGTTTGAATCACCATGTATAGCACATCTAGGAATACTAGTAATATAGTACTGCTAATCTGTTACTAATTTTATGCTTTTTATACTGATTGCGGTTTTTGTATCATATTCAATCTTCTTCAATGAACTTAGATGTCTTTAACCTCTATATCTTTAATCCATTGGATTTGGGTCCTAATGAGCAATGAGATAGCAAACTCCATAATTTTTACTCATCATAAAAGTTGACGAACAAAACAGACATGTACCTACATAAATTACTGAAGTTGTTTTTGATGTATAAAGTTATTTCATATGCTTTCTTCACCTAGACCTGATACATGACTCCACAGTTTAACTTGATCCAATTTTCTTCTGTATTCCAATAAAAAAATATATTTTCCAGTATGTGCGAAAAAGTAAAGACTGGTTGAACCTATCTGATGAAACTAAACGATGATAACTGCGTATGATGAGTAACAATAAACTTTCAATATCGGCTTCTAACATGCCTTCAACTTGGTTTTCTAATCTTATCTTGGATTTGAAGAGATTAATGAAAATGGATAATCATAGGGCCACTTTGAAACATCTACTACTGCATAAATATAGTGTGGAAGTTAAATTACCATATACTTTTACCAGTAGACGATTCAGAACTGTAAACTGTTTCACAGGTGTTAGATTCACTATCATGTTATGCCACGTTACACGCTTGAAGTAGTAGAATTAATTTCTTGTAGACAAGCATTTGTATCCTTACCATGTTCTGAGGACAATATTCCATTCTAGTTACTAACCTAACAAGAGTGTTACTTTGTATCATTATCACTACATTTTCATCTCAAACCAGAATGTGAATATCATCTTCAAGTCAGGCATTATTTCAGATGGAGGAAATATAGATAAACCATTCAATTCATCCTTCGATGTGGATGATTCGATGCTTCCTGAAGATTGGAATAGAAAATCCAATTTGTTCTATGGACTCTCGGATTCTCTGTATGATCGAAATCAGGTTACAAAAAATACTAACGGCGATCCCATTGCTGATTGCTTCGGAATCATTGCTAGAAACGATTCGGCTATTTTAGCTGTGGCCGATGGAGTTAATTGGGGTGAGTCTCATCAAAACTACCCATATAAGGTATAAAAGAGCTACGGCATATCTGGATTATGTTGCAAATTAGCATGATATTGAGATACACTTCGCACGTTCGCAAAAGTTCGCTATTGTACCATTTCACAGACTAAATGAATTGTGTTTTCAATCCATTTAATTATGTATCAATTCAATTTGGTGTAGATTCCTTTTTGGCAATCTTGGCACTATCAATGACAACAGCTCTCAGAGGGTAAGAAAATTTCTGTTATAATCTGGAGCATCCTACACAATCATTTAAAGACATTTCAAATAATGTTGATAATAAGGGACAGAGAGAGAAATACCTCATTGTTTGACGAACTCAATATAAGTCGCTAAAAATATAGATATATTCACAATGTTGTATAAAATGAAATAAAATGATATAGATAATAAGGACACCATTAATTTGAATACCATAAATCAATTGTTGAATATTTTTAACTCAGATCCAGAGTGTCAGTCAAATATTCATCTAAGCTCTAATAGGGTATATCTATATACCTGCTAATTTTAAAAACCACCAAAATAGATGAAATATTTCGGGACCGAATTTATTTAGGTATGTTTTTTTATTAAGGATGTAGTTTCCAATGTGAACAAAAATTTCACCATTAGTATATTATGTCATATGAACAGTGGCTTGCAAGTATCTCGAGTTTTGACTCTCTCTACACATGAAGCCAAGGTGGATAGGATGGAGAAACAGCTTCCTATTAAAAAGCACTAGAAAAAACTGTAAGCTTTTGCCTTCTTGATTCCAAACCGTTTGATTTATTTCCTGAAGTTACCAGAGATGGTGCCATACCTTGTGTCGCTAAAACAGAAAGTGTGCATCCGTCATCTCTTCATCCGTTTCGATACTGAAAATATAGTGTTTTAATGTCGTTTCAATTCAATTATGTCAGATGTGAACCAAAGAAATACCTACATGGCCGACAGAAATCTCCCTCGATAATCGATCTTACCGCCATCTTCATTCAAGTCGTGGAAATATTACCACGCTTTTCAAATGGTCTACAAGTTTTTCGCAGAAACAATTTTCATTTTTGAAGAGCTGTTTCACCATCCTATATCCACCTTGCATGCAGCGTATGCCTCGTTTTTGTAGGACAAAAATGTTATTCAATTGAATATTATTGCAACTTCCCCAGAATGCAATACCGTAATACAGACGTGACTCAATAAGTGAGTGGTAAACTAACTTTGATGCTGAGAAATCTAATTGTTGTGTAATTAGCTCAACTGCATCTTGAGAAAATCTTCGAATTGTAGTTTGCAATCAATATGAACTCCTTAGTGTCTTAGCATTTCATGCAGTTTTTCCTGAATCAAGTGTTAAATTGTGCATAACACCTTTGAAGGATATTAGATTCGTTATATCGATATTGAACGAAAGTCTGTTGGATTCGCACCAATCTGTAATATCAATAATATCTTTTTTATATAATTATTATCCTTGATTATGTGCATTAACTACTAAAGAATATTCTTCAATTCAAAAAGAAGAAAGTCCCATTCCATTCCGTTGGTATTCCACTGCAATGAACTATGGAACAGTGCTTTAAAAATAGTATATTATGATACAAGTTTTATAAGACGCTATTTTGTCGCACGCGTTGTTTGGAGTACGACGAACGTGTCTTAAAAAACGTGTGTCATATACAATTTTTTCTATTTTGATATTTCGATAAATAACAGAAACATCTTCGATTGGTAACATTGATGACATTTAAATTTTAAAATCAGACGCACAAAAGTATAGTCCAGTTTACTATTGAGCGATTTCGATTTTTGCGATACCAGCGGTGAAAAATGCAATGATTTATTGTTTTTATTGGTCGATTTAAATAAAATCAAACTCTAATTTAAAATTTACCAATAAAACCATTGAGTTTTTCACTGCTAGTATCACCTAATCCAAAATCGCTTAGAAGTAAGCTGGGCCTAACTCTTCTGACTTTCATTATTGACAGTTCGATTGTACCAACCTCCAAATAATAAAAAATGCGTATCGAAACAGAGCTATTTCGATGCGCATTTGCGTTTCATAATGACTTCATTATAGAACCAAAATAGAAAAAAACATTGTTACAGGCGAAAAAGCAAGTATAGCAGCCAAATCGGCCATACACGGTTGTCTGCACTACCTAAACAAAACAATATTCAACGACACCGAACCATTCGAAAACCTCACCATAAAGACTGACGAAACGTCCACATCGAGCAACGTGCCAGATGAAAGTGCCAACTTGATCGGCAACACTCGGGAGGTGTTCGTGTGCCTGTTGCGCGCTTTCAACTGCGCACACGATCTCATTCTGGAAAACAAAGGAATGCTGACCACGTTAACGGTGGCAGTTGTTTTGCCGCTCAAACAGAAACTGGAGAGGAGAACGACGTTGTCCAATGGGGTGGAGAGGAGAGATTCAGAGACTCAGTACATTTGTTGCGTTTGCAATGTGGGAGATACGCTGGCGTATGTTTACTCGTTGAAGCATGGTGTTCGTGAATTGACGAAAGGTATGTGGTCATAAAGGATTATTGAAACTTGAAAAAAAAAAAGACAAACTCATCAGGAATACAATATTTCTTGTTGTGCAGGTGGTCCAAGTTGGATACTTTTTATAGGAAACGCCGATTTCTAAAGATTTTTGTGAGATACCTTGAACCGTTATATTTTATAAAAACTGGTATCGAACTTACTTATTTTTGTGTATTATTTTTGGAAATTAAATTTTCTCTTCCAATATATAATTATATATTACTTGCAACTTTTGTCTCGGAATTTTTATTGATTTTTTCGCATTATTTCAGATGAACATTGAAAAATTTTGGCGTGCCATGCTTGGAAAACCAAACGTTATGATGAATTGATTCAATTTATTCAAAAAAACTAACAAGGGCAAACTATACATTATGATATGTGTACAAATTGAAAACTATTCAGATCGAAACATATTTGACTTTACTTTCTGACATGATTACATAATTCTACTGCAAAGTATCTCGCCAATCAGGATTGCGCTTATATGTGAGGTCTTGTATGCTTCCCCAAATAAACAAAAATATGTAAGGTCTGTTCTTGAGAAGAATTACAAGTTTACTTAATAACTTCGAAACCAGTTTATATTAATGAAAAAACTAGATTCCTCTCGAAAAAGTGCCTTAAGATTGTTTTTACAGAAACAATAAGTGATCATAAAAACACTTCCCCAAAAATTTTACGCACCACCAAAAAATATCCAAAAACTTGAAACCATTTTTTGTCGAAACCACTTGTTTGATTTGGACGCTTTTTCTCTCAAATAACAGGTTGTCCTCTTCGCAATGTTGGTATACTAACTGTATTCTGATGAAACAACCTTTTTTACAAACACCGGGTGGATAAATGACACCGTTTTTTTTTTCATAAAATTTTATTTGTTGGTAGTTATTTTTTGTTTTTTCATTTTATTTTATGACCATTTCATGACTATTCATATACAAACGTATTTTTCATGAAGGAAAATAAAGAATGAAAATAATAAGAAGGATAACAGATTGAATAAAAAGAAGACACAATTTATGTGGCGATGACGATTGATCAAAAAGTTCTGGCGTTTGGTGGTCTTGAAATGTTCCTTCATAAATTTCAAATTATGCCCTCGCTATCTAGTGTCAGCATTCATCTGGAACATATTATTAAAAGAGACGGCAATACTAACATGAGGGTTAGTTTTTTTCTGACTCCTTTAGAAACTGGTGTTTTCGATCAAAAGTGTCCAATCTGGACCACCCTGTACATCAATATATATATATATATATATATATATATATATGACATTGTTAATTCAGGTTCGCACGATATACACTGCAACCGAGACATGAGAGATGCTCTCGGAGCTTTGGGGCCTGTAGACGGGATCAATCCCGAACTGAGTAACCTGACCCTCTCCGTAACCACTCTGCAAAAAGGAGACATTGTAATGGTAGCGAGTGATGGACTGACTGACAATTTTGATCCAAACGTTTGTAAATTTACAGTGAATGCCAATATCGAACCTAGTAAAACTAGGAGACCTAGCACGAGTAGGCCTTCTAAAAGCACACAGTCGCGAACGCCCTTGGAAATAGAGCCAATCATTGCGAAACCGGCTAGCAGTTCGGTTCCACTACCTGCGCCACCTCTAAAACCACCTAGGCGGTCTAAAAATAAGGACGATTCCAGTGGGAATTCTGTGGATAGAGGCAGTATCAAAAGTAGCACTGTTTCTGAAAGATCCTCTTCTTCTGTTGACAATTCCTCGTTGCCTAATAGATCGAATAATCCTGTGATTCCATCTCAGAATTCAGATATCAGCGATATCAATAAACCCATCGAGGAGAAAATTTCGCAGAATAATGGAAAGACAGAGGTGGAGCCTAGTTCTAATGATACTGGAGCCGGCACATTGAATGAAGATTCAAAATGTCCTGATACGGATTATGATAATCCTCTTATAGCAGCTTTCATGAAAGATAACTCTGTGGAGGGGACACCAAAAGTTGATAAAAGTGAGTACTTGAAAACAATGAGAATGCAAGCAAAACTCGCTTTATGTAGTAAAGTCAGACGATTTTTTGACGGTAAATTTTGTGTAGCAATGTTCTTGATATTTATAATAACTAGTCGTTAATTTGATTCGATCCCTGGTCGATAGATATGGGTTTAACCCCCATAATACTCGAGGGTTTAACTATGCTCTGTACAATGTGTCTTATTTTCGATACTTTTGCACGATATCTCAGTTGTCTTTGGAGATATAGATTTGCGATTTTCACAATATCTGCCCTAAAAAAGAACTTTTATCACTCTCTCTGTTTGAGGTGTTCAAAAAGTGGGATATTTCGATTTCGCCCTGTATCTTGAAAACAGGCTTTTATAAAATGATACTACCAATACTAAATTCACAACTGAAAAAAACTTAGCTAAAAAGAAGAAGAATTACAAAAAAAGTCCCTTTTTTCCTATTTCCTGACTTGGGTAAATCTTCCTGAGGCTAAACTGAAAAACCTAAAAATTCATTTAGGCATATTTACCAACACAAGCGAATGAAAATACAAATTTTATTCCTAGTAATGGTGGTTAATATTTTTTTATGCATCTCCTACTTTCACAAGGGATCCTTATCTATATCTACTCCTCAAGTACCAAGTCTTCCTGCAGTTCATGAATTTTGAGAAGATCTATGTGTGGAATCTCTTCCTAGATTCTTCAAACTTTCATTATGTAGATTGGAGAGCCTCGCACTCCATCAAGATGTGTTACCGGTTTCCCAACACAAATACTGCAGATTTGAACTCTTTTCTTGCTAAGGTCAATCATTGCCTTGGTTCTTTTTTGTTTAGTTCTTTGGTTTGGTTGAAGAGTATCTGCCATTATATCCTCACTGCTTCTCCGCTATCTTGAGTTCCGTTTGAAACCATGAATTTCCAGAGATTGGTACATACAGACGCAGAATACGTGATTTAGAAATTTTAGTCATCCTTGATAGTGCTTACATCCTGATTATTTCCCGAATTATGTCTTGTGGATATTCTATGTTATCTTTTTCTTCTTGTGATGTGTAATTTCGTTTTGAATTTCCACCTATTACACATTTTAGGTTTCAAGAAACCCACAGTTGTTGAGAACAAAGCAAGTAGTCTAAGACGTCAGGCAACTAGTCAGCTACAACAAGGCGTTAATTCTAGTCAAAAAGTTAATACAAAGCCAAGACCGTCCCTCAGTAGAACTCTACAGTCTGTAGATGATAAAAGCAGTGATTCCAAGAGAACTGAAACGGGTTATAGATTTTTACGCTCAAGGACAACGTTAGATATCAAAGCATCTACTCCAAAACAGATAATTAGAAACGATGATGGTATACCATATGTTACGCCGATTCAACGATATGAACTCCAGTTACTCATGATTGAAGATATTCTGAAGAATGGAATCTCAGGTAAATACATATTCTTTGGCATCAACACATCTTGTATGGAATTTTGATTGTTGAGGTGTTAACTGAAATATTTACAAGGGATAATGGTGTCATCACTCATATATATTTGATTGATAAAAACTTGGCGACAAAACAAAATACATAATACATGAATTTATTTATATGAAGCTGCAGAAGATTCAATCCTTCTGCAGCTTTCATGTGGACTCTTAATAGAATGAAGCTACTAT
This sequence comes from Chrysomela aeneicollis, assembly GCA_029955515.1. Classification (NCBI taxonomy): domain Eukaryota; kingdom Metazoa; phylum Arthropoda; class Insecta; order Coleoptera; family Chrysomelidae; genus Chrysomela; species Chrysomela aeneicollis. The sequence goes on from JARUHQ010000010.1 coordinate 13,274,208, forward strand.
TCAGAGTCTTGAGCTGTCTGTCTGTACTCTGTATAGGAAACTTACTTAAAAATTTTAATGGAAAAATGGCATTGAAAATCAAATGGGTACATTTTAATAACAGGTATAGTCAAAAAAATAAATTAATTGCGGTTCCAAGATGATAGGCTAATGGTGATCTAATTGAAATTGGTATGTGGAGTGCTTAAGGCAAGAGTTTATTCATATTCAAGTACTGTGAAGTTAGAATATAGGTCCAGAGTACCATTTTTTTACAGTTATGATATTAGGTAATTTTATTAGATATTTCTCTGAGTCACGGTATTTTGATTATGTATGAACCACACATGGTCCCCAATTCATTTCTATCAAGAAAATCTCATGGTTAGCTTTTCTTTCTTTGAAAAGATCTCCTACATCCATTTCAAACTGCGAAGTCAATCTTTTGGTAAAATTATACACATTTTATTCGGAGTTCTTACTGTTGTGCTCTTGCCCATTGGTACAATGCAATATTCATGCAATGATGATACCCTGCCGCTACATCATAAAACCTATTGTTACGACTAGAGAATATTCAGCTGAATATTTGGAAGAATCTACAGCTAACCTTTAACACTTTTATTTTAATACTTCTTCACTACTACTGAAATAGTGATTTTGATTATTCTGATAGGCTGACCTACCATTATTTCAATGTCACCCATATCAGCCTCCACAAAATGTACTATTTCATTTTTAGATTCTTCCTGAAGAGCTGATTTCGTCGATCTATCATACTTGGGGTATAGCGAGAGAGATTACAGAGATATAGGGTGTGAAAAATCGAGATTTTTCAAATTTAGAAATTTGTTGTGCCGAAACTAATCATTTCTGATCAAAACGGCTCACATGTCCCTATCTCAACTTTTCATTTACTATCTACTGACTCTTACATACGTAATTGATGTGATTGTCTATACAGGGTCACTCACGGTCGATGGTACCTTAGACTTTTACGGAGAACGGGACGTAGGATTATTCTGAAAATTTGGTTTATTGGGTAATCAGTTTTGTTCTATCGATCTAAAATACTTTCAGCGTTGTGGCGTTGCCGCTTCTATCAAAAAGTAGCAACAACTTTGTTATTTCAAATGGAACACCCTGTATTTCATTTTTAGATTCTTCCTGAAGAGCTGATTTCGTCGATATATCATACTTGGGGTATAGCGCGAAATTTTGAGTTTTGCATCACCCTCTATTTGTTTCTATTAAATGTCAGTAGATAGTAAATGAAAAGTTAAGATAGGGACATGTAAGCCGTTTTGAGCAGAAATGATTAGTTTCGACACAAAAAATTCCTAAACTTGAATTTGATTTTTCACACCCTATATCTCTGTAATATTTCGCGCTATACCCCAAGTATGATAGATCGACGAAATCAGCTCTTCAGGAAGAATCTAAAAATGAAATAAAATACAGGGTGTTCCATTTGAAATAACAAAATTGTTGCTACTTTTTGATAGAAGCGGCAACGCCGCAACGCTGAAAGTATTTTAGATCGATAGAACAAAACTGATTACCCAATAAACCAAATTTTACGTCTAAGGTACCATCGACCGTGAGTGACCCTGTATATCGCTATCCTGGTATCATGAGTATTATTATGTACTACTTGCCTTTGTAACAGACGGACTTGCGTTCCCAATTCTAGGATCGTATCCGCTACGTCACCGCTTTCATCAGAAGAACTTCTAGTTATCTGCTTCTTTTTGTCCATTTTTTTCTGCCTTTCTCTTGTTCATTGTCGCTATCCATAATGGCTTTAAATTCTGGGTGATATCCCACTTCTGAATTGTTTCGACTAGAGAATATTCAGCTGAATATTTGGAAGAATCTACATCTAACCATTAACACTTTTATTTTATAACTTCTTCCAGTACGATTCGGTCAGAACTGCCCGAACATTATTCCTTGTTCCGATCGCATAAAGTATTACCTAAGAACATGAATCAACAATATAAATCATCAGTAACGACTTCTGGCCAGGATGTCGCACTCATTACAACATACTGGGTGTTAATACAATGATAATGGTGATAATAATAATTGTGCCGTTCCTTGGACTATTTTGGTCGTTACATACAATTCACGATACTGCTACTCCACATTCTAGTTAGAAATGATTCATTTGCGCGCGAAACTTTTATCATCTATAACAACATTATCACTAATATTTGGGGCATAATATTCTGCATATCTGATTTTCGATAATGAAGTAAAAAAAAGGGCAAGTTGTCCATTCTGTTATTGAAACGAAACAAACTCAAGAGACCTCGTGTAGTTTGTTTGAAGTTCCATCAAGTTTTATCCCTAACAGGAAAAGATTCCCCCTGCACTTCAGCCAAACAATTATGTGAGAACCTCGTCAGCTACACGATAAGTATAACATCAGCAAAACGACATACCCTGGAAGATCAAGATCTCTATTTCAACAACAACAATGGACTGCTGGTCGAGGTATCGAGCCACGAGAAGAAGATTAGGAGGAAGAAGGGACTGGAGAAGGTACAAAATCTGCCAGGGAAGTTGGACCATGTTACTATCGTGGCATACAATGTTGGAAACTATGCCCATTGATTTTCTATGGAGGAACTTTGCTGTTGGGTTCTGTGAAATGATGCTGATGAATGTCTCCATTCCATTATTCTTTGGTTGTGGTGTGATGCGTATTGATTTTTGGTGCGTGCTTGTTTTCTGCCGAAATACATAAATCTTCACCTTATAAATTGTTGGCCGAAATCTTCGAATGTATTCTTGAACAAGTACAGATTTATCTTTGAAGATGAATTGAGAATGTAACATATCTTCGAAATCGAAACAGGGTTTTTCCATTTTACGTCAGTTCAGACTTGCTCAAAATTATTGGGAAAGAAGGAACGTACTAAGTTTTGAAGGTCCGCCAACGGTTGCCATTGATTTTCATATTCCATTAAAACTTAAATATTTATGTTTGCAATTTTAAAATTGGTTTATATGAAGTGGGTTGATTATAGGATAGCAGCTAATGATTTCACAATATTCATAAAAACTTGAGTTACAAACTAGTATGGTAAAAATGGAAGTACAGTGACCAGAATATGACTTTCAATCAAATAATATTCATCGAGATTCATTAAACAAGGTGAATAAAATACAACTAATTCTGACAGATTGGAACTGATCAGGTCGAATGAAAGCTTGCAGCAACTTTGAACTCTAGTCATTTCGTTAAATGGGAGTGCAGTACATTGTATTATTTATTATATTCGCCATGTAAGATATTAGCTATTTCCTAACGTACACTTTTTGAATCAACACTAGCATTTTCATTAGACGTTGAAAATCAGCAACTCTTTGAAAGATAACCAACTTTTAAATCACATTTTTAAAAATAAATTAAAAATTGCGCATGTTCCATTCTGTCAAACCGATAATGTCTCCTTGTCTTTTAACAAAAACTTGCGGACATTACATGGAAATACTAAGTACCTACTGTAATCTTGTTATAATTAGAATTAGTTGATTTAGAAATCAAATATATATATTTGCATCTCAGAAAAGCTTAAAGTAAATGAAGGTTGCGCATGAAAATAGTGAAACCCTTGAAGAAAAATATGGTCATTAGAAAGAAACAGGTTAATGAAAAGTGTTGTGCATAAATCCGCCATTACTTCATAATGCATTCAATTATCTACTTCGAATTTTATAATGAATTCACTACTTACAATTTCATTCACAAGTCCAAAAAGAATCACTCTATTGAACAGTTGTGCTTTCTTTTTTTCCCAATATTGAATTATACATCTTTTTTGAAACACTAATTTCCCATAAACTCAAGTCCAACTAAAAAACTAGGTAACACACAAGTAATGTAATTTCAAACGGAATTCTGTCGAGTGATTGATTTTTTTGTTCGTAAATGGTAGTTTCCAGCGTTTATTCCAACTTCTGTTTACAGTAATTAATGGACAGAAAATAGGTTTCTTTTATTGTTATAAATAAACCCAAAGGTGAGCAAAACGTATGCGATATTCGAAGTGTTATGTAGGCACAGGAGTTTGAGATTCGCTTTTCACAAATTCTGATGTAAAAGTGAATTCCATTGGTAAAACTAGTGCGCACAGTGCATATATTGGGAGAACTTTTGTTGAGTTCTGAATTAAATTACATGTTTGAAAATGGCGGAATACTGAAATATTTTTAGCATTTTTGATATCAGATATCATGTCAAGTATGATGAGATACATGATGTGAAGAAAAGTTTCGGACTTCCATTGTCTAAAGGTATGAAGATTTGAATCCTGAGAAAAGAAAAGATGAGTTATGCTGAAAAAAACGAAATAAGTGATGAATAAAAATTAACTATTTTATCGAATCAAGAAGATTCGAGTATCAATAAATCAGGTTAGTATTAGTGTTAGTATATATGAAGTCGAAAAATGTAGATTTAAATGGGAGTTTAACTAGTCGATGAGCCTGAAAATAAGAAAAAATTGAATTAGAAATCAATAGCCTGAAAAAGAAAGGTTGAATTAGAAATCAATAGCCTGAAAAAAGAAAAGTTGAATAGCCTGAAAAAAGAAAATCCCATTTAAATCTACATTTTTCGACTTCATATATACTAACACTAATACTAACCTGATTTATTGATACTCGAATCTTCTTGATTCGATAAAATAGTTAATTTTTATTCATCACTTATTTCGTTTTTTCAGCATAACTCATCTTTTCTTTTCTCAGGATTCAAATCTTCATACCTTTAGACAATGGAAGTCCGAAACTTTTCTTCACAACTCGAGACATTGTCAGCCACCTTCAAACAAGAGATACATGATATATTGCAGGAGAGAAGACCATCAGTAACTCAAATATGGAATTTTATCGAAAATGTCGAGTAATTTGGCACTCATCATGCTTATTTGGGCCATGGCCATTTTGAAAATACTGCGAATGTCTTATAGAAAAACTACTCAGTAGTCAGTGCATGTGTCTCTCTTTTCGATACATGTCAAAAAAATATATAAATCAGTAAAACTTGAAATTTCAAATTAAGCATATATTATCTCGAGAAGTAGTGGTTTGTTCTCGGTTTCATTATCACTCACTAATTCAAGGCGCATTTTAATATAAATATACTTTCACTTTATAATTCTCATTCTTTTTTTTTAATGTAGCTGTTTATTCTTGGATCAGTAGTTCATTTCCAACAATCAACATGAACCATCATGCTGTGAAACTAGTGCAAAACCAGTATTACCAATGAAATTCCCCATACAGGGTACGCCAAAATCGATGACCTATTAGACGTTTCTGGAAAACGGGACATAGTATCATTTTAAAAATGTTTTTTCTTGAATAATCTATTCTGCTCTAGAAAATGAAAGAAATAAAAAACAGGTCGTCTCGTTTCACTTTTTGACAGATGAATAATATATTTCCTTCTAACTTTTCTATTTACCAGAATTCAAGAAAATGGGCCCTGGATAGTTTATTTAATCGATCTATCAGAGATATATTTTTGAATATGTTATGGTAAAAAAAAATTTGATTGTAACAAATACAAGGTGATTCGGAATTCTGAACCATCGGTAGAACCCTTGAAGAGCAGAATTAAAGAAACCAAATCGAGTTTGGCATACCCTGTATGTTTATATCTTGATACTATACTTGTTAGCCGATATTGGGAAGGTAACAATTCAAAAGAATTTTGTTCCATATGTGAAACAACTTATGCCATTGATTTAGTTTTTATTACTTCAACCTTCTCACAGGTTTATGTCTTCCTCAGTTACTTATTAATATCTGAATCAGTATAAGAATTATATATATTATTTTCTATTGTTGTTGATTGAATTGTTGTATATTTTTTGCAGATGACTATTCAGTCTATTTAGTTAAGTACTGCATTTTTTCAATCAAGGTCATTGAAACGAACAATGAATACTCGTAGCTGTAAGGCTTTTACGTAGTTTATTTTTAGTATTTAGGCAGTTTTCAAAGGCTCAATTCCGTTTATAATTCATCAGGAATGCATAGTGACATCTCAGTGCAATATATTATTCCGTTATATCAAGCTTTATTCATGTATTATAACGTACTGTCCAAAAGTATTTTTATAGCGATAACTATTTTTTATAAAATATTAAGTGAAACATGTAGTGTAAGAGCGAACTGATGAATTCATCGAGGTATAATATAGGGGATGCTTGAAATTTTTTTGAGAACGACTCACTTGAGAGTGTGTTTGGAACTTGCTGCATCAAAATAAAACTAGTTACAGGCGTGAAAACATCTGCTCAGTGAATATCACAGCGCGTGAAGTATTTTCTGTTTTATGTTTTTAGAATGACCGACTTCAACATCTAATCATTTCAAATAGCATTATAATTTATGCCAATTACATCCATTCCATAACTCCATTATATCCCCTTGTAAATTTACAACTCGCATGACCATTGAAAAACAAAACTTCTATGGGATTAACAAACTTTCTACAGTATCAATAAGAAAGGAAACTGAAAAATAATTTGTACAAAATCCAATATCAAAAACTAGGCGTTGATATTTGTTGTGGAATGAAATCTCAGCATGAATACCGGGTGGATAATATAAAAATGGTATCGCCATGAATTTGGAAGGAGTATCAGAGAGTGTAAGAAAGATGTATCACTTCTTATCCAATTCATAATATCGAATACACTTGGTAGACAACAGGCAAAGAACTACTTTCCTGGCCAATACCACGCAATACTTTGATTTATATCCACTTCTAGTTTCAAACGTTGCATAGGCCGTGAATGGATATAATTCAATGTTATTCGTGGAATTAGCCAGGAAAGTAGTTGTTTTCTGCTCATTGTCTATCATTCAATCAAACTTTGTTTGAAATTCTCAGACGTGTTACGTATTTTTTTTATTATTTGGATACCCTTGCGAAAATTTCTTATCTTCATAATTTTCGTTTGTATTTTCGGCAGTTCTTTTGATAAATATCGAAAAATAATTTCTTTCTCATTGCAACTTCTCGATCTTTAGTAAATGGCGTTAACTAATTTAAAGACCAACGTATCGTCTTCGAGAAATCATCAAAACTAATTTTACTTATAGGTAGAAACTAAAATACACCTTGTATGACGAGAAAGTATTCGTAACGATCATTGATGCTGGGAGATTTTCCCAAGTATATCTTCAAATCGCTCATATTCAAATAAGATTTTATAATCCAAGATACCTATTCAGTTCATTATTACACCATCGAGAATTGCTCATAATTTAAAAAATATTTTCATCATTTCGCTACTTATAACCAATTCATATTCTTTCCCATAAACTGTAAAAAAAATGTGATTTTACCTCGATGAATCGGCAGTTATTTTTTATTTTCCACTTGAATCGTATTATAGTAACCTGTTGTACATAATATTATAGGTAGCTAGACGTTATTATTTTTGTTACATTGCTTATCACTGTTGTAATGAATATACCAATAAACCATTCGATAGTATCAGAAATTGTTTTATTGTGTCTAAATTATAACAGTTATTATCAAACATTTCCTATATTAATAAAAGAACAGTTACCTTCATAGACTAAACATCATTACAAAATTGATAACGTTGATGTTCCTTAATCCATTACCTAATTTGTTAAATAAAAACATTCAAGAAATAAAATATAATACAGTTTAAATCCATATAAAAACCTAAGTCAGCCTTATCTAACATGAAGAATGTTTAACCCCCTTTAGAAGGCAAGTTGAACTCTGAATGAGAATTATTTCACTGGCAGCAATTTTTACATGGATACATAAATATACAACAAAATCAACGTCAACCTTTTTGTTACTAAATATTTGTTGCCTCAGCATTGATTATTACCACCAACAAGTTCATGAAATCATTCTGTGCACTCCCAAGACACCGCAGAAACCTATATTCCATATCAATTTCAAAGAACCTTTTGCCCTTTCAGTAGCTTCCACGCCTTGTCAGTCAATAATCAAGGTTTTACCTAACTAACTTCGTCAACAACACATGAAACTCTTAGAACGAAAGGTTTTCTTCGAATAAATTCAGCTGGACCAATCGGAAGCCGGGGTGATGGCCTTCAAGAAGGGCGGGCCGCCGACAGGCGAGTCAGAAAATCTTTGCATGTAACGCTCCAGGCGCAGATATTTAACGGTCACCAGATGGCCAGCATACCTGCAAAACGATCCTGTTGAGCATGCGCGCCAGAGTTGTATCTTTAGGCACTTTCGGAAACTTACTCGGGTTGATTCAGTGGGGTTGACACGATCCCTAACCCGCACGTTCGTTTACCTGCGTTTACCTGACTTGCATTGCCGCGATTACTAACCCAGGGTCGTTTTTCGTAACCCGACTTGTGATCCGGGTAAGTTTTCCCCTTCCCAGAATAGAAAGTTATATTGACATATTTAAGAAAAAATCTAGGGGAAAAATTTGACAGTTGAAAAAATAAGTGTTCAATGTCAAAATTGAATTGAAATGGAAACAAATCCAAATTCCAGAATATCGATATTGATATTTCTTAGAATTGAAAGGCACAAAGGAATAGGATATTATTCTAGAATTTGGATTTGTTCACATTTTAAATCAATTTTGACATGGAACACTCATTTTCTCAACTGTCAAGTGTCAAATTTTTCCCTAGATTTTTCACTAAATCTGTCAAATGTCAAAATCCGCTATGACAACTTCACCGACCTGATAACTTTCTATTCTGGGAAGGGTCAATTGAAATCGAAACCACGAAAGTACTTGTTTTCACATTGGAACTTGAGGTAAATTTTGTGGAGTTTTTCGAGCACAGTTTTTGAATATTCTGAATTGAAATTCTGAAGATGAATGCGTCAGAAACCTGTATTAATTTGGTAGGGCCATATAATTCTACATAATCGTGTCATATGTTCGTCTCTTCCCTATACGTCACTTTAACCAATTTGGATAGAAAAATGATTTTTTCTACAAACGGCTAACAAAGTAGCCTTTGACGTTTTCAAATCTCAACACAGAGTTGACGTTTTGCGAGGAGCATTGTCGCTCGTGCGCGGAAATAATGTAAATTGTAATTAAGTGACAGCATATTCGCGATCACATCCCTCTTTGTTGAAAACGAACTTATCATACTGTTGCATGATGGAAATGAGTGACTGTGAATTCAACACATCTGATGTAGCAGAAAGTGCGAACATTGTAAATTTGAACCTCCTACCAGAGAAATCGAGGAAAAGTATAAATTATGATAGATTCATGACATTATTTCTCAAAAAACACCATTTCGTGTGAAAATTTGAATAAGATTCTCCCATAAAAACTGTTTATTCTGTTCAAATCGGTTGAGCCTACGGACTGAACATAGAAGAAGTAGAGAGCTGTTGCTTGCACTGTTGCCAGATTTAAGTCACTAATTTCTTGGATGAATCGAAATATTCATCAAAACATGGAATATTTGACTAACATAATCAACTTCAGAGAAACATTTTCAATATCAAAATTATTTTTTAGCTGGCCATAATTTCAAAATGAAAAAATACTCTATTTTAATATTTATCTTGTCTATAATCAACATTCCCTTGGGCACCGGGATGAAATTTCAAAATATAATTCAGTTTCAACTTGAATTATTGAACGAATGATAGATTAGATATCATAACAATACCAAGATGTTAATGCAGAATATCCGACTATTTAGACATATCGATACTTCCGGCAACTGTGTACAGGCGCAAAAGTGCTAGAGTACGTCAAGACATTCGGTCCGATTCTTTAAAAAGTGGTTAACACAGTGGATACATTAGTAAAGTTGTTAACAACTACTTTTAACCACTTTAGATTTTCCACTATTCATATGTGGTATTCTTCAAATACGAAACATATCAAGGTTGCTAATTTCTTACATTTCCACTCAGTGGTAAATAAATGCGGAAAAGTTAGTAACTCCTCTTCTTTTTTATTATAGTTTGCTGTTTTTCTGCAATTTCAACGTCAATCTAACCTCATTTTTTGGATTCGATGTAGTATTAGCACATAGAAAATTATCGGCACACAGATTACTTTTTGGTTTTCTGTGTCCGGGACTGCCAAGTTTTTCGTGAATAATTGCAGGAATAATAATTATATGTTTTGTTAATGAACCTAGTGAGGTAGGTATAAATATATCCTAGAATGCATATTATTACACAGGATCATTGCTCATTGATTCAGCTAGGTATCTAATTTTTCAGTAGCAATACATTCTACCATGTTGAACATCATTGGTTCTATCAGAGACATCATCAACATTAATATTCTTGGTTTGTATAATTTCATCAAGGCTCTATATAATTGGATGCTATCTGTTTCTTGAGCATATATATGTAGATATTTTTATGATATTTTTTTCAGTAGGAAGGTATAGGTTCTCAATAATATCGATTATCCTACCACATAATTATTTCCTGAGCAACTCAAATCCTGATAACTGACAAATTTCCTTCATAACTGCCTCTTCAAATATATATCACCTTTATGATGAATTATTTTTTCTTTCCACCAGTAAATTCTGGTGGATAAATTAGTCACTTTATCAGTGGTAAACCAACGACAAGTTGTTAAATTTTTTTCCATTTTGACGTTAGAGAATTGAAAATTCGGAAAGTGATTCAAATAACAACTGACCTTCCTATTTGCCACCCAAATGACAGTTGTTTATATAACCACTTCCTTAGAGAATTAGACCGAATGATGAAAATATATATCCACCTCTGTCAAGGCTCTTCTAATTAAGTACGTTATCATAATGGTGGAGGAGCCATAAACATTCTTGGTAATATTTTTCTAAGTGAAATTTGATAGTACGAAGTAAATGAATACGTATTCGATGAATTTTGATAAACTTCAACTTGGAATGAAAATTTGAATTTCGGAAACTTCCCCATTTGGGGCGTTATTATTCTTGTGGGTTTGTTGTTCGAAGGAACGTTCAAACAAACGAAAACTCACCACCAACCGTGCAGATTTCTGTAAGCGACAGCGGCCTCGTTGGAATCGGAGCACTTGAGGTAGACGCAATTGGAGTTGGTGTCGACTGCGCAATGCAGGATGCGACACTGATGGGCGCACTTGCTGAGCACCGCCTCCCTGATGATGTGCGTGTTTCGGTCGCCGTCCTCTACCATCCCGCGGACTTTGAGACACGGGGTGGGAGAACACGGTAGGCTGTTCACAGAGCCCACTTGGGTTTCGAACGCCTGGCCTTGCCAGCTTTTGTTTTTCGGAGAGCTGAAACACATTGGTCAATGTGTAATGAACATTTTTTGAATAGGTACAATATTTATGTACTCATATTTTGGCCATTTGTCTTCCAGTTGTTAACGAAATGTTAACTGAAATTCACAAAATTCATGTTTGCCATTAGACCAATGGTTTTTTTACATTTCGGTTATATAATATGAAGTCATTATGAAACGCAAATACATAAGATCGAAGTAGCCTCTGTTTCGATACGCATTTTTTATTTTTCGGAGGTTGGTACAATCGAACTGTCAAATAATAATAATAATAATAATAAACGACTTTATTATATCCAGTACAGTACATAAGTATATATAAAGGTGAGTATACACAAAATATGGCAGACTGAACATAAAAGGCGGAGTTCAACCCAAGAAGTAGATAAAATCTACTACTGACTTGTTCTTCCACTCAACCTTCCACTCAAACTCAAATAAAAGTCAGAAGAGTAAAGCCTGGTTCATGTACGAATTTCGCAAAATTCATGCGAATCGGAAAATTATAAATATTATATTGACATATTCCTACTCCACAACACTATTGATTTAAGCATGAACCAGGCTTTGGGCCAAGCTTACTTCTGAGCGATTTTGGATTTGGTGACACTAGCAGTAAAAAACTCAATTGGGGTATTCCCGGTCCTCGTATAATGCTTCGTATTATATTTTCGTATCATCGTATTCAGCAAACTAATCTGATTGGTCGACTATAGGATACGCGGTACTTCGTAACTTTACACTACCATTTTCTGGTGTATGATTACAAAATTGCCGTTCTTACGAAACTGTTCTGATAAAACTTTGTCTTGTGAACGGCTTAAAGTAGTTTAAAGTTGATTTTATGGTGGTGAGGTTAGGTTTATTGTTATTTAGTTATGTGATGAAAAATTCAACGAATTTTTATCGTTTGAGCTCATCAAATTTAGTATACAATAAAAAAAATTCAAAATATCACCTGACACATCAATATTCGATAGTTCTCCTATAGAATAATTTATCTATTTATTGATAATAATTTGTTTAACTCTTTTCTTTGCCATTGTAAATGATTTAGAATTTTTAAATTTTGCACCGGAAACTGACAGGGTCGTTCCCGCGCTTGAAGTTTCGTAACTATACGTAGCCCATTTTCGTAAATTTACGAAGTCAAATACGAGGGCCTAATGTTTTTATCGGTAAATTTCAATTTAGAGTGTGATATTTAACCAATAAAAACAATAACAACGTTGCATTTTTAACAGCTGGTATCGCAAAAATAACAATCAACAGTAAACTGGGCTTTACGCACAAGGTTAGGTTTAAAACATTTCAATCTCATAATTGTTACCAATCGAAGATGTTTTTAGACCTCACATTAATGCTAAATAAAAAAAATGCATGACACACGTTTTATAAGACACGTTGTCGCACTTGTTCTCTTGGAGCATTCCTCGCTTCGCTCGTCGTACTACAAACAACGCGTGCGACACAATAGGTTGATAGTGATAGACACCTTTTCGATAATAATTGGACTACAGAAAGATAACATTTGTCGATTTTTTGAATAATGGTGTATTCATAAATCATACTCAATTTTAACGTAACAGTCGATGTTGGCGAGAATTAAATATGAATTAAGTTTTTTGCCAACTTCCTGTGTTTTAATATCACCAGAACATTTTTTCCCTTTTGAATTAGATAAGTTGAATACTATGAACCAATATCTCAACTATTTCGTTGAAATAAAATCAAATTAAAGTAACAAGATCCAGGCGTAGACTTTCTCTAAAATATCAATACTCATAAGAATCTTTTTGAATCATTAGAATATGGTCAGTAGATTTGAATGAGAAGCTCACAAATAATTGTATTTTTACTAATTAACTTTTTTTGGTAATAAACACCTCGAAGTGCGGCAATATAATAATCTTGTACGTGGTGAGAAAAAAAAGGATATATGTCTGAATCTCAATAATATCATAATTTTCAACAATGCTCTATCAAAAAATCAAATCATGCAAGGGGATCTCACTATAAATCAAACACAGATGATATCACTTGATTCTGATGTTTGTAATTAGCATAACATACGAGTGAAATTACACTATATATAGTACATTCAAAAGAAATTATAGTGCTTAATAACAAATTAAGCGATAGTGAGAACCTAATTTTCAACAATATATAATATTCTCTATTATAAACAACAATGTGAATACAAGAATATAAAATACATATTTTATATCAATATAAAAGTTAGGTGAACTTGAATACATATTTAAAATTAAAAAATAATTGTTTAGTAAAATAAATTAAACATAAAGAATATTCTATTTATCTGATATACAGTCCAGCTACCCAACAATATTTGGTTTATTTTCCATACATCACAAATCGAATTACAAATTGACAAACAATGCAATCGTAATTTTTTCTGGGAACATAAGTGAAAAAGTCTATTGATTTTTTCAGTTTGTTAACACAGCTGTGTGAGGAAATAAATAAATGGTTAGGTTATTTAACCACAAATATTGAATATCCATAACTTTTTGGTGGAGCTGTTCAACAGGTGAGTGAGATTAAACGTAAAATTACCACTTGAATACATCAACGAAACTTTATTTCTTCATTTTTACGATTTTCCAGAATGTCGGGTAACATATGTTGTAAGTAAAACTCTTTCAATTTAGGAAACATTGTGTTCCATAGATCTTCATCCTTGGTAATCCGTTCATATAGCAATCCGAATTGCGTCCAAACAACGAAATAACAACAGCTCCTACCTGTCACAAAAAGCTGACCTTGCACTTGATAATAATACTTATCAGTCCTTTTCAACGAAAAAATACCGTTCTCAAGGGTGGCGAACTGGATTAGTTTCTGTTTGATGCCTTCTTCAGGCGTAACATCTTTAGCCTTATACGGGCACTTAACCTCAACGATGGCATCTTCACCGATAAGACCGTCAGGGGAAGCGGCTAGAAATGGATGATCCTGACTTATGAAAAGTCCGCAACTAGTCACTTTCTTTCCCGTCATCAGCTGGAAATCTCTCAGAGCGTTCGCCTCATTGTCATTCCCGTATTTGGTGTAAACGTTTCCCGTGAAACTCGAGTGGAGTATGTCCTGTACAACTTTTCTCCGATCTGTGGAATGCAAAAGTTTACATATTCGCCCGAAATTAGAAGCTGTGAGACGTTTCTTTCTCTCCTCGAGCCACAATGGGTCAGCACTGTGACCTACGGTCATGTTGGAAAGCTTCTCGATTTCTTCAGGGGTTTTCGCGAGATCCTTCATAAAAATATCTTTTTTAGTACGTTTCACCGATTCTTTGGGCGTTGAGGTACGTACAACTTTCTTGTCAAATACATCTTTAGTCACTTCCCCCTCGGTGACAGTTTCGTTATATATTTCGCAAATCTCTTCCAAATACTGGTTATAGTTTTCTCCAGATACAGCAGGAATATGCAGTGAACTGCACAGTTCGTTTAGGTGATATAAGCCCAATCCTAAACTCACAATTCCTGCGACCAGTGCCAAATTGGCGTTCATCAACTCGGAACTCGGGTCTTCGCTACACACAGAGTAATCGTTTTCACACGTTTGACAATGCAGAACGAACACGGAGGTGAAACCCTCTCGCACTTCATGTTTGAGTTCAACATCGAAGTTGTTACACAACCGTAGGCGCTTGTGTGGGAACTTCATAATTTCTGATAGCAAGTATTCCACGTCAACTATTCTTCTACCATGGCGATAGTTGAATTCGGAGCGGTCCCTGCAAAATAGATGATATTAAAAATTAGCAACCTTAACATTAAGTATGCAAATTAACCGAGAGGGGAGAGATGAAAAAAATCTCCGAAAAGGTTGTTAATTTTTAATATTATCTATCAGCTACAGGGATTTGAAAACCTATATTCATTCTTTCTCGTTCCTCACGAGTCACGACACTTAGTTTGAAACTATACCCTTCAAATTTTTAGATGACTGCATGTGTAATATGAGGTGATTGTGCAGTACAGATGTACAGGGTGGCCAGTTAAGAATGCAAAGTGCAGTATCTCGCAAACTATTTGTCCAAGAGACTCGCGGTGAAAAATGTTACCAAAAGAAAATCCTGGAAATTATTTTCATGTTTCCAAGATGGCCGCCAGGGGGCGTAACCGCCATCTGAAACTTTTGAAACGAATTTTTGACGAAATACGCCTATTAAACGAACAAATAAAATATATACCTTCTGAAGTTGAGCTTCATTCGAGTAATTTTTGCTTGACACTTTTTGACGTATCTATTAAAATAAAGTGGTGGGGGGTGGTTCAATATTTTTTCAAATAAATAGCTGTAACTCCTGAACGACTGAACGGATTTCAACAAACTTGGTATCATTGGAAAGAGCATTCATTGGTCTATCAAATTCTTCTTATTTGTAATGTGTCTGATTTTAAGTGATGCCACTAGAGCGCGTTTTTTGACATTATAACAAAAAATTGCAAAATTGTCTGAAAAATCAAATGCAATTATATGACTTTTTTTCCATCAAAATGTAGTGGAATGATACCTTAGTAGGCTAGTGAAAACAGTATCTCGATATAAAAATTTTTCACCGCAAATCTCTTAGACGAATAGTTTGCGAGATACTGCACTTTGCATTCTTATCTGGCCACCCTGTACAGATAAAGGGAATACTCAAGTCCATCTATTTCCTTTGTAGTTTTGGGTTCTGTATTCACTTTTGTGAAAGTCATTCGCGATAGAAAATAACACGTAGCACTATCTCATGGTAACAACTGTGGTAACAACCATATATCTAATAATAACTATATAGGTAACATGGATACCAGAGCTGAAGCCAAAAAATAAAACAAATGACAGTCTGCGGGACAAATCGCGAATATGCGCATGCGCAAGTTTGAATTAAGAATCGACATTCGTTTTCATCATGAAGGAGAGTAGCTTTGTAGTGAGCGACAAACGTATGATAATTATTAAAAATCAATCAAATGTGTCACGTAACCTTCAATTCGATGTTTTTATTTCATCATGACATATATTTTTCAAATATTTATTCATTGATGGATTGTTGGACGATATTGAATAATAGTTGATGATAAATGCAGAAATGGATGTGATCTACAAAGCGATACTTGCGATTTGCTGAGAAACCTGTCACGATAAAGTCATCGGAACAAGATTCGTGGGCTAATTTTTGATCAATCACTGTTATCACTCACTTATCACTTCTGTAAACAATCAGTAAGTACATTAATAACTATATTAACGCTCTTTTACATAATTTGAGTCAACAAACATACCTAACCTATGAAATTCTGAAAACGTCAGTGGATTTCAACTCGTCAAAACCCGCGCATGCGCACAATTCATCATTAGCAAGCCAGACAGTCTTTTGTTTTTCCAAAACTGGCTTCATTTTCCCGTGAAGAGAAGAATAGGTGTTATCCATATAGTTGTTATTATATATATGGTAACAACTCGAACCTCTCGAAGTGGTATCGTTTTTGTTTTGTTTTCATATTTTTGATGTTTGTGTCATTGTGACATAGGTGTCTTGTCACCAAACAATAACTGAAACGAGAAAAACGATAAGATTTCACGTGTATTTTACCAAAACATCTCTAGAAAAACTGCTGGAAGTACACCTTTCACATCAGAAGCGAACATAAACAGAACAGAGGTCAAGTTTTTCTGTGGGTTATCCTCCAGAGAGTTCAGTGGTTATACCACTTCGAGTGGTTCACTTGTCACCGCTATCTCTTAGCATCTATCGCGATTTCATTTTAGATATGCGATGTTACTGTGTGGCGACATTCACTTATCTTATGAAAATCATTTCAAGCCGTTAATGACAATCTAATATTCACATTTCCAACCAAAAAGTACTCGAATAATAAAAAGTGATATGATTGAAAATCATAGCACATCAAAGCAAATTTGAAAGACGGGCAAATTCAGTTTTCCCCGTTCGTGATATTTCCGATTTGAAAACATTTTTTCTTTACAACAATAGGAAATATTTGTCTAATTCAACCAACTTCGTATTATTAGACTTTTTCGAGATGACAATAGTGTCGCAACAGAAAAAACACGGACAGTATACACAGCATAAAAAAAACATTTTTTGTTTGAAGGTGGCTGACAATGTCTCGAGTTGTGAAGAAAAGTTTCGGATTTCCATTGTCTAAAGGTATGAAGATTTGAATCCTGAGAAAAGAAAAGATGAGTTATGCTGAAAAAACGAAATAAGTGATGAATAAAAATTAACTATTTTTTATCGAATCAAGAAGATTCGAGTATCAATAAATCAGGTTAGTATTAGTGTTAGTATATATGAAGTCGAAAAATGTAGATTTAAATGGGAGTTTAACTAGTCGATGAGCCTGAAAATAAGAAAAAATTGAATTAGAAATCAATAGCCTGAAAAAGAAAGGTTGAATTACAAATCAATAGCCTGAAAAAAGAAAAGTTGAATAGCCTGAGAAAAAAGAAAAGTTGAAATAAAAATTAAAATAAAATGAGTGAATAAAGAATTAAAATTATGAGAAAGATTCAAATCGAGTTTGTCACGACGTTTCGATTGTGTGTATCTACAATCGTCTTCAGGTGAGGCTTCAGGCTCAGGCTCATCGACTAGTTAAACTCCCATTTAAATCTACATTTTTCGACTTTATATATACTAACACTAATACTAACCTGATTTATTGATACTCGAATCTTCTTGATTCGATAAAAAATAGTTAATTTTTATTCATCACTTATTTCGTTTTTTCAGCATAACTCATCTTTTCTTTTCTCAGGATTCAAATCTTCATACCTTTAGACAATGGAAGTCCGAAACTTTTCTTCATAAAAAAAACAGTAACACAGCCTCCGTCGAAAGATTCCACAAAAACTTACTAACCTAATTAAACAAAACCATAAAATACAGCAATCCGCCATGATAGATCGAACACCAATCAAAGCGTATTACGTCACTTCTATGAAAATGTCATTTTGTTTCGTTTGAACTACTAACAGTGCAATGTTCATCTGCGTTTATCAGGCTTTATTAAGTATTTTGTTGTTCACCTATATTTTTGTTGGAAATATAAAAATCAAGTAACGTCAGCCATACTGCTAAGAATTTACCAAGGGATATAGCTCAAATATACCTAAAGCTCAATTTATAAACTCCACTGCCGTAGCTACAGTTGACGCTGCCGTTCCAAAATGTATTGAGGAGATATGCGACGGCACCTGCGTAGTTTATGAACAGATGTTTATTTTTAGCATAATCCATCTACGAATAGAAAATGCAGCGTCAACTGTAGCTACGGCAGCGGAGTGTATAAATTGAGCTTAAATGTTGTCGAATAATTTTGGGTTTTGTTTTTCAGTTTTTCTTTTAGTAATGGAAACACTTACCAGCCCACACTGGTATTTGCACTTCCTATCCACCTCCACACCTCGAATGGTTCACCTTTCACCTCTTGAACTTCAGTTCTCACTCTCGATTCATTTTCATTGATGAATTTCACAGCTTTCGCCCAAGTGTTTCTTTTCTCTGAAAGTGAGACAAAAATTGCAATGAAAATGTTTGTTAGCTACTTAGGAAACTGCTGAAGCAAGTAATTATTCGGACATTTTCACTGAATCCTGAGATGATTCTGAAAATTCTAGGTACTATTCCTTATTTCATTTCAAACATAAGAATGAAACTTCAGCCAAAAAAAAACTCATTTTTTATATACTTACTTTGTCGATCAATTACTGGCAGAATCATATCCCTGACATGATTTATAACAACAAAATTATCGCCCTCTTCTTCACTGACGTTTGACTGTAATATATCGATTATCTTCTCTACCATGAAACCTATTTCGTCTTTTTCTTTCTGTTGGTATAGCCTGTATTGTTTGAAACCAATATTGAGAAGATATAATGATCCGAAAATCAGGCAAACGAATAACAAACTGCTGAAGGCGAAGTAGAAGGATTTGTAAAAGGTACACTTCCATGGCACGTCCGGCCTCAGAATCACCAAGCTTGTTACTTTATGCTCATAGTTGAAGATCACTTGTTCCTGTAATGAAACATTATTTATTAGTTCTTTGAAAATTTCAAGTCGATTAGTAATTGGACCATTCAACAACTTTTTTTTGACAATCGTCAACATGCATTAATAAATATAGAAATATGTGTCGGTGCTAAACCATTTCAGTAAATGTTCAAAATGTTTGTTTAGGCTAAAATATGATTCTTTATCATAAAACTAAGAAAAATTCGGATTGTTGAATAAAACAAGGCCAATTGCTAGTACCAGCTGAAACCAACCAACTCCGTCAACTCACCATATTTTTGGCTACATCAGATTCACTAACTAATCCAGTATTGTCTTCAGTCTGTACAACATTCATGCCCCATTGAGGGTTGTTGAAAGTCAAAATTTCCAAATTACGTAAGTCTCCTCTAATTTGTTCAGCATCCTGTGGAAACAACAACATAGACGTCAACCATAGTAATAAACCATGCATTTTTTATAACATATACAGACATTTTAATTACGCAGAATTTTATTGGTTTTTTATATAATTTATTTATAATTATTATCATCAGGAGTTTGAAACTAAAATATTCTGTCGGCACAGTCGCTATACAGACTATTGCTGAATAAGTGCGAAAGGCGAAAGTGTCCAGGGGTTGATCCTTGTCGAAAATAAAAGATGGTATTTCAAGTGAATACAAGATTTTAGGCCTTTCCTTGAAAAACTGCACGTTTCCAAAAAAAATGTGAACTTTTGTTCCTTTGAAAATTGCTGATGAGTTGAAAAAGTATGCCATCTCGGGCGTGTTCTACCTATCAATATTTATCTTCTTGTGATCTCTCAAAAGGGTGTGCAACCCCTATTCCATTTTTAATCAGAACTTCTGAACAAAACAAAAATATTTGATTTGATACTCTTTTGAAAAGAACTATTCATTGCCAGACAACTTTTGTGTTGTTTCCGTAAAAGCAAGTTGCTCAATAAAAAAATAGAATACATAATCGTGCTGGAACGGATCGAAATCTAGTAGGTAGCTGTCAATTCGCAGTGATTTTTTTCTGGTAGTTGAAAGTTCAATGGGCTTATCCCTTATAGACGAATTTCCACTACAAAGGGATTTGCAATGGACAATTTTCAGCCATAATCAGCGACTCTCATGGTGGATTTATGCAGCAATTTCAAGTCATAAGTTTTAAGTCGTAAGTTTTTAGTAATAAGATTTAAGACATAAAGGAAAAAAGACCATTCATGCAGGAATTATTAAGGACTGTCATGTCTCAAGGGTAACTTCTCCCATTGGTCAATTTCTATGGTTGTGTCAGTGGTCACTTCACAATTTCAGTCATCAATATACATTTTTTCTTTTTATAATCTGATGATTCTGATATAAGTTTGAATAAACAACACAATCACAGACAATAACCTATAAAAAACCGTCACAGAATTGAAAACTTCGAACGCATGCGCAAATATGATCAGTTTTAAGTTTTAAGCAATAAGAGATAAAAGTTGGCCAACATTCTTATGACTTAAAACTTATGACTTGCAACTTAAAACTTATGTCAAGTGTATGAATGGTAACATTGAAAACCAATGATTGAACTTCTTACGACTCATGACTAAATACTTACAACTTAAATCTTATGACTTAAAATCGCTGCATAAATCCACCATCATTGTTATGAACAGTGAACGAATGTTTGGAGTGAATTGATTGAAATTTGCAGAAAGATGTGTATAAGAATCACACCGTATAGTCCCGTTTGATACGTTGATTCATTCCACTGGTGACAACGTTTATCGTTTGGTGCGGTAAGAGATGATAAGTTTTTTTTAAGGAGAAAGTCGATAGACTTTCACAAATTGAATATTGAGTACGGAGTATTATTATTCTCAGGGAATTGAGTGTGGCGTTTGGTGAAGAGTTTGGTGTTGTGTCCTGTGTCCAGTTCAGTTACAGTATGTATTGGATCGTATATGAATTAAAGTGAGTACTTATATGAAGATATACATGGATGAATGCTCCTGGTACTATTCAGTTTAGTGTTTTTCATGAAACTGTAGTACATAGAGATTATATCATTCTGTCTAGTATTCATTATAACACTACACCTTTTCCAGTTGTATTACAGAAAGCGTCAAGTTCATTTCAGAATTCATTTCTATTTCAGAAAGTATTAATTGTCCAGAATAGTGAGTTGAATTCCAGAATTTGTCATTTGAATTTCAGAAAATATCATTTGTATTTCAAAAAGCGTCTCAGAATAGTCAGTAGTGATACCACAAGTGATACGTGCACAACATTATTTTTATTTGACGTTCAACTATCACATACACGAATCTGAAAACACCGAACAGGCCAATCAGAGTCAAGAGTCAAGTTTGTGTTATCGATCATCCGAACTTGACTAGAGCTCCTGATTGGTTCATTTGTTAATTGTGAAAACATATGACATAATAATCATCTCAAAAAATTAAGAACTGAGAATATTATTGATTATCGAAATATATGTATGTATATTCAATTTGAAATAGCAGTTAAATGAATCATATTTGTATAAAAGTTTCATAGATATTATTTGGCTAGATCCGGTATCCAGGTTATTTGTTTTGTAGGGCCGGGGGGGTTGAAATTACTAAGGTCATTGATTGGTCATTTCTATTTTTGTCCATACATATGTGTTGTACCATGTGATCTTAGTACCTACTTTCTTGCAGATCCCTCTATACCAAAAAAATACTACAGGATGGCGGATCTAGCGTTATAAGATCTATAAGAAGTTTAGTTCAATCATCTTATTCTGGTCTCAGTAGTCTGTGTGGTATTATTTTGTACAAATCTTTCAGGAACACTTTGTATATCTCTGTCCCTTCAGTATGATTCTGTAACTTTTCCCTACTTCATCAATCAAGTTAAGAGCTTTTTTAGCGCCTTTCTCATAGTTCTTCACCCCTAAACAAACTGCTGGGGCAATTTTTTTTCGACATCATCGAGATCTTAAAATGTATCCTAATTCCATAAAAAACTTCCAAATAATAATCAAACAATGTATACTTACATTCAAAGCAAAATTTGTCACACAATAATTAATTATTTCAGATTCAGTCATGTGAGGCTTTATGGTAAGATCAAAACATTTGTTCGCCACAGCCTTTTTATGCAGCTCAGGTTTCAATACCGTCAATAAATCAATGGCATTTTTAATATCATCTTCTTCGAGACAGTTTACCCCTTTTTTTGTTGAAGCATCATTTCTAATGCATGTTGGTATAACATAATCTGAAATGTATCAACAGTTGAGCAACGCTGATGAAATGAGGTCATCCTAAGAACAAATAAATAATCCAAGAAGTTGTCGTTATTTGTTATGTACTAATTGTTGGTTATTACCAACTTTCAGAATCGCATTGCTCTGGGAAAAATACCTAAATTATATCAATTGATAAACAATTCTTTCAATAATAAAACTCTAAGTGAAGACTTCAAGTATAAAAGAAACTGAGAAAAAGTAGCGATGAGAAAGTTCCTTTGTTTTTTTCAAAACTTTTAAATCAAAGAAAAAATTGAAAATCAAACCGCTTTTTTTCGAATACCCCTACATTTTTTTATTGACCCCTCAATTGCGCAACTTTTTGCTTATTAGATCTACTGTGTAAGTCAACTCGTCGTGAATTATCTTGCACAGTCATAGGCGAATGAGAGGAACTGATACCTCTACAGTTTTCAAAGACTAATATGAAACTCAATAGGTAAATAGATAATTAGATATAACAGTAAACTAGTGTTTTTCTATTTTTTTTTTCACTCTCTGGTTCGACCGGCAGTAATGCCGATAGTTGATTATCCAACTCCAAAGAAATTCGTATTGAAATAGCCTCTGTTTCGATACGCATTTTTTATCATTCGGATGTTGGTACAATTGAACAGTCAAATGAAGCCAGAAGAGTTAAGGATAGTTCATGTTAGAACGATTGCGATAATTCTTTTGCGATTCCGCAAATTTTATTGGATTGTCGAACAAACTAGTTCATGTTGAAGCGGACAATCGCTAAAATACGAGTTTCTCCATCCCTCAAAGTCGTGAGTGGAAACAAAGGATAGAGACAGTTTGTTTCATTTCAAGATATTATCAACAAATACATAACTCCATTCACTTCGCAAGTTTGTTGCCTTTCAAAACGAAATCTATGCAAAGGTCGAAAGCCCAAATTCAAAACACCATGTAATATGTATGGTATTTCAGCCATAAAGCTCACGCTGCAATGAAGAGGTTTTCGTGTTATTTCAGATCCAAAATAACAAATACGGAAAAGTTTGCATAACTTGTGAAAGCTGATACATTCGTCCACATCGACAACTCTTTTTGAACACGTTTTCTCAATAAATCCCCATGTCAAATTCTGCGGAAATCGCAATAAAGTTCAATTTTTTCAACTATCTTCCGACAAAAGCGACGCCATTTTTAATCGCATTTTATTTGCGGAATTCGCTCCAACATGAACTAGGCTTTAGGCCCAGCTTACTTCTGAGCGATTTTTGATTTGGTGATACTAGCAGTGAAAAACTCAATGTTTTTATAGGCAAATTTTAATTCATAGAGTGATTTGATATAAATTGACCAATAAAAACATTTTACCCATTGCTGTATTAAAATATAAACATTTCTCAATACCTTGTTTGCATTGTAACCAAAATGTGACACTTCAATGAAGATATATTTCAAATTTTTATGGTGGTTTTATTTTGTATTGAAAACACTAGTCAAAGGGTTAATGAGAATGAAGAGGGCATATAAATAAAACATAGGAGAGGAAACGATAAGGCATAATGTATCAGTTGACTCTACGAATAATAATAACCAATAAATATTTTAGCTGCTGCTAAAAATCGATTGCAAGATTATGAAAAGGACCAAGGAATAACAAACAAGATAAAACAAACCACGTCAAGAGAGCAAAATATTTATTGTTTATCAAAATAGTAGGTACAAAATAAAATATCTGAAACAGCACACTAAAGTTAACAAACCACTCGAAGAATAAAAACAAATTTTGAGACAAATTGAGAGAAGTGTCATACAATTTAGGAATAGTAAAAATTTTAAAATTTGAAAGGTTTCAAACAAATTAACATGGCTTAAAAAATATCAAATAACCCCCTCCCAATGAAAAATATTTAGTAGAAGAATTTATATTCAAGGCTTTGAGTAACGACTCTTACCAGAAGGAATCACAGATGTGTCCGACTTCATCCCCATATACATTATGGCTAACACCACGAAAAATAAGGCTGCTCCAGCTAATACAGCAAAGGAGACAAAATTGTTCTTCAAAATGTTGTTCTGGTTGGATTTGTAATCATATATTGTGTCCCGTCCTCTTGTTGATTTAAAACTGAAAGATTCGTCATCATTAGTTGTAATCATAATTTTATGAAAGATAATGGATATTACATTGAATTATTCTGATTTCGGTGATTCATAAGCATCTTATTCGTTCAAATAATATTGTCTGGAATGACTACTGACATTATCAGAATAATTTCAATTCTGAAAATACAGCAATTTGCCATTTTTATGGAGGAACACTATGACGTACTACCTGGTTTTGGAGACGCTTGGAATATTTGTTGATTATATGTTTCTGAACTTAATTTGATTGAGCCTACAGAACGAAAAAAAAAAGAAGTAGAAAGCTGTTGCTTGCACTGTTGCCAAATTGAAATCACCAATTTCTTGGATGAATTGAAATATTCATTGAATATTCAATATTTATGCCAAAACGACCCCTTAGAAGCCCTTGAAGGGATTATACATGGTGAGGAAACAACATTATAATACTCACTTGGTAAGTGGACTCCTGGGATAATTTGAACCATTTGAATCATGTTCTTTGATCACATCATTTTTGTCATATTCACTCTTTTGGTTTGATAAAGCTGATAATCTCCTGGTGAAATTGCTCAAAAATGGTGTCTCTTCTTTTTCCAAAGAGTTTGATGAATGTGACGGCGTTTCATATGCTGAAATTGAGATATCTAATTATCCTTCACATTATGGATTGGATCATAATTTGGGAGATATAACTTCGGATAATAATACTGACACTCCCTATCAAAAATCTCATATTCATTGCTTTGTAAAAGCATTCACGAACCGATAAGATCGTATATGAATTAATCATTAGATTGAAAAAAAACATATTTCACGGTCCTTATCCAATGAATCCATGTTTTGATTTTACTCAGATACACAATTTAGCATCAATTGGGTTTTCTCAGTAAAAATTTCGCAACGGCATCCGTATTCAAGATAAATGGTGTATTATGTCGAAACTACTGGAAATATTCCAATATTTTGTATGAATATGTTTTGAGGTTAAATTTTGTAGTCAAATTTTTTTGTTGAACATCATTTAGTTTTACACCAAAGAATCTTGATACTGTGTACCGTTTTCGGAATATTTTGATTTGAAAATGAAGTAATAACTGATGCTGGTATAAAAGAATTATAAAAAACAGTAACTCATTTATCAATAACCAAAACCAATAACATTATTTTAATGCCAAAGTCAAAACTAAGAATCACAAGAAATAATATAAATTGGCATGTTACCTAAATCAGGTTGACACACTAGTTGATTGTCACGTGCGAACGACTTTTTGAACTTCCAAAGTTTAAATATTTAGATACTTGTAGATAAGACATCGTATTTTGCTCGCACATAATGGCTATGACAATGATGAAAATAACACCTGGTGGCGCTACTCAGCAGAAAGATCCTTCATTTTAAACAATTGAATTTCGGCTCTTATATACAACAATATAGGCGCTACCGTCGAAAGATATTTGAAAAAAATGTTTCAATCATGTTTGATACATATTCGCATCAAACTCATTGAAAAATGGCTATAAACAATTAGATATCACTCAGAATCGAATATTCATACTTTTGAATTGACACCAGCAGCAAAGCAGTGACCTGTAAATTTGGTTGAAAACGCGGCAAGATTTACCCACGCAATGTCAGGCCGAGGATATGTAGTGAATTCACCAGTCAATATCTATTTATCTCTGCTATGACCCACACCTTAGATCATATTACAGAGTAGGTGAATAAACACAACTTCCTTGCCACAGTAGTTGTTTGAAGCCAACATATGAATCAGTTACTAGGGTTATCTGATTCTAAAACAAGGATAGCAACAACAGAATCCTCCAGTACCAATGTCTTTCAATTTTGGAAGGGTCTAAATTTGAATAAATTGACTTTCAAAATTAGTATAACAATTCTTCCTAAAAGGTAATGAAAACAATCTAAAATCAAAGTTTTCTGAAACTATACATCTTAGATTTATTACTCGAATGATAATAGATTTAATTCACTGTCGAACTTTATTGTCAAACTTGAAAAATATATCAAATAATATTGTTATAACCTCCCAATTCCACTGAATGTATGCTTATCTACTACTCTGAGCATTTTATTACCACTTGGGCCAACCATTTTATCACTTGTATTAAAATGATGCGAGCATAGTATGGCGTCTCAAGAAATATTCCCTTTTTCGATCATATTCTTCCATATATCCACTAACTTTTCATCTCGAGAATGTTTTCAAATTAGAACAAATTTTATTGCTGGATGAGTAAATAATGTTTATACAACGATTGATGACACTGAGTAACTCACCAGTGAAATGTTGTGTTTTGGTCACCACTTCTAAATTTTCTTTCACACATTTCATAGTGTTTCACCATCCTTCAAATTCTAATTGAACAGAATAGAGTTTATAGGTAGAATTTTATTCAAATTTTCACACAAAACTGGAAATATGCCTTTTAATGAACCATCAAACAAAATTTGATTAGAAAACGAGACGTTTCGCGCTGTCACTGTCAACGTTCGGTTGATTATCGGTTGAAGGAAATAAGCAGCGTTTGCGTATTCACAAAAATGCCGCAATCTTCAGAAAGACGTGCTATAAACCTCTTATAATTGAATAAGGCACTGTATTATATGACGAAGATTGAATAAATAGCTTTTGATACACTTCTCTGACTCATTTAAGTACCTACTATATATTTGGGAACCTTCAAAAATTTGGTCATGGGATCATTATCACTTTCAAATTTTAAGTGCCGGTTGCATAAAAGCCCGTCAAGCCTTCTGTTAACTTAACGTGGGATTAACTCTGCTAATGCGCGAGCTAAGGCATGCGTTGCCGTGGTTATAAACAAATTAAATATTTAATCGTCTGTTAAATCTTTATGCAACCGGCCCTAAGATGTGTTAACCTCTGTGGGGGAAAACATACGAATGAATTTTATGTTGCGGCGTTACTATTCTAGTGGGTTTGTTGTTCGGAAAATCACACAGATGATTACAGCACTTTTCCTCATTAAGTATGTGCTCGTTGTCGTTGAATTATTTTATTTGCCATCAATCTGACTCACCTGGATTCGTCAAACTCAATCTCGATCTGATTTGATTCAACCTGTCAGTGGCATATTCAGAGGCCAATGAAGGTGAGTTGTAACTCGATGGACGACTGGGCGAAGCATTGGCGTTGAACGAAACGTTCCTCGAAGAGTAAGAGTTCTCAGTGGACAGTGGCGGAGAGTATTTGCTTGCGTAAGAGCTGTTCAACGTCGATTTCACTGGGGAACTCCTACTGTTCTCGATATTTTCTTGGGATGGCTTATATTTCACGATTATGTCCGATTCGGAATCTGATCCCGTGTCGAAATCGTCTCGAGCGGTTTTCACGATCTTTTGTGTTCTTGTAGTAGATGAGGTTGTTGTTCGTATCTCTCTTTTTAGAGGACTAGTCTCCTGAAATAGCGGTGATATTAGAAGAGACCGCGCCGTTACTGACGATAGACAAAATTAGTTCAGAAATATCAACGATATTTTATTCACTATCGGTTAGTAATAAGTCACGCACTGAATTTACTGATGACAGTCAGTTATTTCGGAATTCGACCCTAATCGAGTCCAGGCAAATTTTTGTGGGGGGGGGGGGTGAATTAGGCCCAGCATGAATTAATAGAAAACTTGCCTAAAATTTTTGATGAGAAAATTATATTGAAAATCTAAAGCAAACATTGCAATAAAACTTGTATTCAAGAAAAAAATTTCAATTCAATGTCTCAGGTTTGAAAGTACTGTAAAATTAAAATATTATCACGTGCTATGATCACGTGAGTGCGAACGCGGTAGCATTGATCGTGATGACAAAAGTCATCACAACGTTTGGCGCTTCGACCCGACACATTTATACAGTTATGTGTTTACTTTGAATGCGAAACAATTTTATTTCGAAAGAAAAGGTTCGTGGTCGAAGTGTTTTTCGGAATGTTTTCCAGTAGATGGTTGCGTGTTTTCAATCAAGCCATTGTGTGTAATATACTTACTCTTGTTATCTATTTGCACAACAAGTCTTGCGCTGCTTCATAGCAATATTCGAACTTTGCCCTTATTTCCATTTTCCAATGTTGCAGTGTTCATATAATAAACTTGAATGTATTCGTTGATAATAATTTTGGGATTTTCATCAGGTATCTGATATTTTTTTGCTGTGGAGAATCCCTAGTATTTCAAATTTCAACTGGCATTAAATCGAAAAGAGAATGATTCTTATTTGTAATTCATACATTCACGCCTATACACAACTATTGATGGTTTCTTTGGGTTTCTGTTTATTGCAATCAATTATTACAATTACTAATCTCAATTCACCATTCAAACATGAATTGAATAATATTATTTCTTCAATTATCCAAGTTCAATTTATGTATAATGTAATTAAAAATCTGATGCTCGAACAATGCTTTTATAGCTTGTGGAATTCCTAAACTTCAGTTTTTAAATAATAAGTATACACTGTAATCTCACCACACCACTCCTGTCAACATTATTTGAAAAAAGTTTCTCCTACACGCTTTCAACCATTTCTAGCGGCGAAGTAGATCTTTTGGTTAAATTATAAATGTATTTGACAGAGTTCACTGATGTGCTCTTGCACATTATTTTCCATTGCAAATTCAAATTATTCCCTGCCACTACATCAGAAAACCTACACGAGTCACGATACTGATATACTGTCAGTAATCGATTGAGTCCGCATCTCTCGGCATCAATGACATGTGACGTCACCATTGTTTGAAATTATTCGTTTATGCGCGAAATTTCAATCATCTATAACAGCAATAAACTGTTTTCTTTTAAACTGTTTTTTTAAAACGCCAACTTAGTTGCAAAGCAACTCTCGAAGTCTCATTGAGACTTGTATGAGTAAGGAAGACGGGGACCTTGGCTTTTTAAGTATCATCCGAAGCACTTCTCGGCTGGTTATCGTTGAGAGTCCGAAGGATTGAAATTTAGGTACCAAGAATGTTCGGTTGGTCACCTATCTCCTCCCGCTACGATGCTACAGAAATACATAATCTTTTTAAAATGGAACAATATGTATTTTGACAGGTCCAAAGAATTGTTCTGATTTCATTGAAATCAACAAGTTACATATTTGGATGTAGAATGACTGAGTTATTGACGATCAATGTTGATCAAAATAATGTTTCATGGGTCTCATAGCATTATATATTTGAAAGAAAAATGAAATGAGAAAACTCACCGGTCATAACAATGCACCACTAAACATGAATATTAAAGAGATATTTTATTTCAAGAGGCACACCCTACCCTGTACATGAAAATATTGACACTCACCTCAACAAACTCTGGTTCAGATGTTTCATTCAAACGGGTACTCTTTCTGATTTTTATATTAGAAGAAGGAGGTTGCATCACTGGTGCAGCCATTGTAATTCTTCTATTCTCTTTTTTCTTTGTAGCCTTGACCTCAGAATCACTATCTTCCTCACTAGAGTATCGCCCCATACCCATAGATCTGAAATTGATGGAATGTTTTCCAATCGAATATACCGGGTGTCTACGGAAGGTGGCTGTCCCCTATAACTTTTTTGTTTTCGTAGATGATGAAATGAAATTTATTGCATATAACTACATTTTTTGACAAGTAACTAAACTTCATGCAAATTCCGGATTCACTAGATTTTTAAATGAGACACCTGGTATATTTCCAGTTTTCTGTCTCCATATGACATTTAGAATACAACCATGTCATTTTGTTAATTTTTGAAACCGTTTTCTTTTTTTTTATATAATTTAGTAATTGACATAAATCTTAAATGGGATTTACAAATAAATTCCATACCAAAAAAATTGAGAAACTTGTTGAACAATATTTGAAAACTTCTCAATTTATTATTCACTCATTCAATTACAACTGAATTATGGAATTATTGGATGGGGGTGTGACATTTGTGAATGATAGCTGATAGATGAACATTAGACAATTATACTGTTATATTGACCTACCTTGTTAAAACAAAAAGAAAATAATGTACACAAATCACAATTATAATACCAGATTTAAAAATGAAAAAACAACAAAAATTAGTCAATAAAACAATTGGCTAAAAAAATTATTTAATCATTTCTCCTTATGTTTATGATTTAGTACCTGACAAAATTAAAGTTATCACATCAATTTTCTTATTAAAAAAAATCTAAAATCTTGGATATTGGAATGCCCTAGAATAACTTTTCATGAAATACTGAAAGTATAAATAATTGTGTTTCAATATCATTTGGTGAAATCACCTACCACAAAAAAAATCAGCATCATATTATAATTTTATATAAAATAAATATTTATTACTCAATATCCCACAACAGGATTACTTCGTGGGATTGTTTTTTATAGTTTGTTTTGCATCAAATATATTCTGAAATGTTATAACTTTTTATAAAATAAACTTATTGCTTACTTTCGCCCAATACTATTTACAATCTGATATTGTCTGTATATTATTCTCATGATTGATATACAGAGGGAACATTTTTAAGAAGATATCACAAGCATTTTAGATTGACGATACTTACCTTCTTCCTCCATCAGATCCAATTTTATTCTTATTATCCAATAACATTTTCAGTTTCTTTGCCATAACTTTCCTTGTTGTTCCTGTTATGGGCATTACAGGAAAACCAAATTCAAGGAGTTTTGTGCGTAATTCCGCATCAGTTAATTTATCGACGTCCACCATCTGAAACCGACAAGCATTTTTTATTGGAAAATATATACATGGTGAGTAGGAATAAGACAAAAAACTTTGTATTCCGTTTTCTTACCTCATTTTGAGGTGAAAAGTTCCTATCAATGTAGGTCCTGAAATGCATATTCTCTGAGATACAGGGTGCCATTTTCATTTCATCAACATTACATGTACAGGGTGGACCAAATTCGAGGCGTAACATGGGGATCAGGTAAACCGTAAGAGATACAGGATCGGTTAAATTGTGGCAAAGTTGCGTAATTTTGTGCCTAATAAAATGCTGTCGAGAAAATCCCACTACTTCCGGAGATATCCGCATCGAATCGCATCGAATTTGGTCCACACTGTGCAGATTTAATAGCTGGATTTTGACCATCCCTTTGACTTTTCGAAAATGAACAAAATAATCGTAATATTATACAGGTGGTTTCAAGACGCCGGGTCAATCCAAAGTTGTATTTTTTTAATGAAACACCATGTATATTCATACATATTTTGAAAGGGTACAAGAGGGGCTTCTCAAAAATATTCTATACAGAGTGGATGGCGCTTCAGAAGTATCTACTGAACAGGGTGGACCAAATTCTAAGCGTAACACCATAAGAGATACGGGGTCGGCAAAGTGGTGTATTTTTGATTTCCGAAGATATGAGAAAAACAAAATTTCATGAAATCGTTAAGATTTTTTTCTGACCTTATTTGAAAGGATATTTCAAAACGAATGCAGGTTCATTATTGCCACTTTTTTGTTGCTATAAGAAGACGTCACATTTAAAGTCTGACGTTTCGTCTTCGGTTCACCATCATCAACTTTATTTTTCGAATACGGCTCCGGACTTTAATTTTTGATTTTGTCATCGGAACTCTCACTCTTGCATTGCTTTTGTTATCGGTTAGTTTTTGTTGAAATTATCATATCAATGGAAGCACTTGAAGTATTATTATTTGCATTAAACAGGGTGCACTTGAAGTATTATTATTTGCATTAAACAGGGTCCCATTGGGAAACGAAAAAAATTTCAACGGTGGATAGGGGTCACCGAGAATGTTCCGAATATACCAAATTTTCCGAATCTTACGAGTTTTTAGAGAATTTACAAAATCCGCTTACATATTTGAAGAGCATAAAAAAATTCTGACATCCTGTGTTTTATGATTATGAAAATCGGTACAGGTAAAAGGTAAAAATCCCTAATAGTACTTTTCGAAAAATGGGTCAATAAAATTGGTCGCAGAACAGCCAAAAAATATAATCACTCTATTGTTGCCTAGACTTTTCAAATACCTATCCACGAAAAAAAGTTTTTCAAAATCGATCAAATAATAACGATTTTACAGGGGTGGTAAGTCCTTTAGGTGGACACATATCAAAATGTATTTTTTTCGCTTCTTGCAAATGGAAGGTTTCACGACGAATATTTTTTGGCTATTCGATAAATATAATGCAATTAAACAAACATTTTTGCAACCAAATCACGTGACTGTACAGATTTTTCTATCGCATTCACCATTTACTACTTTTTTTAATACGACACTAATGAAGATTTTCATTAAAGTTTTCAAATACGAAAAAAAAAAACTAAAACTACCAGTCAGATAACGGTTAAGCATGAAAATGTGCAACTCTGCCCTTATTTAACCAACTTTGTATCACTTATAATAAATAATTCTATGTTGAAAGATCGAAAAACGGCACCCTGTATAACGAATTACAACAGGTCGATAACTCGATAGGTATTCAAGATACATATTATTCCCAAGTGAACATTTTGAACATTAGAGGTTTCAAATTTAAACTATGTATATCTCTTATTATTCCATGTTGATTATTTTGCCATCTCTTGCCAAAAATGCCGCGATTTTCCTTGAATATCGATATTTTCCTGGAGCATAACCAAGAAAGCGTAAAAGTTAGCGAACGTGCACTTTTTTCCATCTATCATACATAACACGTTTCATAAAAAATAATTAAAATAATCTTATCGATCAAATACTGCTTCACCTTACCATTGTCCCAAAATATACAAGGCTATTCATGAAAAGCTTGTAGTGGAACTGAATGAAATGAGAATCTTATCATCTTGATTTAATCACGTTTTTGGATATGGCCATTTTAACTGAAATATTTTTTCGATTTCTGGTCAATTTTGGTTTTACCAGAGGTGGATACTCTATTTCGAAAGATCGGGCGTATTCATGTCATGTCCTTCGAAAATGAAGAATTATGATATGAACTTGGTTGAAATAGACAAAATTTGCATATTTTAGGAAATAATCGGGTGAACCATTTACGAAAATCGGAAATTATCACGTTTTCCGAGATAACACCGAGATATCGCGTTTTATTTTCTTTTGCACAAGCAAAAAATAACAGTATATCTGAAATCGGTTAGATAAGGACGAGGATAAATACTACATAAAATTTATAAAAAAATAATGGTCCATATTTGAAATAAAGTTGATGGTAGCCCCCTAAAAAGAGATATTATTGAAGTGGTAGGACAAGAAAAAATATGGACTGTTTAATAGTGATGGGCATAAATCATGAACTCATCATTTCTACAGTGGAAGTTTGAAGCATTACAAAAATGGTACGGTGATATTCTACTTCAATTTAGAATGCACCAATTCCTTGGCAATCTTTAATCTTGAGATGCAGGTTTAGTGGCTAGTAATTAGTTTTATCTTTCATTGTATCATTGAAGATTATAATGTATCAAGATTATTATGCGATTTATTATAGTCGAGGACATTGCTAGGTTACGAGGCGTCAGCCGAGTCAACCGCAATGTCAGAGAAGGCGTTAAATCGCTAATTGACAACAGCAATACGAAAATAAATTATTTGGTATATACCTAACGTATTATGCTTTCATCTAATATATAAATAATTAATAACATCATAAACGTACCAAAACCTCAGTTACTCATTAGTTACCATAATTTACGTCAGTTTCGAAAGCATAATACTCTAGATACCTATACAAGCATAATACGTTGGGATACCAAATATAATTTATTTAATTTCGCATCAGCGTTGACAATGATAAGATAAAGCTTTGAATGTAACTCGATTATTAGCGTCTCGGACATTGCGATTGACACGGCTGACGCCTCGTCACCTAGCACTATGATAAATCACCTAATAATCACATTACATTAATAACTATAATATAATAGGTCTTGATGTGTCACTATAATTGGTATTGTTTTCAGCTTATATTTATCCATTTCTATATTCTCCATATAGGTATTTATAAAAAAAAGTCAAAAATTGTTGAGAATCTCATTGAAAATATCCAGGAAAATATGTATAAACGGAAAACTAGTTTTATTAGCAATTTGACTCAAAACTAAGGAAAGAGTAATAGAGTAAAAGAGGCTTTTCATATAATTTTGGAACTTGTGATATATGCATGATCCATATCATGAATAGGTATATTATCTACACAACTTCATAGCTATACTTTAACTGGACTGCTTAAATATATTTTAATTATATTTGGATGCCAGTGTATATCAACTTTATCACTT
This sequence comes from Chrysomela aeneicollis, assembly GCA_029955515.1. Lineage (NCBI taxonomy): Eukaryota > Metazoa > Arthropoda > Insecta > Coleoptera > Chrysomelidae > Chrysomela > Chrysomela aeneicollis. The sequence continues at coordinate 13,309,195 of JARUHQ010000010.1, forward strand.
ACTTTATCCTTTTCTATAAGAAATCAATCACTAATTAATAAATTTTCCCTCCAATATCTATCATCACATATAGGTGCAAATTGGTAAAACTCCAACAGCAATGACCAATGACCTTGATCTAAAACATAATCGAAAATAGTTTTACATCACCTCTCTTTTCCCACTTTTGATTGAACTCACAATTTTTGTTACAAAATCAAATTGTGAACAAAATTTTTTAAAGATTGAATCCTCAACCCAAGCGGCCACAGGTTCTATCTAGCAGTTCAAGCACATGAAGCACACCATAAATAGAAATGACGTCAATGACGACTCGCTTATGTCATTTATCTAGTGAGATGTGACACTAATGACGTATGAACGCAGACTTGGACTAAAGGTGCATTCACAACTGTATTCGCCGTAATAATACTAAGCTAAGCTTGAAGCTTAAGCTCGCAACTTCACGGATTAAGCCGTTTACTCCTAGGCGATTTCGCGTTGGCGATGGTGTGACCTTGAAATAAAACAATAGAGATTGGCTGGGATCTGTTCCTACTATTCAAACTGACCAATAACAACAGCGCATTTTTCATCGCTAGTGTCGCCAAAGCCAAAATCGCCTAGCAATAAACTGGGCTTAAGCATCAGAAGTGTCGACTGTCGAGTGTCGAGTCGAAATAATTTGGTTTGGTTATGGTTTTATTTTGAAATAAATGTTTATTAGTTTATTTTAAAATACAAGTTGTGGGTATCAAATAGCAAATTAGAAAAACTTAACTAATACGCCTCCAAGGTTCAAGTATTCTTAAGTAAACATGGTGAGGAGAGTGGACTTTATTATGAATTATAATGTTTTTCATATTAATTCTTCAAATCTATCTTCAAAGAGACCAATCTATATTCCTGAATTCATAGGAAATATTTGAACAACAGAACATGCATAATAATTTTGTAGACTGATAATCCTTTTCAGTTAGTTTTAGTTTTGGGTGATTTACACATTCCTCATAGATGTAGCAGCTTACCAGCAAAGTTCAAAAAACTACTAGTGCCAGGAAGGATACAGCACATACTTTGCACAGGAAATTTATGCACAAAGGAATCCTATGATTATCTGAAAACATTGGCTAGTGATGTACATGTAGTTCGTGGTGACTTTGATGATGTGAGTAGTAAATGTTGATGACAAGTATTATTCAAAATGTGAGAATCAAAGACATTCAAATACAATTTACCTGTAATGAACCATTGATACATGACATAAGTATATATTTTTGTTTCTAGATATTGATGAAATGAAAAGTATAATAAAAATAAATTTCCCTCCTAGTTAAATTTTGAATTGAATGAAATTTTGTTGAATATTATAAATGATAAAGGATATTAAGTGGTTGCCTCTCTGCTCGAATCATTTATGCTCATTTTCAGAACTTGAATTACCCAGAACAAAAAGTAGTGACTGTTGGCCAGTTCAGGATAGGGTTATCTCATGGCCATCAGGTAGTACCTTGGGGAGATCCTGAATCCATAGCTCTGATTCAAAGGCAGTTGGATGTAGACATTCTCATATCTGGCCATACTCATAAGTTTGAAGCTTATGAGCATGAAAATAAATTTTACATCAATCCTGGATCTGCTACAGGGGCTTACAATGCTCTAGACCAGTAAGTTTTTCCTGATTTATCTTTAGAATTACTTTTTACCAATACAAATGAAATTAATATTCTGATACATTAAGAAACAGAACCTACTTCTAATTGTAAGATAGTTTTAATTGTCAACAAAGTTTCAGAAAAATAACCTTTATATTACTGTCTTTGTCTCTTTGATATTCAGAATTTATTGATTCAATCCTGAAGAAACTATTGAAACTATGAAATTTGATATTCAGACAAGGTAACTCAATATTACATCACCTCACCACATCAATGAAAATGCTGGCAAGTGACAAAATCAGTTTTTCAAATGATTTGAATCACAACTGATTTTTAAACTTTTTTCTCAATCAATGCCAATTCTTTTGGCATTGATTTCGTTGAAAATAATACCCCTAAGTTTCCCTGCATGTTTATTTATTGATTTTAGATCAATCACTCCATCTTTCGTGCTTATGGATATACAAAATACAACTGTGGTTACTTATGTGTACCAGTTGGTTGGTGAAGATGTTAAAGTGGAAAGAATCGAATATAAAAAGAATTGATGCAATTTATATCATATACATTCAATTATAAGCTACCTGTGAATAAAGTATATTGGAGATAAAATATGGAAATATCTTGTATTATAATTATAGGTTGACTTTTTTACCATCAGGAATAATACTTTCATCACATAAAACAAAATTTGAGGCATTAACACATTTTATTGTCAAAAAATCTATTTCATCCTTATGAAAACGATTTTATTAACATTCCTAGATAATCAAATATATTAATAGTCTTTTGCACTGAGAGGTATCAATGTTTCATTTATTTCTTTGCTAAATATTCCAATGAATTCTTCAAACTGAAAATTCATTATTATAGATATTCAAAAGGTTTTCAAGCTCATATTGATTTAACAGATAATCCAAGAGAGTTCCAGCAAATTTCACTTGTGAGAAATAAAATATTTTTTTTCATTATAATGTATGTTGTATTGTTATTATTATAAATAAATTATAACCATTCAATGGAGGATATGAAGTTTTTTTTATTCCTGCTTTCATCAAATAATAATTTTCACTTCACTATCCTGGTTTTATAATCCTCAGAATGTTTTCAGTTTGAATACAAATATGAATTATTTGTGAAGGATGTCCCATAAAAAAAGTGGCAGCACTCTGTTGCTGATATTATAAAAAATATTCGATTTTCCTATTTATCAACACTGGTTTATGATAAATATTGAATATATTCAAGATAATCTTCACAGTATTCAACAATTCCAGTGCTCTTACCTATAAAATTATATCAACTCATTTTATTTGATATCAATTTATTCATAAAACTATTACAAACAAAAAATAAATAAATAAAAATATTACACTACCCCTTCAGATGAAACCACCAGCTCACAAGTGCATTCAAACACCTAAAAACATGTTGGTATTCAGAATGTCAACATCTCATTTTTTGTAATTCTTAAATATATCTGTCAAAACAGTCTGTTCCTGCCTCTTCACGCTCTTCATCTCCAATATCTTGTGAAATTCTACTAACTGAGATTCAGGCAACAACTTCCTATACTGCTCCACAAAATTCTTCTGGGGCTCCAAAGGGGTCATCACAACTTTCAGTATCATCTCGGCCTTGGTCATCCCCTTCGTCACTACTTTCGAATACGCCGCGGGCGCTTGCCGATTTATCTGAGAGGAAATCGAGGGTAGATTGAGCAGAACCGTCTTCAGCATGTGCGTGTCCAACAGAAGTTGCTCGGCGCCCTCCGTGTTTATGGGCTTGCATTTGTAGATGTTCTGAATGAACTTCGGGATGAAGCTGTTGGCGAACTTGATGCAGAACTGCGTGAAATATTTCCGGGAATGCGAGAGGTTCTCCCTGATGATGGGAACCGTGTTTTTCAAGTTGGTGGTGATGGCTGTGATGTATGGACTTTGGTCTCCTACTGTATCAACATTCTGCCATTGGATCTATAAGTGAATAATTACTCATGTTATTGTACCATTTCATCACGTGGAACCAGTGAGTTTCAGCATTATCGACAGGGATCTATACATTTTTCCAATTTTATTCAATTGTCTTTACAAATAGTCACTTGTATTTTAAAAGGCATTGTTTGTATTTCAAATTAGTCAATAAAATTTCAAAAAGCATGAATTTAATTTCAAAATTATCAATTCAATATCAAAATGCGTCAATTGCATTTCAAATTAGCAATTTTTATTTAAAAAAACGTCAATTATATCTTAAAATTATCACTTGTAATCTCCCTAGCAGCAGAATTATTACCGATGAGTTTTTCAAGGTCACGAATGTTTTTGTAATTGATAAAATATTATCCCGAGTCGAAGTCGAGGGAAATTTTCTATCAACAAAAAGAGTGAAACTGAGAAAATGAACCCTATACGACCTATTCTGCGTAGATACTATGCTGTAGATAGTAACTGATGTTTATTACTAATATTTCAGGAACATTCAAGAAAGTAATCCATTTTCAATCATAATATCTAATATCACATGTCTACCCAGATTTTATTCTGAGTGACGTTTGTCAATAAATACAGGCGCTTCATTTTTGACAAAAAAATTATCACTTATTATATTAGCTTCATTTGAGTTCGAACGATTACTGTTCTAGGACCGTCAGAAGCATGCGCAGTAGAATTGGTTGCATTCGGGTTTTGTCGAACCGTTCTAGGACTGACTTGTTACGCGTTCGGGTTTTTTCAGAATCGTCCTGAAACGGTCCTAGAACCATCCGAAATCAGTACCTACTATCGAGCGTGAACCGTTCTGGGATTATTTTTGGCGCATGCTCATTGCTCATTTTCATTTGGAAGTAGGTATCTCGTATTAATTTAAATATTTTTGTTTATTCTGTTTGTTGCTGTTTTCAATATTTTCATTGATTATGAATTTAGTAGATTTGTTTGATACTAATGGTTCATCGTCCTCAGGCAAGCAGTAGTGAAGAGTTCCTTGCTGAAGTTGCTGATATTGTTTTTCTTTGAGATTTTTTTTGCAATATCTAGCTTTTCTTTCTCCCTTTCATCTCTTCGCTCATAAAAAGACTTCATATCATCGTTTTTGAGCTCTATTAAAATATCGTTACGTTTCTGGTAAGTGCAGCCACGCTTACGTTTTTAGGATTTTGGAACAGTATCTATCGTGGGATTTTGTGAATAGGAACTGGAGGGCTCTTCAATGAATATGGAATCTTCATTCTCTGGGATTGAAATGCAGGGAATCATGGCAACACTTGAATGTTCTGGAGATTTTTCTCTTAAAGTACTAAGTATTGACGGTGTAATAATTTTCTTTTTTCAAAAATGTCATCCATTTCACTTTCAAATTCAAAGTTCTTCATTCTTCCTCTACCCGTTTTACTAATAATAATAATAAAAGTACTTTATTGGTTACCCAATAGGCTACCGACCTGAGTCCTTCAGCCTGTTATACATTGATAATCATTGGTATTTACATTATTTTATGGTATGTTAATAATATGCAATCATTTGTGGTGAGTAAAAAAAAAATAAAGATGTTGTTAATTTCCTGGCCTTTCTGCTAAAGTGATGAGGCATTCCATCAAGGTGTTTGCTGGAAACTTGAATCTTGGGTTCACTGTCGGGGCTCTTCGAATGGATTGGGTTTGGAATTATTGTCGATAACCTTTTTATAAGTCCTCCCCAACACTTTGAATCGATTTTCACATATATTTGAGGCAATAGTGATCTTATATTGATTAGACATCTCTCTTGCTTAATCCAATAATTTTTTTATTGGCTTCAAAGATGCCTATTTTTTTTATATAATTTGTAGAGTTTAAGGAGCTTTATTAAAGTTCTTTCCCTATTAAAAAATTTATCTTTTCCAGTCTGGAGATTTTTTTTCGGAAACATATGAATTCATCCATACTGAAATCTGAATTGAAAATAATAATTTAGATATTTAATATAGGAAACCATTTCAATATGAACTCACCTTCACCTGATATTTTGATAATTAAAGGTAATGATCTTATAAAAAAACGGTTATTTTCCGCAAATTAAATTTTTCGATATGTCAAATTAGATCATTGAATTATTCGTTTTCAATTGTTTTCATATTTTGCCGCGTTCGGGTTTTCATAATTTTTGAACCGTTCTGAAACAGTCCTAGGATTCGAAACGAGTACGCACCTTTTCTGCGCAGTTCGAGAACGATTCTTGAACAGTTCTGAAATCGGAACCCGAATGAAACTATTAATTCCGTCAATAGGAACTAACAAAATCATCATGGTAATCGCCCGTTGCTACAAGCAACGTATACAACAAGGAGCTTTCTAATTGGTTGAAAATAAATTTATGAAATTTTCAAATTAATTTCAAAAACTATCACTCCAAATTCCATTACAGTTTGTTTTTCTTAAAAAAAATACGAAATGTATTTCGTAATGTATCATTTGAATTTAAAAACTGAAAAAGCACAGGCAAAGGTTAGGTAAGGTTAGGTTGGGGGTGATATTTTCATTCACCATTCATAATACTGATTAGTTTTAGAATTGAAATGATGGATTTTTTAAATTGAAATGGAATTTTTTGAAATTAAATTGATTAGTTTGAATTACAAATGATGCATTTTTAAGTTGAATTGATAATTTTGAAATACTTTTGACATTTCATGAAATTAAATTGACTGATTTGAAATAAAATTTACGCATTTTGGAATCGATTTGATAATTTTGTGATAAATTTAATACTGTTTGGAATTAAATTGAAAAATTTGAATTATAATTGATACCTCTTGAAATCAACTTGACGCTTTTTGAACTAAAATTGGAAAAGGTGTTGCTCTCATTTGAACTTGATAGTTGCCGCTACTGCGAGAATTTCGCTGAAACTGATAAACTTGGTACGAAGTCTCGGAATCCTGAGCCTAGAATAAATTAACAGTTATGCACAAAATATCTAATAGGTCGAGGTGCTTGAGAGGCTAGAGGCTATAGGATATGCCTGAAAAAAGACAGCCAAGCTGCATTGAACAAGAATTTTACTCTTGAGTCAGTCAGACTTGGCCTGCAAATAATCTTGAGAGTTTAAATACTCACAAGAGATAGGTAATCAATAACTAATGCATGAGGAAGTTGAAGGAAAAAAACCGTTACACCATAAAAAAAAGAGCTATGATGTGAGATACTTCGTGACTCAACTAAAAAAACATAATAAATGGCAGACAATCTTTGGAAAACAGAAAAATGCGGACTCTACTCTATTAAACTAATCTAACTAAAAAATAAAGTTACACATCTAACAGTAAATTGAACTCCATGAAAGGCAATTAATCAAGGTTATATTTCTTCAAGTCAGCAAATGTATAAAATTGTTTTAATGGTTTGAAAATATTACTCACTTTGCTCATAGCTGTCAAGGCTGGTTCACAAGCATTCTCCAGATCTTGAACTAGTATTTGTATACAATTCGATATAACCCTGGAATAATAGTTTATTTTCATCATTTTCGAATATTTCATGAAGGATGACTCACTTGTGGAAGTTATCCTGCTCTTTAGATAAATCTATCTGATCTGCCAGACATGGCTCTATTTTTTCTTTCAGTTTATCTGATAACTGTTGTGTTGTTTCCAAACAATATTCTGCAGTTGTGAGTATACAACAGATTTTTGTCTGTTCTTCTTTAGAAAATCTAGAAAATATGTTGGATTGTTTCAAACTCATTCTAATTTATATCCTGAGCAGATTCATCTTGGGTTGATGACATTTTATAAAGTTATATAATTGAAAATGTGCAATATTTTCTAAAAACTTGAATTAGCACCTTCAGGTGTAAATAATCTTCAGTTTGTTGTGTTAGTGTCCTAAAAAAGCATCTGTAACGAATTCATTGCATTCAATCTCTTTAATAATATTCCAACTGCTTTTTCAATCAGTCAATCAGAGGTGAATTCGAAAATAGTGAATACTATTTCAATTCTACCAACAGGTAGAGAGATTCGTCAAACTTGGATGTTGCCTAATATAAATATGAATTACAAAAGAAGTTACCTTGTTAATTCACCTTCTTTCAGAAGTGAAGAGAAATTATGGATCAATCCAGAAGTGGACATCTTTTGAAGATCTTTGGTAAAATTTTGCACAGATGTACCCAGGGTTTGAGATTCAAATTTAGGTAAATTATTTTGCAGAAGTTTCTCAGAATATTCGTGCAAATATTTCTGGAAGGTTTTAGTCAGGCTCAGCATTGTCTGTCCTCTGTCGAGCTGATTACATTGAATCATACTCTTTTTGTAAAAAACAAACAGATCTGGACAACTTGGCAAAATCGAAGCTTGGGTTTCTGTGGCTTCAGTGGGCTTAGCCTGCTTTTGGTCCAAGACAAATCTCTCGATAAGATCTGACAAGTTCCGATCCACGCTCTCGATGTAGATTTCCAAATGCGGAATGAAGCATGTGCCTGAAATATTTCTATCAACTGATATACATTTTCATTTCCAGACTAGATTGGAAAAATATAGGAACAATGTAACTGTTGTCAACTGTCAAGTTTTATAAGTCCAGAAGGCGAAATAGGCAATAAAACTTTAGTGAAACTTGACATGTTTTACTCAGGAATGTTTTTATCAGATGAATAAAGTTTCGGCAATTATCCTTCTGTTCTGGTTTCCAAATTATTCGATTCAGCCTACATGAACATGATAAAGCATTGGTGAATTTCAGCTTAATTTACAATAAAACTTATATTATAATTATAATGCGAAAAAAAATAATTGTTAAGCAAAAAAGACGTCAAGCAGTCAACACTACCCCAATGGTGAAGTTTCCGAAATTTAGATTTTTATTCAACGTTAGAGTTTGTGAAAATTCATTGAATAAATATTTCTCGTGCGATCAAATTCGACTCCCACAAGTGTATTTTCGGATACTCCATAAAGAAGTTATTATAAGACTTGAAATGTTAAGAGTTCTTTAAGGAGCTATCCAAACAGTATTTGGATCATTATCATTGAAATACCTTAGGTTCAGGCATAGTTAAGAAACTTGAACAGTTATTTCATACCTATTAACCCATAAAATGGAGACAAACTTGGATCACTTTCTTGGTCTTCACTTTTGGAGTCTAGTTCCCTGTTTTTGTCAACCTTGCTGTCATCTGAAGATGTCATATTATCTTCATTCAGAGTTATGCCGGTAAAACGTCTGTGTAGGAGGTTCTCAAATGCAGTTGTTTTTTGAATAGCATAAAGCAATAATTTGACATCTATTTCGTTCTTTCTCTTTGTCATTATTTTTGACAGCTCCCCTCTTGTATTGTGGCAAAATTGAACGGCTATTCTTTCAGAGACTTCCCAATTTTGGGGAAACATATTACCTGAAAATGAAGATAAAATACACAAATTGATAAAATCATCTCAAAACTTGCTTCAGATTCACCTAACCGATCCTCAAATTCTAATAAGTGTCTTTTTATCCAGGCGTAACGTTTATCTATTTTGTCCAACCAAGCAGTATCTTCAGTTTCTTGAAATAAATGAGTATACTCTTGAAGCTGTAAATCCACGAACCACTTCAATAACTCCTGCTTCACTTTTGGATCCAGAATCGATACTACCAAGCAAGCCTGCGCCAACTGCTTATTGGGAATAACTGGTTTACTATTGGAACCTAGGGAAAAAACTTTCAGCCAAACATGGCAACAGACGCAAGAAAGAGATCAAAAAGACCATCATAATTTGTTTTTCTACAGTTTGTTATCAATAACTCAAAAAACTAAAATGACATCAGATTTTCTTTCAGATAATTGTTCAGCATGAGAATGCACCACATGCAGCTTTGCACTGATTTGACCTACCTCCTATATCTTATAATAAATGAGATATCCATTGCAAAGCTCGAATAACGGACACCCTGTATATCCATTTTTAGTCTTTCTTGTTAATTGTAAACTTTTTATATCTGCAAATTTTGTATACTATTTGATAATAATTAATAATAATCTGATAAAAAGTCAAAATTTTGTTTTATGTTGATAACATTACAATTCTTGAAATCATCTCCTAAAGCTAATTAATAATAGATCCTAGCAATAAAGCACTGGATATTATCAAATTAGCATTGTAAATAATTGGTTCACTATCACTATAGAATATATCCTATATATATCAAGGGGGTTGTGGTTGAGTGTTTTTTTTTCAATATCATTTTCAATATACCATTATCAAAGAAGTCATAGGATAGATTTAAACAACTGTGGTGAAAATATACACACAAATTAGAGTATTGTATCCTCAAAAGGAGTGCAACTGGCAACATAATTTATTTTATAGATTTCAAAAAGTAGAACATGGCATTAGTCATATTGAATTATTGTAAGAATACAGTTCTTCAAATCATATCAGATTCTTTGGAAAGATGATATTTCTAGAATTGTCTCTCTGAATTCCAATTTTGCATTTTCATCCCATTAAAAAATAATACAGACTATTATTAGCAGCATGGTCAGAACTTATTAAATCTTTCAAACAGGAGCTATTGATATGTCATGTTTCTCATATCATGTTTCCCATATTGAATAATTTATAAATTAGCATTATTAAATAAGTTATATATTAGTTCCAGCAGGATTGAATCACCTGTGAATGCTTCCTTGAAATCATGTGTTATCTGGTCTGCCAGCTCTACATGAATTGATTTCACTTGATCACTCAATTTCTTGATTTGGGGAATGTCAGAATAATTTTCAAAATGGGACATGACCTCACTAATAGCTTGTAGAGGAAGAGCTATTTCTCCATACAAACGTTTCTGTGTGAGAGATTTCAGAGTATCCACTCCACCTACAAGCATATGTAGGTGGTTGAGAGTAGTAATGGCAAGGGTCAAATTTCGCTTAGCACAGTCTAACTGTTTTATGTCTCTTGTTATTTCCCTAACCATTTCCTCAGACTTTTCTGCACGCTCTTTGATATCTGTTATTTGAAGAAATAACTGTTTTATAACTTTCTGAGCTTCCTCCAAAGCTTGCCTTCCATCTTCACTGGCAGTTATTTGTCCTCTCACCACAGTGCTAATTTCATTATCAATTGAATTAATTTTATTCTCCATCTTGAGTACAACCTCATCTATGTTGGATAAGGACTGTTCAGTTGGGAACAGAGAATTGATATAATCTATACTGTTGAAATCTGGTTCATCTAAGGGATCTTTACTGGGCAAAACCTAAAGATAACATAGGTATGTGTAATTGTTATGGTAGGACAATAAAATTATGAATACCTTTTCTATAGCTTTTTGTACTATAGGAGAAAAATTGATAAATAGGTCCTGATCATCATCCTCTATGATGTCTTCTTCATTTGGCGAGTTTTCCATCATATTTCTTCAGATTGTCCTTAGGGTCCTCCTGATGAAATTAATTCATAATTTTTATTTTGAATACAAGAATGCGCGAAATGGACTGATATATAAGAATATTAAAAAACTGAAAAGTGAAAATTTTGTATCAATCTTTGAAAAACATTGACGTTTCTGATTCCATAGATAAATACATGACACAATATTGACACCTGAAGACACGTCTGCCATCAAGTTTGATTGTGAATCCCGCTTAAGTGTCATCCACAGGTTCTGTACTTAAGGAGTAAAAAGTCTCATCTTCTTCTTGTTCATCTCATGAACTTGAAAGAAGAAGAAAATAACCCCATTAATTTTCTGCAGTTTTTTTTACTTCTACAAATCTACTAAAAAGATAGTCATACTGTGTAGTCATATCTGCTTTCTAGTTTGCACGACTATTATATAAACGAATCAATGGGAAAAAATCACAGACACAAAAAAGATCTGAAAGCCAATAAGGCCAAAGTCAAATTGAAACAAACAAAAACCAAGTTCCTTCCAAAAGGTTTGAACATAACAAATACTTCTTTCAAGATAAAACCCATAGTTTTGGCTGAGCAGTTGAAGGAGAAAGAACAAAATGTGCCTCTGAGTAAACGAAAACTGGATATCAAAGTAAGATCAATAATCCCTTTGAATTATTTGCATAAATAAACACTATAACAGCCTTATACCATCAGATATTATTAACTTATACTAACATGGTAGTCTGGACCAGATATTCTGGTACACAATCGATCAATCAAGCAAACAATTTTGCTGCATGATGTTCTATTCTATTGTAAAATACATTCTACACCTCGCGTAACAAATGCTCAAAAGCAGTTTTGCACAAGGTGTAGGAGAGTGCTACACTTTGCATACAAACGAAAGGGGCTATTCATTACTGATGGGATATGGTTTAGCTTGGTGTGAGCCAAAACACTAAATCATAAAGTGTGACCCATTTTTAATGGAAACACCCCCTAAAATTTGAAGTTTTAAACAGATCTTAATAATTTTTTTTTGAAATATCAAGTACTAGAAGGTCTACTTTGGGACAGGATTTGAAATGTTTATTCCAATTTTCAGGGCATACTATGATATTTTTTCTTAGTCAAAAATGGAGATTTTTTATTAGCGATTTTTTTATTGAAAAAATCACTACGCCACTGGATTCAGAGTGCCTCTAAACAGGTGTTACCAAAATTTCATGAAAAAATATTCGTTGATAACAAAGTTATGACAACTCAAAAATTCGAAAACTCACACAGCTAACACCCTAATCAACAGATATAGCCATGAGAATATTTTTTTATAATTTCAACAATAAAGTGCCGCCAGATGAAAAAAAAAACAAATAGGGTACATTTTTTTAATGAAAATAACGGAATTACATTCACACACTTCAACTAATAATGAAGGAAAAAAATTAAATTAACATAACTAATTTTTTGATGAAATTTTGGTCACATCTGTTTACAGGCACTCTGAATCCTGTGGCGTAGTGATTTTTTCAATAAAAAATCGCTAATAAAAAATCTCGATTTTGGACTAAGAAAAAATATCGTAGTATGCCCTGAAAATTGGAATAAACATTTCAAATTTTGTCCCAAGGTAGACCTTTTAGTACTTGACATTTCAAAAAAAAATTATTAATATCTGTTTACAACTTCAAATTTTAGGGGGGTGTTTCCATTAAAAATTGGTCACACTGTAGATTTGACTTTCCATAAAAGTTTCAATATTTTTTTATGATAAATTCAAATATTCAAATATTCAAATATTCAAATATTCAAATATTCAAATATTCAAATATTGAAATATTCAAATATTCAAATATTCAAATATTCAAATATTCAAATATTCAAATATTCAAATATTCAAATATTCAAATATTCAAATATTCAAATATTCAAATATTCAAATATTCAAATATTCAAATATTCAAATATTCAAATATTCAAATATTCAAATATTCAAATATTCAAATATTCAAATATTCAAATATTCAAATATTCAAATATTCAAATATTCAAATATTCAAATATTCAAATATTCAAATATTCAAATATTCAAATATTCAAATATTCAAATATTCAAATATTCAAATATTCAAATATTCAAATATTCAAATATTCAAATATTCAAATATTCAAATATTCAAATATTCAAATATTCAAATATTCAAATATTCAAATATTCAAATATTCAAATATTCAAATATTCAAATATTCAAATATTCAAATATTCAAATATTCAAATATTCAAATATTCAAATATTCAAATATTCAAATATTCAAATATTCAAATATTCAAATATTCAAATATTCAAATATTCAAATATTCAAATATTCAAATATTCAAATATTCAAATATTCAAATATTCAAATATTCAAATATTCAAATATTCAAATATTCAAATATTCAAATATTCAAATATTCAAATATTCAAATATTCAAATATTCAAATATTCAAATATTCAAATATTCAAATATTCAAATATTCAAATATTCAAATATTCAAATATTCAAATATTCAAATATTCAAATATTCAAATATTCAAATATTCAAATATTCAAATATTCAAATATTCAAATATTCAAATATTCAAATATTCAAATATTCAAATATTCAAATATTCAAATATTCAAATATTCAAATATTCAAATATTCAAATATTCAAATATTCAAATATTCAAATATTCAAATATTCAAATATTCAAATATTCAAATATTCAAATATTCAAATATTCAAATATTCAAATATTCAAATATTCAAATATTCAAATATTCAAATATTCAAATATTCAAATATTCAAATATTCAAATATTCAAATATTCAAATATTCAAATATTCAAATATTCAAATATTCAAATATTCAAATATTCAAATATTCAAATATTCAAATATTCAAATATTCAAATATTCAAATATTCAAATATTCAAATATTCAAATATTCAAATATTCAAATATTCAAATATTCAAATATTCAAATATTCAAATATTCAAATATTCAAATATTCAAATATTCAAATATTCAAATATTCAAATATTCAAATATTCAAATATTCAAATATTCAAATATTCAAATATTCAAATATTCAAATATTCAAATATTCAAATATTCAAATATTCAAATATTCAAATATTCAAATATTCAAATATTCAAATATTCAAATATTCAAATATTCAAATATTCAAATATTCAAATATTCAAATATTCAAATATTCAAATATTCAAATATTCAAATATTCAAATATTCAAATATTCAAATATTCAAATATTCAAATATTCAAATATTCAAATATTCAAATATTCAAATATTCAAATATTCAAATATTCAAATATTCAAATATTCAAATATTCAAATATTCAAATATTCAAATATTCAAATATTCAAATATTCAAATATTCAAATATTCAAATATTCAAATATTCAAATATTCAAATATTCAAATATTCAAATATTCAAATATTCAAATATTCAAATATTCAAATATTCAAATATTCAAATATTCAAATATTCAAATATTCAAATATTCAAATATTCAAATATTCAAATATTCAAATATTCAAATATTCAAATATTCAAATATTCAAATATTCAAATATTCAAATATTCAAATATTCAAATATTCAAATATTCAAATATTCAAATATTCAAATATTCAAATATTCAAATATTCAAATATTCAAATATTCAAATATTCAAATATTCAAATATTCAAATATTCAAATATTCAAATATTCAAATATTCAAATATTCAAATATTCAAATATTCAAATATTCAAATATTCAAATATTCAAATATTCAAATATTCAAATATTCAAATATTCAAATATTCAAATATTCAAATATTCAAATATTCAAATATTCAAATATTCAAATATTCAAATATTCAAATATTCAAATATTCAAATATTCAAATATTCAAATATTCAAATATTCAAATATTCAAATATTCAAATATTCAAATATTCAAATATTCAAATATTCAAATATTCAAATATTCAAATATTCAAATATTCAAATATTCAAATATTCAAATATTCAAATATTCAAATATTCAAATATTCAAATATTCAAATATTCAAATATTCAAATATTCAAATATTCAAATATTCAAATATTCAAATATTCAAATATTCAAATATTCAAATATTCAAATATTCAAATATTCAAATATTCAAATATTCAAATATTCAAATATTCAAATATTCAAATATTCAAATATTCAAATATTCAAATATTCAAATATTCAAATATTCAAATATTCAAATATTCAAATATTCAAATATTCAAATATTCAAATATTCAAATATTCAAATATTCAAATATTCAAATATTCCCAAATTCGCGAGCAAACATAGGGAAATCGGTATGATACGGTTCGAAATACATTGTCGGTATTAAATTAGGAAAAATTGTGTATTTATATGCGCTAAATGCGCAACAATGTGCCGCAAAGAAATAGTGATTGAATTATATCTGCTCGTAGTGCATGCAACGATTTACACAGTGAATGCAGATATGATCGCAAATGTTCCTTTCTTCCTATGACGTGACAAGTTCAGCTTAGTGCGTTGAAATATGCGTGCATGTCGGACATTCGGCATTCGGACAGGCATCGCTTCGAGTGGAGATCTCACGGTCTCTACTCGGGTAATTATACTGCACTGATGAGGCCAATAAGCCCGAAACCTCGGTCTGTAGGTTGTTGAGCGTGCCTGTCTCGATGTGAATTTGTCACGTCGTACGAAAGGGAGAAAGGAACATATGCATCCACTGTGTGAATCGTTGCATGGACTACGAGTAGATATCATTCAATGTTCTGCATGGTATTTGCCAGGAAAGTAGTTATTTTCTGCTCGTAATCCATAAGACTCCGAAATTCAAACAGTGTTTGATATTTTTAATTTAATAAGACACTTTTACTTTATATTTTGATGGATAGTCGAATTCATGGCTCTTTCATTTCGCATTGGTTATTTATACAAATTTGATAACAACTTGTGACATAGGAGCGATACATTTTTTTTAGTGGGTCGTTCGCCAGTAGCCCTATCCTCCCACATCAATATGGTATGTCTAGTTCTGACAAAGATGAGGCTGATGGCATAATCCTTGCACCCGTAAACGCACCCGTTCGCACACCTTTTCGCTCGCAAGTTCCTGAACCCGTACGCGCACCCGTTCACTCGCCAGTCCGCGCACCCGTCCACTCGCCAGTCCGCGCACTCGTTCGCGCACTCGTTCGCTCACTTGTTCGCGCACTTGTTCGTGCACTCGTTCGCGCACTCGATCGCGCACTTGTTCACGCACTCGTTCGCGCACTTGTTCGTACTCTCGTTCGCGCACCGATTCGCCTGTTCCCTTTTCACCTGTACCCAGTCCCCAGATTTTCCTGATCAGGGGTAGATTAATTAACCTGCTCACTCTACCATAATTTGTTTCGAAATCATATTGAAAACAGTGGCAAGTTGTATATCTACTCAAACTGGATATGTGAATGCCCTGAACAGCAGTAAATCGATGAGAATGCTGAATTTACCATAATTTATTTCGAAATTATAATGCAAACAGTGACAAATTTAATATCCACTGAATCTGGATTCAAGAATGCCCTGAACAGCATTAAATAAATCAACCTGCTGACTATAATTCATTTTATTTATTTATTTATTTATTTATTTATTTATTTATTTATTTATTCAATTAGAGTCTTACAAAACACCATTCTTACAAAAGGTAATTAGATTATAAGACTGGCAAGAGAAGGAAAACACTAAGACTAATATGGACCTACCGAAAAGTAACTAGTTCAGAAATAAAATCAAGTAAAGTCACTACATTAGTACAAGACAAGAAAAAAGCTAGACAAACACATTGTGGTCAACTAAAGTTGAAACACTGACAATTTAAAACTTAAGAATTAAAGTCAAGGAACAAACCTAAAACATATTTAACAACACAAGATTTTGAAATTATAATGAAAAAAGTGACGATGAGTTGTATATAATCTGGATATGAGAATGTTCTGAACAGCAAAAAATTAATCAACCTGCTGACTATCATAATTTATTTTGAAATCAATGAAAACAGTGGCAATTTGAATAACTACTGAATCTGGATATGTGAATGCCCTGAACAGCAGTAAATAAATCAACCTGCTGACTATATCATAATTCATTTTGAAATTATATAATGAAAACAGTGACGAGTTGTATATCTACTGAATCTGGATATGAGAATGTTCTGAACAGCAGTAATAAATTAACCAACCTGCTGACTATGCATAATTTATATTGAAATCAATGAAAACAGTGTCAATTTGAATATCTAATCTTAATCTGGATATGTGAATGAATATGTGAACAGCAGTAAATAAATCAACCTGCTGACTATATCATAATTCATTTTGAAATTATATAATGAAAACAGTGACGACTTGTATATCTACTGAATCTGGATATGAGAATGTTCTGAACAGCAGTAATAAATTAATCAACCTGCTGACTATGCATAATTTTATTGAAATCAATGAAAACAGTGTCAATTTGAATATCTAATCTTAATCTGGATATGTGAATGCCCTGAACAGCAGTAAATAAATCAACCTGCTGACTATATCATAATTCATTTTGAAATTATATAATGAAAACAGTGACGAGTTGTATATCTACTGAATCTGGATATGAGAATGTTCTGAACAGCAGTAATAAATTAACCACAAAACTGTTAGGAATTTTTTTAGATCCCTCGCTGAATTGGTCGTTTCACATCGAGAAGCTCTGTACTAAGCTTTCTAGCTCAATTTTCATTTTGAGACAACTAAAAAATTTACTAAGTTCTGACACACTAATGAATATCTATTATGCTTTTTTTCACTCGCACATTTCTTATGGGATAACCCTATGGGGTAAGGCATCTGACTCTGTAAAAGTATTTAGACTTCAAAAGAAAGCTATCCGAATTATTGCAAATGTTGCCTTCAGGGACCATTGTAAACCTTTATTCCAGAAATTTAAAGTTTTGACACTACCTGCTCTTTATATATTCCATCAAATACTACAAATTCATACTAAAAATAATGAACTGAGTAAAAACTCTAATTTTCATGATTATAACACTCGCGGTGCTGGGCAACTCAGACCACAGAGATATAGATTAAATAAATCCGCAAATAATTCTCTAGATATTGCTCTTTATAATAAATTACCCTCCAGTTGGAAGATTTTAGACAAGCCTTGCTTCAAAAAAATATTGAAAAGATATCTTTCAGAAAATGGGTTCTATTCAATTCAAGAATATATGGATACACCGGTCAGTGATATGTAAAGATAGAGTCAAATACTATCTTTTATTTTCATATATATATGTAGGGTGTAGTAGTAGATTCATGTCTTATACATGTTTATGTGACTGATTTAATGTTGAGTGCAGATCTATTTTAAATGTTTTTTCCTGGACCTGCTACAAATATACATTGTATATGTACGTAGTTAAATAAAATTATCTATCTATCTATCTATCTATAATCAACCTGCTGACTATGCATAATTTATATTGAAATCAATGAAAACAGTGTCAATTTGAATATCTAATCTTAATCTGGATATGTGAATGCCCTGAACAGCAGTAAATAAATCAACCTGCGGACTCTATCATAATTCATTTTGAAATTATAATGAAAACAGTGACGATGAGTTATATATCTTACTGAATCTGGATATGAGAATGTTCTGAACAGCAGAAAATTAATCAACCTGCTGACTATTATAATTTATTTTGAAATCAATGAAAACAGTGGCAATTTGAATAACTACTGAATCTGGATATGTGAATGCCCTAAACAGCAGTAAATAAATCAACCTGCTGACTCTATCATAATTAATTTTGAAATTATTATGAAAACAGTGACGATGAGTTGTATATCTTACTGAATCTGGATATGAGAATGTTCTGAACAGCAGAAAATTAATCAACCTGCTGACTATCATAATTTATTTTGAAATCAATGAAGAAAATAGTGTATAAGTGGCAAGTTTATATATATAGTGTAGCATTTGGTATTCGCGATAGAAAATAACACGTAGCACCATCTCATGGTAACAATTCGAACTTCTCGAAGTGGTATCGTTTCGTCTAGCGATTTGTGACCAAACCGTGCGCGGCCAGTGTTGGACCCGTACACCACTTCCAACGATGTTGGGTTGTATATGTAGTAAGGGGTGGTAATCGTGTTGAGGAAATAACGGTCAGCGCAATATTTGGGTTTTTTAAATGGCAATAAGGTCAAATCCCGCGCATGCGCACAATTCATCATTAGCAAGGCAGACAGTCTTTTGTTTTTCCAAAACTGGCTTCACTTTCGAGTGAAGAGAAGAATAGGTGTTATCCATATTAGTTGTTATTATTATGTTTCTCATACATATTTTAACGTTGAATTACGAAATAATTTTTTGTTCAAGAGCAGATGAACATTTCTGAGACCAAGTTTCTCTTGAAAAATTGAACGAAGTATCATTACTTATTGGTAGTTTTACTGGAGGTTTACAGTAGATTTATTCAGGATGTTTGAAAATTCACTCAAAGTTAACTACTGTAGAGTATTCAAATAGGTCCAAATAACAGTTCTGAATTTTTTTTCAGGATATATTGAAGAGATTGAAGCATCACAATGGGAATGTTCGTTGTATTGCTTGTGAAGAATTGTCATCTATGTTTAAAATTCATAGTGCTGAGATCATTCATCATTTTTTTGAAATTATACCCGCCATTAGCCGGTTGATCCACGATGCAGAGAGCAACGTGAGAAAGGCAACATTGAAGGCAATCAATACAATTTTGGAACTTGTAAGTATCTTCTAATCCGAGTTCTAATCAATATATTCGATATCTGATATAATACTTCAAAAATGTGATTGTCAGTAATATTTTTTTTCTGATTATTCATGTAATTTATCTCGGAAAAAAGGTATAAATTCAGAGAAGTATACATCGAAATTGTATGAAACTGTTTTTGTTTATACAGTCTGAACACATTGGACTTGAATGCTCTTAAGGTTACTTTTCTGATGAATCTTCTTATCCAAGTGTATAGTTACCAATCTGGACTACTTTATAAAATAGTTTGATTTATACAGATACAGAGTGTCTCAAAAGAGAATGGCATATCAAAGATATGATTTTTTTAATTGAACACTGTATATTTTATTGCATTTTTGAACTATACGAGTCAAATATACTATAGTCAAAATATACAGGGTGTTCTATTTGAATTAACAAAGTTATTAAAGTCCAAACTTACTACACATGTATCTTACAATACGAAACACCCTGTATAATATTGAATAACCACTTGTACCGCATCTACCAGTTCTAAAGATTCTAAATACACTTCCTAAAATTGAAATGTGTAAATCGTCGATTTCCCAATGATTTCCAACTTTCCTTCAATGCCGTACATTTTCAGAAAAGTGCGAAAATCACGAGATTTATGACAGTTTGGTATAGGGACACTTCGGAGAAGTCACACTAATATTAGTCATAAAGTTCAAAAATGCAATAAAATATAGAGTGTTCCATTGTATAAGAGTGTTCCTCTGTATAAGAGGTACCCAAATATACAAGAAAATGTATGTAATAATATTCAAAAAATGTATCATAACATTAAAATAATTTGATGCCTTCAGATGATCGAAAATAATTTGAGGGAGATAATACTTTAAAATATCAAAATCCTAACTTAAAAAATGAGTTCTTGACCCTGTAAAAATTTTACAAGAAAAATATACCCTTCATTAGACTTGTATCATCCGAATATTTATTTTCTCATAATGATTAAATTTTTTCTGACATTAATTTGAATATTTTCCTTACAGACTCCTACAGGAAAATTAGAAACATATTCCAAATATTTATCAATGCATTTAGCTTGCGCTATGACAAATATCAATAGAAATATGCAAGAAGATTCCCTTCTGTTCCTGGATTGCTTCATCACCCATAACTGTGGCCTGATTAAAAAAACATCAGAGGGGCTATTAGAAGATCTTTTCTTGCTCATTTCTATACTCCGAAGCGATTCAAGTGTAAATCGTACGCTAACACTGAATTTAGGTAGCAAAATGACCAGTGTGGCCTGGAGAATAAAAGTATTGAATACATTGCGAGGTGTATTGGAGTCTATATACAAGAGGGATATGGATGACATAAAGCCAGAGTAAGTTTATATATTTGAATTTGATGTGCCTATAACTGAAGCCAAACTAACATATATAAGTATACATATTTTTGTTTTTGGGAATAGTTATGAATTGAAAATACTGCCACTTTTTGACCATTCATTATGAATTTTTCTAAATTGCTACCATATTGATAATCATATTAAATTTGTCAAAATGGATTTTGAAGTTTCTTGATATGCAGAAAGTAATTTTTGATACTCTGAAGGTGACCTTACTGTATGAATTATTTCTCGTAAAATTATGGCTCATGCTGTACATTATAGCGCCCAATGGTTCTTTTACCACATTCTGAAAATAACTTATAAAGTCTTCAAGTTTCAAGTCCAATTTGGTCTCACTTTATTCAAAAAAATATATAAGGTGATGTTTCAGTTGATAAATAAAACATGAGAAGAAATAAATACTAATATCCATTGTCTATTTACCATTATTTCGACTGATATATCTGTAGAATATTGCAAAGCCAGTAGATATTTCAGCAGAAAATTGCGAGAAATGACTCGCATGGCAACTATGGTTGCTTGGATTGAGATAGACATAGCGCTTCAGCCATTTTAAAGTAACTTGAATTTCAGCTGCAAGATTTGTTTTTCTATTCATATTAATTTGAATCATGATGTCAATTACTATTCTCGTCTGTTATGTGAATACATGAGTAATAATTAACTTATCTATTTTAATGGTATGAGAGCATTTATATTATTTTTATTCTTTATTGATACGTTTCTCGATATAGATTTTCAAAATTTTCAGGACACCAACAATAAATGTGAAAAGTACCAACTATTGTCCCCTCTATAAGACAACATTCCTAAAGGTATTAACATGCACTGATATTGAGGGTACGTTCAAAAAGCAATCCGCCCACCTTAATGTAGATAAACATATTGCTACATTGGTACCCTTGCTGTATGACACCTGGCTGGAAGTATTGCCTGATAAAAAAACGACAAAAACCGACACAGGTAAGAAAATCACCTAAAAAATTCCATTAACCCAACCAAAACTAGTTATAACTGAATCGCTCAACAATTGAAATAAAATAGGTACCCTTCTAATTTGACCACTTTTTTTAGAACATAGCATCTTGAAAACAGAAGCTGCATCAACACTTTTTTGTGTCGTTAGAATATTATACTTACTGTGGAGATATTCTGAGAAACTCAAAGATGATGCTGAATTTGTGGTAAGTTTGTATCAATAAATATGCTTAAAAGTGGTAGGTAACAATTATTTGAACTTTATTCATAAAGTAGAATACTCTCCTCAATGATGAAAATGCCTTGAAACAAAACCAACCTTTGATGTTCGAAAAGATATTCTCTACACCAAAATTACGCTGCTACAACCAAAATTGTTGATGTATTTGCCAACTTTCTTGAGACGGCTTTCATTAGATCATAAATTAGATCAATAACAACTACTTTAACATGCATTATGTGAAAAGGAATACTGACAGTGGATGATTGTCGACTGAAAACTTCGAATATTTCAGAAAGAAATATTTCTATCAACATATGGAAGAAAGTTTATGACAAACCTTGTAATGAATTTCCCATACTGCCAAAATGATGCTTCTGCCAAGTCGAAAAAAAAAAGTTTGGACAACAACCGATATTCCAAATGTGTGAAAGAGAATATTATGATATGCTATATATTCTTTCGTTTGAATAGAAATATGCATTCTAATACGAAGCATTTGGAAATACAAGCCATTACATCTTACATAAATAGTAAGTAGATTTCAAGTTGTTTTTCAAGTACAGGAAGAAATAAACATTTGCAATCTGCATTCACAATGTGAAACGTTGCATGTACTACGAGCAGATATAATTCAATGTTCTGCGTGGTATTTGCCAGAAAAGTATTTGTTGTCTGCTCCTGGTTCCAGTCATTCAAACTGTGTATGATTTTTAATGGACAAGACTATACCTATAGTTCAATTTATGTAAATATAATTTATGTATATTATTGATGAAAAATTTGAGAGCTAGTGGCTCACTATGCGAGAAACCTTAATTCATCCAAATTTCCTTATATAGATATAAACATGACAACACATGGATGAATCCTTAGATCATATATGCTTACACTAGATCTGGCATCATGTAGTATTTGTTTGGTATTAGAGGGGTCTGCAAGATAGTACTATGATATCACGTGGTACATCATATATGTATGGTCAAAATTTTGACCGACATACCAAACAAATAACCTTGATACCGTATCTAACGTGAGAATATATGATCTAAGGGTGAATATCTGAAGTTCCCTGTTTACCAAATTTACATAAAACTGAGAATCAAATAATAATTGGTTGTCAACGGCCCTTGTTGCTTATAAGTTCAGCAAGCAATTTATTGATGAGTTTGTTATAGATGATCGTTAAAAAAACTATTGAATTCATCGTTGCTCTCGTTTTTTTCGCCTCGAGACCAAAACAAGTTCTCAATTAATTCAGCTTTTCCCCATCATATAAATTGAGAACCATTATGATTGGTTACCTCATTTCATGAATGAAAACAAGCATGTTCAGGGTTGATTTTTGTTTGAAGCTCTGCAGTCTGGAAACATCATCCGAGGAACTAACATACAATATTTGTTTGAAATCTTGAGAGCGTGTCTCGTGGATAATCCATACTTGTGGAAAAATCATGGAAAAAAAATGGCCAGTGTTCTGGAACACAGTGTTAGCTTATATAAAAGCCATTTAATTGGTGACGAGTATCACATGGAGCTGATGAAGATTTTATGTGATGTTACTGAACATCTATATGGGTAATGTATCATTTTAGAGATATAATCCAAGTAGACAAATATTTGTTCACGGTTAAACAGCATTTAAAACGACTTATTAATTTATTTCAGATCAGGGATCCTCGAACACAGTTCATCAATTTTAAACGTTTCATTCTCTAGGTGAGTACAATGCTAGAATCTATATAATGATGTGTTAATGCTATCTTGGAAGGGTCTGAATTTGAATAAACTGACACCCTGACAAAATGATCATGTCATTCTTCCTAAAAGTTGATGAAAACAATTTAATATCAAAGTTTTCTGAAAATATACATACAGATTTATTACTCGAAGGATAATTGATTTAACTCACTGTCAATAGTCCAAGAATATAACATCAAGCATATTGTTTTTACCTTTCAATTCATTAAATATAGGCTCAGATCCTATGAGCATTTTCTTACCACTTGCGCCAAACATTTTATCACTTGAATGCGAGCATCTAGCGTCTCTAGAAATATTCTCCTTCCCGATCATATTTTTTCATATATTCAGTAACTTTTCATCTCGGGAAAACCCGAGAATGTTTTCAAATTACCACAAATTGTTTTGCATATTGGGATGGGTAAATAATGTTCATACAACGAAAGATACGACACTGATTAATAACTCTCCAGTGAATTGATGTGTTCTGGTCACCACTTGAATATTTCACAGCGTTTCACCATCCTTGAAATTCCAATTGAACATAATAAACAAAGTTTTTATGGTAAAATCTTATTCAAATTTTCACACGAACTGGAAGTATGCCGTTTAATGAACCAATAAACAAAATATGATTTGAAAACGAGACGTTTCGCGCTGTCACTGTCAGCGTTCGGTTGATTATCGGATGAACGAAATAAGCGCCGTTGGCGCATTCACCAAAAATACCGCAATCTCCAGATGAACATGCTATCTATAAACCACTCATGTATAAATGAGGCACACTGTATTATATGATAAAGATTGAATTAATATTTGTTGACGCATTTGACCATAAGTACCAACTGAAGGATATACATATATTTGGAAACCATAATAAAATTGGTCATGGGATGATTATCACTTTCAAATGTTACGATGTGGCAACCTCTGTGGGGGAAAAACATATGAATGTGAATTTCATGTTGTCTTCAGACAATTTGCAGCGTTTTACTATTTTAGTGGGTCTATTGTTTGGATGTCTCAAAGGCTACTTGTTCTAACATTGGCTGCTCATTATGTATCCTATTTTCAGGCATGAATAAATTGTATGTTTTTAAATATATTCCAATATTCGGCTACTATACCTAGATCCCTGTTGATAGTGCTGCCACTTTCCAATCTTCAGCCGAATCTGAAACATGTCACATTACATGTCATTAATTATGAAATTGCTATTGCTGATATCATTCCAGCTGAGTCTGGCATTGCCTCATGATGAATTTCAGGTGTCCTGCTTATGATGATTGGCTTTCTTCTTTGCCGGATCTCTTGTGTGGACCCTCGATACGTGACGCTATGGTACTGATTTTGCTAGATTTTTCAAGGAAGAACAGAGCTGTTTTCCAAAAAGCCCTTCTGAAGAAGTTACCTGAAGTTTTGGGTGAGAATTTTCTATTACCCAGTGCGATTCTAATGAATAAATATTCCGTCATATGTAGAGTTTCTATAATAATTGATAATCCCACTTAATAATTGTTCAGCATGTGTGAATACGTCTGCTTATTCTTTGAGATGACAATTCTTGTACTCATCAAAAAATAATACAATACCAACATATAATAATTATAACTTCCTAGAAATATTGAATGGAATAGTCAATTCATTTCCGGATCATTTAATATTTTAGGAATATACAGGGTGTATCTAAATAACACCGAAAAAATTGAAGGGGTGATTCTGTGATGAAAATTAATGTGAGTGTTTGGTATAAAATTTTTTGAAAAAACCTTCCCCGGAAAAGTTACACCCCTTCAAAAATTAAAAAAAAAATGGTTTTTCTTTTTTATTTTCCCTGTATATCAAGCTAAATACACGAAACTTGGTAAACATTTTATTATAATTGTATTGTCGATATTCGACAGGTTTTTGTTCATTGTATGTTCACTTTTGTGCTGTAGTTGTAGAAGTCTCATAATCATAACTTGGTTGGCTGTTGTTTAATAAAATGCTATTTTACATGAGCTTATTTATTTTTTTCTCATAAATGCTTAAGTTTTCGAAAAAAACTTGTAGAGGTAAAAAAGTTAGTCAATGAATTGGGCTTTTCAGTCATACTTTTTTGAAGAAAAAAATTTAATCGAAAAAAAAGTTTTAAGAAAAAATATCTTAGGGGTTGAAATAATCAACCCCTTCTAAGCATACTTCAGGGTTGAAAACATTTCAAAAAGTGTACTCTTATTGACAGATAATGTTTACCAAGTTTCGTGTCTTTAGCTTGATATACAGGGAAAATAAAAAAGAAAAACAATTTTTTTTTTAATTTTCGAAGGGGTGTAACTTTTCCGGGGAGGGTTTTTTCAAAAAATTTTATACCAAACACTCACATTAATTTTCATCACCGAATCACCCCTTTAATTTTTTCGGTGTTATTTAGATACACCCTGTAGTATGGTTGTTTCTTGTTGCATTTCATTCAGTCATAATAACGGACATTCTTTCAGAAAACTTCGACAAATTGGAAATAATTTACGAGAGGCCTTCCATATATTTCAATCAAGAAGTGAGGATGAAGCATAATATTTTGTATATGTATCTTTATATTCCTTTCCTAAGACCCACTCATAAGGAATTACTGACAAAATTTGTATCAAGCCCTGAGAGAAGCCATTTAACGGATTTTTTTGTGGTGAGGAATCTTTAGCTTCATTTTAATTTTGGACTGACGAGTGGAATTTTCAGGATCAAATAAAACAGCATATTGAACGTTGAATACATTATTTGGACTGGATATCACTTTAATTTTACAGAACATATTAAAATTATGTCTCTCAGAAAACTGTTGCCTAATTTAATGTTATATTTAACAAGATAATATTTCTTATCAGCTGATTTCTTACTGTGTTTTGACGATTGGGTGCTCTTTTTTTCAGAAGGACTTTTATTGCGTTTTCCTTTTTTACCAATTTCTTTCTTCATTTTCAATAAAGCCTCCGTAGTACCAAAACCGATTCTGATACTAGTAGAAGCATTTTCTTTGATATTAACTTGATTTTCTTGAATATTGAGTATATCAAAGAAGAAAGTACCTACAACAAAATGCGAATAATGTATTTGGTGAAAAGTCGAGTACTATCGAAAAAAACAATATTTATGTATACCGGGTGTTTCACAGTGGATGGAACATTAGAAGTATCTGGAGAACAGAAAGACAGATCATTTCGAAAATTTGTGGACGTGGGTAATCAAACTTGCTCTATCCGCCTGAAATATTTTCAACAATACAGTGTTGCCGCTTGTATCAGAAAGTATTAGCTACTTTGTTATTTCAAATAGAACACCCTGTATTTTGTTAGATTTTTGAATTCTCCCTGAAGAGCTGATTTCGTCAATGCCTCATACTTGTGGTCTAGGGTGAATGATAACAGAGGGTGTGAAAAATCGTGATTTTTCAACTTTAGGAATTTTTTGTGTCGAAACTATTCATTTCTGCTCAAAACGGCTCACATGTCCCTATCTCAACTTTTCATTTACTGTCGATTGATATTTAATTGAAACGAATACGGGTGGTTCAGAATTTTGAGTTTTGCATCACCCTCTATTTGTTTCTATTGAATGTCAGTAGATAGTAAATGGAAAGATAAGATAGGGACATGTAAGCCGTTTTCAGCAGAAATGATTAGTTTCGACACAAAAAATTCCTAAGGTTGAAAAATCTCGATTTTTCACACCCTATATCTCTGTAATCTTTTTCGCTATACCCCAAGTATAATAGGTCGACAAAATCAGATTTTCAGGAAGAATTTGAAAATGAAATTGAATACAGGGTGTTCCATTTGAAATAACAAAGTAGCTACTACTTTCTGATACAAGCGGCAACACTGTATTGATGAAAATATTTTAGACGGATAGAGCAAGTCTGATTATCCACGCCCACAAATTTTCGAAATGATCGTTTTTTCTGTTCTCCAGGTACTTCTAATGTTCCACCCACTATGAAACACCCTGTAGGGCATATTTCAACAAAGTCAAAATGTTTTACACGATAAATCAACAGTAGACTACCTGAGGGTGACGTTTAGTCAATTTGACAGCGATAAAAAGGGTGCATCTTTTTTACAGCGATTAAGCTGCTTGTTCCTCAAAATCATACTAGGTGCTAAGCGATACGCTACCTAGCGGTGATTCGTAAAAACACTCGGGGTAGGATAACTCTTAACCTATGTTATGTTTACACATACCACCAAGGCAACGCAACAACACAAATTTCAGTAATGTCATAGTTACACAAATGTCACAAATAAGAAAACAAAACAACATAACATTCCGAGAAGTTCGAGTTTTTGCCGTGAGATATCGCTGCGTGTTATTTTCTAAGGTGAGCACGCTTTATATCCATTTCTGTCATGTTAACTTTGAATGTTCGTAGATATTGTTCACACGAAAATTCACAGGATATCCCGTTTGTGGAGATTTGAATAACGTTCATTATTATAATGTCATTGATTTATCTTGATAAAAACCACTCGAATATGTTTCTTTTGGTTAGATTTATTTACTAATTCACTATGGCGACGGTGCTGAAATTTAAATATTTGCATTGAGACCTTGACAACCATTACAGTTTTTTTTTCATAAAATTACAAATTGGAAGAATTGTTTCGTTTACTAAGAAATATTTATCTATTAAAGAAAAAGCTCTTGTGTTTTTACTGTTATTGTTAAAACTAAAACTTCAGGTTTTGGTTCTCGAAACTCTCGAATCTTAATGTTTTATTGTTATATACCAATATACCTTCGTTTCTCACGAAATTACTGCTGATGGAAATCTTATCAGCTTCTGTTAAGCTGTTGGGACTAGCTTCCATTTTCGTTTTTTTTCGTTTATCCTTCTCGCCCTTTTGGGATTTCTTCTTATTTTTTTTAATTTCATGGTCGACGTTATCTTTTTTTTCGTCAATTTGCAATTTAGTCTGATTATCGTCTGTGAAGAACCCTTCAAGTTCCACACATTTTTCAAAATTAATCACCAGGCTAGCGCTTGTTTTGTTTATTATCTGAAAAAAGGTGGTAATATTGCACAATCATGCGATCTATTTTCCATGCCCGAGTTCGAAATTTCAATGTGTTTTTTCAGATTAGAAATCTCGAGGAATATTTATATATTGCAAAAATATCGTTCGGTGTTAATTGTGTCGTACGTTTCAATCTCTCACATTCATATTTTGCAATCAGAAGTCAAATGGCTAGGGCGCAGTAAAGTAAATCAATAAACTGTGGCTAGGAGTTGAATCTCAGCTTGTTTCATTTTATTGCATTTTGGTCGAATAACAATCATAGTATTTAATGAACCTTACCTAGTCTAACCTCAAAGCAAATACCATTATTACCATTTTCACACGTGTGGAGTATATTCTAGAATAGGTTGTCATTAAATGATTTAGAATGTCTTCTATTAATGGATGTGAAAATTAACTAGTTAGATCTTTAGTGGTAAGTATAAAAAGTTTTACCAATAATCAAAATAGTAATTTATTCGCGATTAGTTAGTCAGATCACAGTTAGGTGACAATCGTGAAATAATAAAGGGTGGTGAACACATTAAAAATTAACTTATGGAATAGGATATACTTGTTATACTGCTTGTATGGAAGGGAATACAATATAGTTTCACCATGTGTGACTCAAAAATAAAATAATTGTTCTGATCAAGGTGGATATCTGATAAACATCAAGGTTTCATTTGAAACTAAAGCTAAAGTCACAGTAAGTGGGCCTATTTAAATTGTATTTTAAATGTATTTTTCCTATATTTTCAATCAGTAGGCCTTATCTATCAGTTCCTTGGAAGTTTCAATCATTCACGGATTTGACATTTACCTGAAGATTGCATTGTGCTATCTTGTTTTTCGACGACTCCAAACGAAAAACCGAGTTGTTCGGCTTGAACTCAATTTCTGGGAATACCCCCATTCCTTCTAGTATCAGGGATAGTATCGTACCTCCTGAAGTTACTTCGAAATATTCTTCAACCTATAAATATAAAGTGCTAACCAAGTCCCCTCTTCCAATTTATGTTTTGAACGGTAGACCTCTGAATCTACATTGATTTTACAATATGAAATTCAAATATTTATTCAAGCTATCGATTACATAATCAGTAATTGTTAAATAGTCATTTAAATGCCATTCATTTATGTGACACTTGCTAAAACAAAGCACCCTATTTATTGGTACTTAATGGTATCACTGACATTTTGATTTCTTTTGTGATGACATTTACTCCTATGAAATCGTTCAAAATATACAGAGATAAGGTTTGCACAGTGTCATTGTGAAAAATGAAATTGAACTGTTTCCAAATAGGAAA
Organism: Chrysomela aeneicollis; assembly: GCA_029955515.1. Classification (NCBI taxonomy): domain Eukaryota; kingdom Metazoa; phylum Arthropoda; class Insecta; order Coleoptera; family Chrysomelidae; genus Chrysomela; species Chrysomela aeneicollis. The sequence continues at coordinate 13,339,759 of JARUHQ010000010.1, forward strand.
TATAGAAAAGAAATACAAACTATTGTGTTTGCTGTTTCATTGTGGATTGCTGGTATAATTATAAAATAAATGGTATGCATTATTTTTTTTTTAATTAAATGTGATCCGAGAAAAGTTTCTAAAAATGGGAAATGGGGGAATATTGGGAACAATACGATAATCTTTGATAACATATGCGTTCTCTCACCGTTTTTGAGTACCCTTGCATAGAATAGAATAAATTTCGTTTGTTTTAATTTGAAAAATTTCTGAGGAGTCATTTATATATGTTCCTGTTCTGTCATTGAGGAGAAAACATAATATTTCGTAGTTGATTCTGGATCATGTTCTCTCGAAACAGGTATTCAGTGTGGATTATTTCGTTTTGAAAAGTATATGCACCAGAAATTGAATCACTATGTCTAAAATTCATTTGACAAATACCTGGTGGATTGACACCTTGATTGACTGACATTTTTTGTTGAAATTCAACTAAAATATGCATGAGAAAGGTTTCAAAACCTCAGCACCCTTCGGGGTTGCTACAAAACGTTTCGTGAAAATCGGATTCCACCCCGAATTGGATGTATCAGGATCAATGAAGAAACCAATAAGCAAAGTGGGACCTGGCAGTTATGATCCAAAATATTCGACATGCCGTTCGAAAAGAGGAATGAGGTGAGTACTATTACGAGTTAAATTGTAAGGGGCAGTTGATAGCAGCCCCACAAAACATCTCGATCTATGAGATCTGTTGTGCATGATCCTTAATCTATTCTGTGGCCGGGTTTTCGAAATTTCATACAAATAGTTCACCTGTTTCCTGATAGCTAGATTGTAGATTGTATGGGGGTCGTTAAGACTGTGCAGCCTCTCAAGCACCTCGACCTATAAGATATTTTATGCTTCTTGCGAAGTTTATTAGTTTCCTGGGAGCTAGGTTCCTGACATCAGAGGGCTCTAAGAAAGCCCCTTCCAGGAACTTGAGCCTCTTGCAGCGAAGTTCTCGCAGTAGCGGCAACTATCACTCTCTGTTTTACCCATCTTTTAAGGTGATACCTCAGAAGGCAGTGTCCAGTGAGAAGTCCCGTACCATTTTCAAGTCTTTTTTGTCCAACTCGAGAAGCTGTTTAGCTTGGCGAGACTAGAGGCTCACTAGCCTTTTCGCTTGTCTTTGTCCTGGCACTTTATTCCAGTGAGATTTCATTTCATCTGCTTCCCAGCGTCGGAACTCTTCTCTCAAGTGGGCTTTGGAAAGTCCACAAAAGGGTTCTGGGCCGAGAAATTGTTTATTTGCCCCTTCTTTGGCAAGGCAGTCTGCTTCCTCGTTGCCTTCAAGTCCCTTATGACCTGGCACCCACATCAAAGTGACCTGGTTGTTCGCTGCCAATTGTCTTAGGGATTGTTTACATTCCCAAGTCAGCTTAGACTCACAAGTCAGCAGTTTCAAGTATTTCTTGTCCAACTTGAAAAACTCGGTAGTCGAACTAGCTTTTTCGCTTGCCTTTGTCCTGGCACTTTATTACAGTCAGATTTAATTTCATCTGTTTCCCAGCGTCGAAGAGGTCCGTTCTCTGTGCAGATTTGACGGTTGTTTATGACTAGTTCAAACTGCATTTCGAAGTCGTACCTAACTGACATGATATACCTGTCGGCTTGAACATGTGTTCTAGGGAAATATTTTTCAAAATCTTTAAATGTCCATTTGTATTTTGAAATCGTGCGCTATGCTCGTTTTTATTGCTGCTTTGTGCCCGACTTCGAATACAATCTGTAACTGCTCTCCAAAAACACTTCTTGTCAGATTACTTCCCGGGTGGATAATTAGGTGACCCAAGTATACCCTATTTGCCCGAGTCTACACTATATTGTAGTTTATGCCGCTTTCAGTTGGAAGTTGAAAGTAGAAACTGAATTGTTCTCAAAGTTCTTGAATTACAAGAACGCCAGCTTATTGCATGAGCGAGAATTCTACAAAACCCTACGAGGACCAGGTTCAAATGATTTTAACGAAAATCTCTACAAAAAACAGACCTTTGGGATTCTAGAGAATAAAGGATTTGGTACTGATAAACGTTTTCCACATCAAGATACTACAAGTGTACCGGCACCAAGTGAATAGTCGATTCGAATGAAAATTACTTTTTGCTGAATATCTATCGATTTCAGGTACTTATTTCCGAAAATTGAATGATATTTCGAGTGTCAAGCAGAAACATGTTTCGAAAACACCAACTTTTGAATGGGATGGATTCTCAGATAGATTCAAATCCACTGCCCCAAACTTTACTTTGGCAGCCAATAGATACCACGTGAGAGATAGTAAAGGTGAATATTCATGATATGGTTGAATTGATAGATTAGATTCAATGTTTTCTCTAGTTCTTTTAGTTAGCATTTAACAGCATCAATTTACAGGAAACAACATAAATCAAAGATTTCCCGGGTGTATAATGTGATAATAATATCAAGTCGAGATAGGTAGTCACTTGCGAAATCATATTTACATTTTTTATAGATATTGACACATTATTGAATAAAGTTGTCTCCCAAAGAGGACCATACGAGTTGTTCACTGGTCCCAGAGATCAAACAACGATTAAAAACCATTTTGGACCACCTAGTACGATAGTGCCTGAGTACTATTATGTGAAACCCAGTGATATAGATGTTTTATTGAAACATCCTTCAAAAGCCATGTAAGTTATCGATCCTTCTTTGATTGACAACAATATCTTCATATTACTTTTTTATTCTACACTGACCTGTTGCAATGTTGTTTTCTATTTTCATTGTATTCGTCATATTTTCAGGACGGGAAAATTTATGAAAGCTACCAGGTTTCCCAAAAAGCCAACAATAAGACATATGAACAATGATTTGAGTTTATGCTATAGAAATCCAAATGAACCAGGTCCTGCCACATATCAAATTTCTGCTACAAAAAGGTAATCCAAAAGGTTGATGAAGTTCTTTCTTATGCAAAGTGGATTTGTTTTAACTGTTCAACCTCAGTAACTGCTAGTGAAATAATTTCATGATAGGTCGACAAAACCCGTTTCTCTACCAAAAGTCAATGTGCAGAAATTTTAATGTCAATAATGTATTTTTTCAGTCATTTGCCTGATATGAACAGAACGATTTACGCTTTCAATACTTCAAAAGAATTTGTAAGGCCACCTCCAAATTGGACGATTTTTCCGGGCCCTGGTAGATACACCCCAAAGGCTCCCAAATGCATGAAACCTAAAAAAGCTTCCTGGGTATTCCTGTCGAAACTGCAGCGAAATTTTTTCAGTCCTACCCAAAAACTTGCGTATTGAATTAATCAGGTCAATGTGAAAATCACCAGTAATGTACAGGAATGTGAGTAAAAATTTTGTGACTGCCTCAATTTTATTGCATGCTGCTTCATTGTAAAATGTTCAGTTTTCTTTACGATACCAGAACAGTTTCTTGTATTCCTGAATGGAGAGCAATATTTCCCGTTACATGATTGATATTTTTTTCACATTGAGGGTGAAATTACGAAAGAATCGACGGTGTCGAATGTTTTTGAAACCATTTCATGATCCGTTTTTTGCTATTGTGTAGATACACTATTAGTATGACTAATTCACTGTTCTCTCTAACGATACCAGAATTCGAATTGATCCTGAAGAGATATCGTGGCAATTGATGTGAAATAAAAACTTAATAAAACAAAAAAATATGTTATTATTCTATTGTATGTAATTCTATTTCAAATGCAAGGGATTGGAAAATATAATCAAAATTTTCAGGGTGATGCTTCATTCAATTGTTTTCAATATCTGTCTTGATATCAGAGCTGAGTTTGGTCATTAATCTTGTGGTGACCTTGTTAACACATTCGTCTGAATTTTTCGTGAATAGAAAGTGGAAACTCTGTTATTTTGGAAACAATTCCGATTATGTACGAAAATATTCAGATTACTCCATATCAGAACAGTTTAAAATTTTCAAATTGATGGAAAGCCGTGCTTCTGATTTATTTGAGGTGGAGCTCATTCCTGCATGGGGTATGGAATGACGTGGTAGGGTAGAAATTGAAATCGATTTGTTGCGAATTCACTGTATATTTTTGTAAAGAATACGATGGGGAAGTTTCCGAAACTAAGATTTTTATTTCACGTTCTAGTTTGTGAAAATTCATCGAATAGGTACGTATTTTTTATTCTTCTCGTACGATTTTACTTCCCAATGATGTAGTTTTGGTTCCTCCACCATTTTGATTACGAAGTACCTAGAAAATCCTTGAACGCGCGGTTGAAATGCAATAACTTTTGCGCCTGTACACATTTGCCGGAAGTATATCGATATGTCAAAATAGTCGACTAATCTTCATTAACATCTTTGTATTGCTATGATATCCAATGTATTATTCGTTCAATAATTCAAGTTGAAACTGAATCATGTTTTGAAATTTCATCCCGGTGGAATGTTGATTATTATAGACGAGACAATCTTTCTTTGAATTATTCAATGTTTTAATGAACATTTCAATTCATCCAAGAAATTAATGACATTAATCTGGCAACAGTGTAAGCAACTGCTTTCTACTTCTTTTTTTGGTCCGTGAGCTCAACCGGAAACGTATAATAATAACGAAAATAACACCTGGCCTGGCGGTAGCCTGGCGCTACTCTTCAACTGTTTCAGCAGAAAACACCTTGATTTGGAACAGCTCGTTATGGCGCGTTCACATGCTGTGTTCACGCCCCAAACCCTTTTCTTCATTATAATTTGTTTTATTTATTATCTTTTTTCTATAAATCTCATTTTTGTTTAATTCAATTGGGTTATTTATTGGGTTAATTGAATTCCTGGTTTTTTGTTATTCTCGTGAGTCAAATCCAGCATACTGGCCTATCGGATGTATCGGTAGACAGGCTGTCTGGACAGTACAATGTAGTTCGACAGCTCTCGCGACCGTACCTAGACACGCTCGTTCGACGGTATTGTTACGACTCTCACGAAACCCCGTATATTTCTGAATTCTCGCCAAAAATACAGTCCACACCCGAAAAGCGAAACAGATAGGTGGTTGCAACCCCTAGCAGCAGAAGACGAAGCCTTGACAGACCGGAGGATTGAATCCAGGTAGGCCATCTTCAGCTGTGATTTGACTCTTTTGACAACCATACCCACTGTTAAGTTGATGTTCTTAAACATTTTGATCACTTCAAGCCGGATTTTTTAATAATTCAGTCGTATTAATTCATATTTTCCCACTTAATCAATCTATTTCTTGTCTTTATATAATTTTTCGTCTTTGGAAACTGTGGGTGCGTGAACCTTATCGCTCATCTTTTTTTTTTTTTTTTTTTTTTTTTTTTTTTTTTTTTTTTTTTTTTTTTTTTTTTTTTTTTTTTTTTTTTTTTTTTTTCTATTTCGATATCTCGCCTTATCAATAGGTGGTCCACATTTTTTGTAGCGAGATTCCGACATCAATCAAAACAATTTGGGAGAAGATTGTCTGTGCTGTGTTTTGGCACTCGCTCGATTAATCTCAATATTTTCATTAAAACTCTAATTGTTTGAAATTCTGTCGCAATCATGTCAAATAAAGTCAAACAATATCGTGCATATAGAGATCTCGCCGTAGAAAGAATTGATGAAATCTATCAAATTGCTTTATCTGCAGTTGATGATTCATCTTTTCACACTAGTTTGAAAATAAGATATGCCGTGTTGGATTCTATTTATCACGATTTTAATGAAAATCATAACCTTATTCTCCAATTTATCGCAGTTCAAGACGACCCTCAGTTTCAACCTGAAAACGAAGTTCGTGAAAATGTTGATATGAAATTTTATCGTATCAAAGGTATTCATTACGATCTTTTTGAACAACGTCCAGCGGCCGCCGATATTTCACTACGGTCTCAGACTTCTCAATCCAATATTAGATTACCTAAATTGAATGTACCTCCATTCAACGGAAATTTAAGGGAATGGCCGACATTCATCGATTTATTCGATTCTTTAATACATAACAATGATAGTTTGGATAATATTCAAAAGTTTCAATATTTATTATCGGTAGTCACTGGCGATGCTCGAACTCATATAAGTAACTTGCCTCTCACTAATGATAACTATGCAATCGCTTACACTAATTTAACTTCACGTTACCAGAATAAAAGGTTATTGGCAAATTTTTATTGGGAAGAGATTTCAAATGCCCCTCGACTCAATTCAGAATCTCCTCGTCAGCTCAGACAGTTACTGGATACCTTCTCAGATAATTTGAAAGCTTTAGAGAATTTGCAGTTTCCCGTTGTATTTCGGGATTTTATTTTATTTCAAATATTGAGCAAGAAACTCGACACGGAAACTATAAAACGTTTTGAATTGAAACATGCATCAACTCAAATCCCAACATATAAAGATTTATCCAGTTTTTTAGAGGCTCAGTGTATTGCTTTCGATTCTCTCCACCTCTCCAAAGGTTCTCCTCGGCAGAGCAGTAATTATTCACCTAATACTCGAAAACCTAATTGTAATAAGCCGAATGCTACTCCATCTATGTCTACATTTTTAACAAACACAAACTCTAATGTAGATAAGTGCCCAGTTTGTAGTTCGAATCATTCTATCTACAAATGCTCTACTTTTATTTCGAAAGCTCCGAAAGAAAGGTATGACTTTGTGAAAAAATCTCGATGGTGCACAAATTGTCTAGGCACTAAGCATACTGCAATCAATTGCACTTCAAAGTCTTGTTGCAGAGTGTGCTCTGCTCAATCCCATCATACTTACCTGCGTTTCACTCCTGAGTCAACCCCTCAGGCCACTCCGACATTCGATACACCCTCAGGTTCTTCATCTCCCTCATCCCCCGTGACAACCCTCACGAATATTCTGCCTTCATCTACCGTTTTACTCTCAACGGCTCAGGTGGATGTATTAGATGTTCGTAGAAATTATCAACCATGCCGCATTCTGATTCTGCTAGCCAATCTAGTTTTATCACTGAGAAATGTGTGAATCGGCTAGGTTTACCTAGATCGAAAATGTCACTCGACATACACGGACTTTGTAAGATGACATCAAGGACTTCGTGCCATGTCACTTGCACCCTTCGACCTCGAAACGCGCCGCACCCTCTCTTCTCGGTTGATGCAGCTATACTTCCCAAAATATGTGAGAAAATGCCCTCTTGTTCATTTTCATTGCAGAATTGGTTTCATTTGTCCAACATCAAATTAGCGGACCCCCATTTTAATGTCCCCGGACCAATTGACATTCTCCTCGGTGCTGATGTTTTCCCACTTATTTTACAAAATGGTAAAATAATGGGGAAAAGGGAAGAACCATCAGCTCTAAACACTATTTTCGGATGGATTGTTATGGGGAAAATAAACATTCCTCCTAATTCCATTCACTCATTTTTTATTTCGTGTAATTGCCCCCTCGATGCTACCCTCAAATCATTTTGGCAATTAGAAGATATTCCCCTTTCTCAACCTCTTTCGGCAGATGAACTTCAATGTGAGGATATTTTCCGAAAAACACATTATCGTACCCCTTCAGGAAGATATACTGTGTCGCTTCCCTTTAAGGGTCCCGAACCATACTTTGGTGATACACGCTCACAAGCACTTAGAAGATTTTACACTCTGGAGCGTCGTCTCTTACAAAACCCCTCTCTTTATAGCGAATATTCTGCCTGCCTCAGAGACTACATTGAAAATGATCACATGGAGGCAGTAAAACCCCCCACAACTTTGGAGAAAATTTATTACATTCCCCATCACTGTGTGATTAAACCGGATAGTAGTACTACGAAACTCCGAGTAGTTTTTGATGCCTCTACTAAATCATCTCAAGCACTATCGTTGAATGATACTCTGTTCATTGGTCAGAAGCTCCAACAGAATATTGTAGCTTTACTTCTGAATTTCCGAATCCACCCATTTGTCTTTACTGCTGAAGCAAATGTATCGGCAAATTCTTGTCGCAGAAAGTCACCAGGATTATCAACGCATCGTGTATCGATTTTCTCCCAATGATCCTATTCAGGATTTCAAACTCAAGGTCGTCACTTTTGGAGTATCAGCTGCTCCATATTTAGCGATCCGAACTCTACTGCAGCTCTGTGAGGACGAATCTGCACATTTTCCATTAGCTACGGAAGCTCTGAAAACCTCAACATACCTCGATGACGTCATTGTGGGAGTTCCAACTCTAGTAGATGCCAAGAAGCTGCAAATGGAACTCATCGAGTTATTGAAAAGGGGCGGTTTTCAATTGAGAAAATGGGCAAGTAATCACCCTACCCTATTGGAAAACTTCCCTCCTTCCGATTTACAGAAACCTTCAATATCATTTGAATCCCAAGACAACGTTATTAAGATATTAGGTCTTAAATGGATACCCTCATCCGACTATTTCTCTTACGATGTCACTCCTCTAAACAACTCTTGTACCAAACGCTCTATTCTATCAGATATTTCACGTATTTATGATCCTTTGGGATTTTTATCTCCGATTTCGTTCTTTGCTAAATATATTATTCAACATTTGTGGAGTCTTGGTTTAGGTTGGGATGAAGAACTTCCTCCTTATGTTGTCGATAAATGGACTCAATATCGCGAAGAACTTCCGCAGATAAGTAAACTAAAAATCCCGAGACATTTAGTCGATTCCTTCATCTCTTGTGATCTACACGGCTTTTCCGATAGTTCTAAGAAAGGTTATGCAGCAGCAGTCTATTTTCGTTTCTACAAATCCAAGTTGTAGTTCGATTGATTTGTGGAAAATCGAAAGTTGCACCTCTAAAAACTATATCAATTCCTCGTTTAGAATTGTGTGCAGCAGTTCTTTTAGCCACACTGATTAATTTCGTTCTCGAAACATTTTCGCTAAAAATAACCTTCAATCAAGTCTTTGCGTGGACAGATTCAATGGTAGCTTTAACCTGGATAAAATCATCAGCTCATAGATGGCCAACATTCGTCAGCAACAGAGTGAGTTTCATCCAGGATAAAATATCACCAGAACACTGGCATTATGTTCCATCCGCAGATAATCCAGCGGACTGTGCATCCCGAGGCCTCACCCCTGTCCAATTAGTAAACCACATCTTGTGGTTTTCTGGGCCACCCTGGTTGACACAATCGGTGGAAACTTGGCCAACTCCTCCAAAAATCACAATTTCATCTACCGAGCTAGAAGAAAAGAAAATTGTGACTCTCACTTCTTTCGTTTCTCTTGACACCCTCGATTCCCTTCTAGAAAGATTCTCTAATTTAGAGAAAATAACTAGAATAATCGCTTACTCTCTCAGATTCGTTGACGTACTTCGAAAATCAAATCCCCGAAAGCACTCACATTTTTCTCAAAATGAACTACACCAAGCTCTTTTAGTTTTGGTGAAAAGGGCACAACATCTTTCTTTCCAGACTGAGATATCACTCATCGAAAAGAAGGGTCGCCTCCCCTCTTGTTTCCGAAAGTTGAACCCTTTCATCAATGATGCGGGTATCCTCAGGGTGGGCGGTCGCCTTCATTTTTCAGGTCTATCTTACGACCAAAAACATCCTGCTTTACTCCCTCGAAATCATCGCCTTACCCAGCTCATCATTGAAGATGTTCATCCAGGGCTTCAGACTGTTCATTATCTCATCTCACAAAACTTTTGGATCCTATCTTCTCGAAGGGCGATCCGACAAGTTCTATCGAAATGCCTCCGCTGTCTCAAGGTTAACCCAAAACCGATGCAGCCTTTCATGGGAAACTTACCCCCTCTAAGAGTGAACCGATTAAAACCTTTTCAGTCTGTGGGAGTGGATTACGGGGGACCGTTCAACATCACTATGGGAAAAGGTCGGGGCGTGAAGTCCACGAAAGCATATGTTTGCTTGTTCGTGTGTTTCTCGACCAAGGCCATCCATCTCGAATTAGCCTCGGACCTTTCTACCGATGCTTTCCTTGCTGCGCTGCGACGATTCATTGGTCGTCGAGGTCGTTGTTCCCAGTTGACGTCAGACTGTGGAACAAATTTTGTCGGTGCCCACCGAGCTCTCTCCCAATATATGAAAAACGCTGCTGAACAAGAGAAAATCTCATTCTCTTTCCATGCTCCCTCTAGCCCTCACTTCAATGGTCTCAGTGAGGCAGGCATAAAGTCTATGAAATCCCACCTTTATAGAGTCGTGGGAACTCAAATCCTTACATATGAGGAATTTTACACACTCCTCGTGCAGATCGAGGCAGTGTTGAACTCTAGACCACTTTGTCCTCTGTCGTCTGACCCTAACGACCTCTCTGCTTTGACCCCCGGCCATTTTCTTACCCTATCTGCCCTCACAAATGTCCCTGAACCCGACTTGACACACTTGAAAATGAATCGCCTTGATCGCTGGCAGCTGGTTCAACGATTGCAGCAAGATATCTGGAGAAGGTGGCAGGATGAGTATCTGCACACTTTGCAACAGCGACATAAATGGCTAAAACCCGAACGGGAACTCAAGGTTGGAGAATTGGTTATGATAAAAAACGAGCTCACTCCACCCTTGCAGTGGCGTATCGGTCGAGTCGTCAGAACCCATCCCGGAGCTGATGGAATAATCAGGGTAGCTATACTATAAAAACCACCCAGGGCCTTCTTCAAAGACCCTTGGTGAAGTTATGTCCCCTGAATATTTCAGACTCCTAATAAAATACCTACAAGGTATTTTGGTGGGCGGTAATGTTCACGCCCCAAACCCTTTTCTTCATTATAATTTGTTTGCTGGCTTTTCGCTTTTTGGCTTATGGCGTATTATGATTCCATTGGCCGATTTTTGTCATCGCGCATCAAGGTAACATGCCAAAAAGTCGATTACATTTCGGCTTTTGCATAAAATAAACTCCGATTTTCAGGGTTTTTACTTTTCAGTTCAGAATCACCGACATTATTATAAATTATTGCGTAATAATGTTTTATTCAAGCTTTCCGCGATAGGCAAAAGCTGTCATGTGAACGCTCCGTTGCGGGGGTTCTCTCATAGAGGCGCTACCGTAGAAATATATTTGAAAATTTTTTGTTTCAATCATGTTCGATACATATTCGATACATACTGAAACTGTTAGAAACGATTAGACGTCATTCAGAATCGAATAATAATACTTTTGTATTGACACCTGCAGTATCCTGTAAATTTGGTTATCACGCAATGTCACGTTAGACACATTTTTTCGAATTAGGCGAAATCAAGAGATTTGGGACCAGTCATAGAATAGGAAGTGAATTCACCAGTCAAGCAATAAATCAATCAACGAGTCAATATCTATCCATCTCTCTTATAACCAATAAATACTCCCAAATGTCCCCAAATGTAGGTAGTACGTCATAGTTTTCCGCCATAATGAATTAAAACTGCTGTATTTTGGAAATTTAAATCATTTGGATAATTTCAGTAATTATTCTAGACAGAAATATAATACTACTTATTTAAACAATAATTTAAAGATAGAGTTTCTGTAATTTACCTGTTTATTCTCAACTGGCTCGAATATAACTGGCAATTTCAAGTAATGCTCGGGAGGGATTCTCATATCTCGCATATGAGGAATACGGAATGGGCCAACAGGATTCAATAGACTCGTTTTTGGTGAGATAAAGTTATCTGAAATATTTATATCAGTGGATAATTTTCATAGATGAGGTGATTCGAAATGACTCACATTGTATATTTTGTAAAATTATATATTGGGTATTACCCATTCCTATTGCGACATTTCCAAAATTTATTCTTTGCGTCTTGAGATTCGTTATGAAATCTGGTCTGACAACTCTTACAGAAGCATCCAAATATAAAGTTTCCTGTTTTCGGAACATAGATGTGCTGTAATAGTCAATGCTGCATACAAATTTCGATTGTACAGTGTAGGGTTGGAGAGTTCTCCAGTAACACATTTCAGCTGGATAATAATCGAGGTAATCCAAAATTATATCGGATTCTCTTATATCTATTTTTGGGTTGCTTTCTTCTGTATCTACATAAATAGATTTGTTGGGTAAGGAGATATCTATAACCATCAGTTTTTTTCCATGTTATTCATTTAAGTATGTATGAATTTATTCATTTAAAAATAACAAATACAATCATGGAAGTTTAAGATTCCTATGATTATACTCAAAAGTTTGTAATACCCTGTACATAGGTATATATTTTACTCACATTTAGATTTTGACATATCACTTTTCTTCCCTTTTGTTTTCAATTTACTTTGTTTCTTCAGTTTAGCTTTGGTTTCTGTTTCTTCTTTATTTTTTCTCTTTGTGTCTTTCTTCAATTTTTTCTTTGATTTAGATTTTAATTTTCTCAACATAATATCTTGTTTTCTTTTCTCATATATTTCAGTGTATTTTATTGATCTAGCTGTATCTTGAATTATATTTTGTGGGATGACTGGTTTTGCTACTAAAATAAGTTTTGTTTTCTGTAACATAACGAAATTAATTAGGCAGTGAATGATTATACAAAATGAATTAGTTTTATGAATCATAACATCAAAAGCAGACATGTTTTTTCTAGATTATAAATAAGGTAATGTCTGAAATGAAAGATATACTCAAATAAATATATTATAGGTTTAACAAACGCTAATTTATTATGATGAACAAGGTTTCGTGTTGAAAAAAAAATATAATTTTTCGTATTTTTTTATATTATGAATGCATTATAGTTTCAGTCTATTGTATTGTTAGTCCTACCCAAATACGAATGTGAGAATATCATTTCATATTCAAATAGTTCTTCTAAAATTTCTGAATTATTGATCAACCAACATTTGATTTTATTTTTGAATCTGAAAAAACTAATTTTCCTCAGAGAATATATTGGAGCAGTTGTTAAATTCCTAGCCTCTTGCCATTGAAACTCTTCATAACGTTTAAAGTAGATTGACTACCGATGTAGAAAAAGTGGCGAAAAGGTCAGCGTTCAGTTAAAATATGAAATAATATCTTACCATCTTCCTAGCAAAGTAACTTTCGAGAAATCCATCTCTCATTCAGGAAGAAATATTTCGACTAATTACAAAATAGAAGTACCTCTCCATTTCTTAGAGTTCCACAAGACGGTTCTATCCTCAATTCTTCGTTATCACCCATTATTTTGAACCAAGCTTCATAAGAAGGTAACGTTGCCGAACTTTTATTCAGGAAGTCACATTCTAAGGTGAACTCAGACTTGAGGGCTTCAAGTTCTATTTCGACAAACGAATAGGAACCACATGGTGTATCTGGAAGTTCTACATACTGACAAGATAACTCTAGCAATGGACGAATGATTCTTGCACGAATAGAAATCATGTTCTTATCGGTTCCTGGTTTCGGATAGGCATGTTTCCGAAAAAAGTTGGCCTCACTATAATATTCGTTTGCTGAAAAAAATTACATATTACATATATGAAGGTAGGGGAAATCTTCAGGCGATATTGCCGATCAGATTCAGTCTAATATTTTGAATTCCTCCTAAGATAATATACTTATTTCGATAACCAGTGTAAAAAACAGAATTGAGTTGCCAAACAACCACACAAAATTGTGTTTTCGATTGATAATTTCATGAAGAATATCATGATCTAAATGAATAGAATTGATATAATATGAATTATTCATTTTCTCTACTGGGATACTCCAATTTTTCTATCTATATATATTATTCATTTGTTTTTAAGGTCATTTGTGATTAACATAAATACAATAGGCAAATCAATTGTCGCTGAATCAGAGGAAATCAGTCAAAGTATGAAATATAGATTCGATAATCTTTTGTAAACCTATTTTGGATAAAATGAAAATAACCTATTTCCATTTCATATTCATGAAGTCGCTCGTTGATATCATATCCGCATTCATCTGTTTCTGGGTAATATTCCGTCCTCACAGAGTCTTTCAATGCCATTATATTTTGAAAAAGTGTATCCTGCTCTAGAGGGGCTCTTATTAGTTCTTTCAAAGTTATATCTATCGACCTTCTCAGTTTCTTAGTACACAACTCATGTTTGATTTGTCCCAAGTTACTAACAGTATCCAATTGTATGTCAAACTTCACTTCAAGATTGTCCAACTTTCCTTCGCTGAAGAATTTCTTGACGTCGTTAATATCTGGATAGTAGGATATTTTGAGAATTTTTGTTTTTTCTGGTTCAATTGTTCCATATCCAAAATTCGGCGAAAGTGTCACATTCTAAAAATAATTCAAGGCGGATTTAGCGCATAATGCATAACTGTTGGGTCATTTATTATTGGTTTCTCAATTCATGAACATAATAATAAAGTGTGTGAGTATATATTAATCAAAGAATACGTTGGGGTGTGAGGTGTCGATTGAAAACCCTTATTAGAACCTGGAGGGAATACAAATCAATAAAAAATACTGAGACATGACTGACAGTTGAGATTAAATATGATGGCGCCATTGAATTCACGCAGGCGCACCATCAATTTAGACATATCATTCATGAAAGTTTTAAAGTTGTGTTATGACTTATCCTTATGAGTTGGATGAACCATTTCATTTGCTACTACAGAGTTCAACTTAAATAATTATTGATATTATTGACATACATTTAGGATATTTACAGAACTGAAGCCTACTAGGTTTTCATTAAGATCGATAATAATGTTCGTAATATAGTTTCATCACCTGTGGCAAATTGACGAATCCATAGATTTGCGGAGAAAATGTCTTGTTTTCAATGACGATATCAGTGCAGATAGTTTCATAAATGCTACATTCCCCCAAATTCACAATTGCTTTATTTCGAAAATCCTTAGTTTTTGCAGATAATGCGATATTGTTCGTTTCGGTTAACACTGCGAAAACCCTTGCTTTGACAGGTGGAATCTGGATATAGTTTTTACTCATGGTACAAATATGAACAGGGAATTCCAGAATAGCTGTCTGCTTATCATAGTGTCTCTCCGAGTCTGAAATTAATGGTTTCCTAGATGAAAATCGAGAGAATATCATCTGCTAAGATGTCAACTCGTACCTTGGTAATAGCTTCAACCATATTTTTCTTGTTGCTTTAGCTGGTACATAGATGTTTGCAACATCTGATCGAATAAAATCGACTAAGGAAGTCGGAAATTTAATTGCTATTGCTTGCGTGATCGAAGAATTATTGTTAATATCCAGTGCCAGTTGATATATTGAGTTCAAAATGCACACACCGAAATCTAAAATTTCTGGTGACACAGTTATGAAATGTTCAGTGACCTCTGCATATATGACGAGTTCCTGAGAAACAACAGAGTACGTTCGTAGAATGATCATTACCATCATTATGTGTTTTCGTTTGATGCATTCTCTTCAATATGTAGGAAATATACGAACTAGGTTGAATTACGAAAAATATGCACAAGTCCATGGCCATTTCTAATATCAAAAGGAATCGAGGATATCATACATAGTTCCTGAAATATCCTGCAAAAACTGAATAATGTCGATTCTTACAGTCATCGATGACTTTTCAACTATTGCTGCTAGGATTTCGAAATTTGGTATAGCACTAAAGTTCGCATGCTGAATTCAACGGTAATATAAAAAAAATAGGCACACTGGATTCGAAGATATACAAAAATACAAATACAAAATGTGTTTATTGAAATACAGGGTGTCCCCTCTCAATTGGAAAAAACTTCTGGGGCATATTGAGAAACCATAGACAAGCAGTTTGAGATAAGAGACTGATGTCCGGAAGTGCATGGTTTTCAAAATACAGGGTGTCAAAGTTTTTTTCAAAAAACTTTTTTTTATTAATATTTCAAAGACACGTTAACCGATTTTCTTGAAATTTGCTAGTGATGTATGCTTTAATAAGACGCTTAGTTAGCACTAATTAAATGTTAATTATGACTTCCAGTGGCGCCCCGGGGGACAGTGTCACGAATAAAAATGACAAAAAATGTACGCTGCTGACTTTTTTTGAAAATTTCATATATTTTTTAGAAAGCTCAGTTGAAAATACAACTTTTTTGTCACTTGATATTTTTTCGTATCTCTCTCCGTTTTCGAGAAAAATTTTTTATTAAAAACTTTATTGAAAGGTTCATTATTATTAGAAAGAAAAACAAGGAGGCTTTTTTACGAATAATTTATTATTAATTAGTGGAGCAAATTCTCAAAGTGTCCACCATGCATTTCGATGCATTTTCTGCACCTGTCGAGCCAGGATTCGCGCACCCGAGCAAACACGCCTGGATTGTTCGCGATAAATTCCGCTGCCACCACAACTCTAGCAACTAGGTCCTCCATGGTCGGCACAGGAGTTGCATAGATCAACCGTTCCATTTCGCCCCAAAGAAAAAAGTCCAGGGGGGCCAAGTCCGGCGACCTTGCTGGCCAAGGGACGGGACCACCTCTACCAATCCACCTGTTGTTGTAGGTTTGGTCGAAATAACCTCTCACGGTGCGCGCAAAATGCGCTGGACAACCATCGTGTTGGAACCAGGCCTCTCTACGCAACTGGAGGGGTACATCTTCCAGCAGCTCGGGCAGAATATCTCGCAAAAAACTAGATAGTTATTCCCGTTGAGGTGATCAGGTAGAACGTACGGCCCAATCAAATGGTCGCCAAGAATACCTGCCCAAACATTAACACCAAACTTCTGCTGATATCCTCTGATGTGCGTAGCATGGGGATTTTGTTCGCTTCACTCGTGGTTATTACGAGGATTGAATGTCCCCTCGCGCGAAAATCCTTTTTCATCGCTCGTGAAGATTATACTTAAAAAATCAGCGTTTTCATCCGCTTGACGGAGCAACCACTCGCAGAACTCGAGCCGCCGAGGAGCGTCGTCAGGCAGTAGATGCTGCACCTTTTGCAGTTTAAATGGATAGAGATCGTGGATTTTCAATACTCGATGGACAGTATTTTTGCTGCAATCAAGTTGCGACGCAATCAGACGAGTGCTAGTGTTGGGCTCATTCTGAATGCGTGCCATGACTTCATCCTCAACGGCATCTCTGATCGGAAACTGCCTTGCAAATTCTCGAATAGGCTGCAAAGATAACATAGCCTCTTAGATTGGCTGTAAAACAGAAACGCGCAAGGAAAAAAACACAGAAAGTTGCCATTTCTGCAATACTTACCACGAATGAGCCGGTCTCCCGTAGATTTTGATGAATTTTGATAAAAATCTTATGGTTTGGCAATTCACGATTTGGGAACCGCTGCCCGTACAACCGTTGTGCTAACAATGAATTACCCCGCGCTTCCCCATACAAGAGATGCATATCTGCAAGCTCGGCTAATTCAAACCGATTCATTTTTGCAATTAGTGTAACGTTTGAAGATAATTAAGTACTTAGAAACTGACACTTTTACTAAAGTTTGACATGTTTATGTGTTACCATGACAATATTGTTTTGTTTTAGATTTTCAGATAATGAACCTTTCAATAAAGTTTTTAATACAAAATTTTTCTCGAAAACGGAGAGAGATACGAAAAAATATCAAGTGACAAAAAAGTTGTATTTTTAACTGAGCTTTCTAAAAAATATATAAAATTTTTAAAAAAGTCAGCAGCGTACATTTTTTGTCATTTTTATTCGTGACACTGTCCCCCGGGGCGCCACTGGAAGTCATAATTAACATTTGATTAGTGCTAACTGAGCGTCTTATTAAAGCTTACATCACTAGCAAATTTCAAGAAAATCGGTTAACGTGTCTTTGAAATATTAATAAAAAAAAATTTTTTGAAAAAAACTTTGACACCCTGTATTTTGAAAACCATGCACTTCCGGACATCAGTCTCTTATCTCAAACTGCTTGTCTATGATTCCTCAATATGCCCCAGAAGTTTTTTCCAATTGAGAGGGGACACCCTGTATTACAGTAATACAATACAAATATATAATTTACAATAAACATAGAAAACTTCGAAAAGTATAAGAAAATACTTGTGTGGAGGGAGTGAAAACAAAAAATACATATATATAAAATTATAATAAATATTGTGGTATATGATAAATATGCTTATTAAGTGAGGGGGAATAATATTTTCTAAGAATTTTTACACTTGTTATTGAAGTTCTGTATAGTTTACATAAATATAATTCAATTAATTTCGCAGATATCATAATATTATGTGGTTGATATATCGAATTAAGGTCGATTTGTATATAATATCAATCTTTGTTGGCGGTTACGTATCCTTTACTGTTCTTCTCTTGCAACATTTTAAATTCTCAGTTCGATAATATTTTGGATGGTGATTCGTGGTTCAGATGCTATGAATTTTCGTAGTTCTCTCTTTAAAATGAATAATGAAGAGATATTTTTCAATGTATTTGGTAGGTAATTATATAATTTTGGACTCAAATACAACAAACTTTTATGTCCTATCGATTTTGTCATGAAAGGTGGTATGTATGTCTGATTTTTAGTTCTTGTATTATAATTATGTTCATTAACTGTTAGGTGGTCTTGAGATTGGTGCTGTTTTATATTGGAGTGAAAGAAAAATAATTGTCTTGAAGCCAACTTTGATATTTTCAATGGCAGCCATTTGGGATTTTCACACCATGGGATAGATCATGAAATTACCAATTAATCGATATATCTCACTTATACATTTAATGATGGAGAAGTCGAAATAACAAAAAAATTGAAAATAATAATTAAAATCTATGATGTAGCATCAATGCTTCTAGATTATTCATTGTTTTTATGTCATAGTATAGTATTGTATAGTAGACAGAAGTTTATATAAGTGTCAGAATTAGGTACCACTTATTATTGGATAAAATGAGTGATTGATATGCACTTACGATGTGTGCATCGTTGCTTTCGAAATTGGACACGTGCCAGCCAAGTAAGGGAAGCGGCTGTCACAATATCCAGTTCTCAGTGCTTGATGTTATAATATGAGAAAATCATCAGAACTGCCAATTTCACAGTTAGAAGACTACTACTTGAAAAATACAGTTCATTTCAGAACAATCAGTGACGCTGCATGATTTGCAAAAAAAATGTACAATCAATTCAATACAGGAGGCAACCCAACAAAGAGCAGCAATCACTATAATTTTGCAGTGGAGTGGCCCTCTAGCACCTTAGTTATTGAGTTTCACATCATTTTTGTCACTTTTAGTAAAAATATCTGGAATTGTAAGCCTGACAGATCTCAAATTAACTCGATATTTTCTATTTTTCCTATTATTTCAATGTTTCTATCATCAAACACACAAGGTGTGATACATCAATGAATTGGCAATTTCATGATCTATATCCGATGAAGTGAAAATCCAATATGGCTACCATTAGAAATATCAAAGTTGGCTTCAATGCGAACTTTAGTAACTATACCAAATTTCAAAATCCTAGAAGCAATAGTTGAAAAGTTATCGATGGCTATGGCTATAAGAATCGACAATTTTCAGTTTTTTTCGTAATTTAACCTAGTTCGTATCTCTCGATCTCCGTTTCCGATTTGACAATAGTGTACCATGAAATTTACGTCACCCTTTATACATTCAAAAATGAAAAATAAATATTCTGAGGTTTCTTAAATACAACATTCAAAACAAACTTTAATTTGGTGCTCCGAATATTGAAGCACGAAATGTGAAAGCAGTCAGTAGCTAAACTAAATGCGCCATGAAATGGACCAAAACGTCCTAAAATTGCGTAGCTATTTCGTCATGAACGCATTCTCTATAGTATGTGTAATGTCATTAGCTAATTCATAATCCTGAAATAATTTCAAAAATACAATAATTGATAACCTCAAACTTGATCAGTTTGAATACTCATCCATTTATGGAAGTTGTCATGGGTCAAATGACGTATATTGATCATTCATCCATCTCTGTAGCATATTTCAATTTATTTACGCCAACTACGTTCATTGTTTATGACAAGAGCAGGCGAGTCTGACATTAATTAGAAATACCACATCGGTATAAAAACACAGAAATGTTATTTAGTCAGAAGTTCAGCTACAATAAATATATGGACAAATAAAATAACTAACCTTATTTCCGACAAGTGAAGAATCTTCATAAACATTAACCAAATATTTTTCAAGATAGTTTCCTACGTAATCAATATTTTTCATTCGGATCTTCAAATTGATTATCTGGGAATTCGCAAGATTCATAGCGAGATGTTCAAATGAAAAAGTATTGAATACATTATCAACCACTTCTTCTATAACGTCATTGACGATGTAGTTTTTCTCGATATCTTCGATCACTTCATCATTAAAGTTATTTTCATCAATATGTTCTCCATTCTCTTCTGTTTCAGGTAATTCTAGCAAATCTTGAATCTTTCTGAATACAACCGTGCAAGGTTTCTTCCCTTTATTCTCTAACTAGAATTGTCAGTTATAGTATTAACAATTACTAAATTTTATGTTTGAAAATATACCGCCCCGTTTCACAAGTCACAAGATATTTTCTATGGCGTATTTTAGATATATTTTATTAATGAAGATTACTGTTTTGAAGAAATCAGAAAAATCGTGTATACACGTTCCATTTATTTTATGTCACACCATTCAAATGCTGTTTTCCACTGGTAATTATAAGGAACATAATATGAAAAAATATAACATTTTTTCCTAAGTTCTCATCCATCGAGCGAAGTTTATACAATAAAACTTAACAAAGCACTAACCTAAATGGGAATTTTTTGCTTAGCTTTATTTATTTATTAATTCAGAAGTTCATACAGAAGTTGAGGAGATATTTCTTTGACAGTGACTCTCCGCCTATTCAATCATATAAGTAACTTGATTTATTGTCGTTATATTTTCCATAGTTGATTGAATAAAGTCCTATTATTATTATTATTCATTATATTTTTATTGTTGTGATGATGATTTTGTACCTTATTGATTCATAACTAGAACCACTTCACTCTGTCAGAAAAATCATGTATTTCATAATTTTTCCATTCAGGTCATATACGTGGAAATTGTTGAAATATATCTATTTTCTCTAAAATAATACTATAAAAAAACATCACAAATGGGATACGTAACCTTCAAAATCTTGAAATGATTGTTCATCCTTTGCCAAAATGGAATTTTCCCAAAGTATATTTCATTGGAGCTCATTTTCAGGTCTGCATGTGAAGGAATACATTTAATATGCACGTGAAATGTTTCATTCTTCTGAGACATAGTATCAAATGTCCAAAATTCTAGTGTTGCTTCTACTTCACCTATTTCTTCAATTGGTGCGAAGAAAACCGTTATCATAACTGAACAACCACTTGCCAGTTTTTGAATACCCAATAAGGGTTGTGTTTTGAATAGCAGAACATTGTAATCTTGGTCAGAGGAAATTCCTACAAGCCTCAGTTTTTGAGTTCCTCTGCTTTTATTCAGGATAACTAGGTTTTTTCTATATTTGTTTCCATTCATGAAATTCTGCAACAAGTTACAAGTAAGTACATTGTTTATTAGTTTTATTACCTTTAGACTTGCTTTGGTCAACTTTTAGTTGGAATTCGAATTTTCATTCGATTTTAGTGAGTTTTTCTTATTCATATAATTTCATGACCACATTTTGATTACGTTTTAACTTGAAATATGTTATATTTATAATTTTTTAACCCGTAATATAATGAATAAACAGTAGTATTTAAATGTCTGAATGAATACTTACGTTAAATGTTATACTTTGTGGTTTACACAAAAATACATCAGTTGTAGTAAATTTAATTGGTGAAATTTGAGCCAATAAATGTTTATCCTCCATGATATCGTCCAATTTGTTGAATGTGTTGATGAGTTCATCTATTTTTTCAATATGTTCAGTTGTTATTATATGCCGGTCATTGCATATGGGAACTTTTGGTATAATTATTTCAGATTCTGCATTCTAGAAATAATTTTCTCTTAAAGATATCATAGAAAGAATATGTAGCTACAAAACCCGAAAGGAGTTTATATTGATTGTTTGAACTACATCACACAAAAGGCTAATCTTCACATTGAAGAAATCTCATCTCTGGAATGAATTGGAAAACTACCCATTCAGATATGGTTCAACAAATGGTGAAATTAAAATAAAACAATCATCAATAATTGCAGTTTTGAAATAATAACATTTGAATGTTCTTTATTACAAAGTTAGCTGATGAGTTTATTTAACAGTGTCTGCTGAAATTGATAAGACGAGAAACTTCGAAAATATTCTCCACATATGAAAATATACAGGGTGAACCATAGGGCTAGATAATCCTCTAAAAAGAAATAGAATATCATCGATAAAATATTTATCGATCATTTCTGTAGCTTCGATGAGATGGTAATTCAGCTCCCTGGATCACCCGGTATCTCAGAAAGGTTCCTGAAGAGTTTCAAAAGGAAAACTATCAACTCAGCTTTCCACTGCCATTTTGGGAACCAAGCTTATCCTAATTTTATATGACCCCGTATATTTTTTACTTTTGACTTCTGACTCTTTTTACTGCTCTTCGTGGTCTTGCTATTTTTTGCTTCTTTCTTAGCTTTCTTTCCTTTGGTGACTTTTTCCTTTTTCTGTTTCACTTTCTTATCTTCGACTATCTCTTCTCTACTCTTTTCGATGATATTTTCAATGTCAATTGCCTTATTAACATCATCTTCCACAAGTCTAGAAAACTGAAATGTGATAGAATTAGGGATTTTTCGAATACCGATGAGTTGGGACAAGATAAACCAGTTTCGTGAGAAAATAATGAGGGATTGAAATCGGAGCTTAATAATTTCCATACAAAAGTTTTTGAGAATTAATTTACCAAAGTAATGTGATGTCCAACAACTTCCATGTTTCTCATAATTTTTTCACTTTTCTGAACATCAGGGCTGAAAGATTTCAGGCTATGTTCAATTCCTCTTTTATATCTCATCTCTTCCACGAGCTTTCTAACAATTGCAGTAACATTCTGTTTCTTCTTAACTTTTTGACTATGCAAGATTTTTTGATAGCATAGAATGCGCTGGGTTATTTTATTATTTTTTCCATCTTTCCAAATTCGATGATCTATGTTGTATGATTGGCATATTTCTTCTAAATTCTTTTCATCACGTTTTCTTTTTGCTTCATCTCTGATTTGGTTAGTACAGATGTAAGCTCGTCTAACCTCCACAATTTTATCCTTAATAAGTATATATATTTTTTAATAAAATAATGATTTTCTCTATTTTGGTTCTATCATGAAATCATTATGAAATGCAAATGCTCATCAAAATTATTAAAAAAAAAATCAATATTATTTTTATGAGGTTAGTGAAATCGAAATGTCCAAAATAAAATTCTAATTAAATAGTATTCGTATGAAGTGATAGCATCCCTCAGATTTTAAATATTTTTATTTCTAATATTCATCAATATTAAATCTTTTTTTTTCAATCATCAGGTACCCACCTTTATTATTTGAATGCCTTTCTCTTGTTTACGAAGGATTTCTAGATTCTCTCTATTTTTCGTATATTTTTCAAATCTATTTATAAATGCTAACATCTTTTTGGACTGTGTTGTCAAAGGATATTCGTTTTTCTCCTCATGTGTTTGATATTTAGTCAAATCGCCTTCACTATATTGCACTGAAATGCTCTTCCTAACTATATTTTGCTTCATTTCCAAATACTCATTATATTCCTGGGAAGTAACAAATTCGTCTATAAATTTGATCAGGTTTTCATTCCTTCTGTTTTGCTCTTCGAGGAATAATTGATAGAAAGAATCTTCCTCACTTTCATCAATATTATTCGGCGGAAAGTTCGAATTCATTTTATGAAAATGCCTGACACTAGGTTTGACGAGATTTATCAAATATCTGTCGTATTTGGGTTATTCATATACAGCGTGTTCATTGATAGTAAATCTGGACAAACTTCAATAAGGGATGGTAGGATACATCAAAACATACTTTTATATGAAAAAAAAAATCACATTGATTGTTTAAAACGTTGACCATTTGCTTCAACTGTAAGTTGCATAAAAAATGGGGTGCAATCCGGGGAACGTGGAGCCAAATAATAAGCTATATATTAGTTGTTTGTTTTTTATTTTGTTGTGGTTTTATTTTTGGATGCATCTCTCGATATATTTAAAAATTTTATGTTCACGAAATTTCTGGATCATTGCTCTGATAGACGGAGAGACACTTTTCTCGGAAGAGGACTAAAAGGAATTTTTTTAATTCAAGATTATTCTAATGGTGGTGATTAATTGCTAGTTATGAATGTTATGATACGACTTACTTTCTTTAATCATCACCTATCACATGATAATCAAATCATAAAATGATCAGTTAGTAGTAGTAATGACTGGTAGAAAACAAGTAGAAAAGAACTTCTTTCCTGGCTAATAACACGAAAAGATATGATTCATATCCACTCGTAGTTTATGCATTGCAACTGTTTCTTTCTTGCTTTCTGCTCGTTGTCTACCTTATCATTCTAACAGCTGAGTTGGTAAAGACATGATATTTTTCTTTTCGTTACTCCTTTCAATTCGTGGCTTTTTTGTTTAGAAGTGAAAGTTAGTCTTCAATTTTTATTGGATTTTATCATTGGTGAATTTGAGAAATACATGGTCGATTACTCCTGAAGTTTTTGAGGAAGTATAATAGTAGATTATTTGATTTGTTAATAGTATGATAGCGGCATGTTAATTTAGTTGTTCAAGATGAATATTTCATTTCAATCTCTCACAAACAAGAGGCATACCATCAATTTTTTTGAAAATGGTATTTCGAAAGCAGGATATCTTATGTGTACCTATAGAAGCGCATACAATCATTGTTTGTTGACTTATATTTTAAAAGTCTGATTTTGCTTCAAAAATCATAAAATATGAAAATGATTTTATTAAGAAAAGAGACCCGGAATTGGTCTAGCATTCTGAAGATCAAAAAATAAACTGAATTATCGTTATTATAGTTGGAAATATTTCTCAAAATTCGTATGTTTCAATCAATGCACCGAGATATATCATTCTCAAAAGTTAAAATCCAAAATTTCCTCTGAAATAAGTGTTATTAGTTTAAGTCAGAAAAAGAAAATCGATCTTTGAACTTGGCATGTACGCTTGTTGCGCCTATGCTGGTAAGATCAGAATAATTAATGATAAAGAGATCTTGAGTAAACATTTATTCACGAATCGAGATTGTTGAAAATGTATTTATTGTGAATCTGTTGGATACGACGACACAAGCGAATAGATAATACTAATACCTACCTAAAATTATCACTATTTTTGTATCTGTCCACCAGCGCCAATTGTTCAAATATCATTTTTAATTTCGTGCGCTTTGATTTATGATCGAAATCACCAAGTATAAAGTACTAGTTAGCGAAGATGAAATTGAAGATCGAATTAACTTTATTGTATATCCATTGAAATGTCCATAAACGTGTATAGCTGCTTCTGAGTTATTCAAGGTAAGAACATGTCGTTTTTGCTTCATCTATTCTTATCGTATTGTTAAACATTTTAAGTAAGTTTTTTCAATGAATATACAGGTTGGAATCCTAGAGTTTGATATGGTTTGAAACATTTAAATAACTTTTCAAATACACAGTCAATCACCCAAAGTGGTTATCTCTATTATGGTTTCATTGCTGAAAAAAATTACTCTTCGAGATGAATGAGGGTGTATACTTTCGGAAGAAAATATGTATTCCAAATTTTTTCATGCGAAAAAGTTGCCAATCAACCTACGGCCTTTTATATTTACACAAGACTTTGGAATAATATTGTCTTTTATATCAACGTGACAAGAAAACAATTTTTCCAATCAGAATAATTGAGAAAATAGAGATTCAATAAATTGAATAAATAAAGTATAAGACACATTGTCATATAAGTGTGGTTATACAGGGTTTCCATGAAGTTTCTTAGATCCAAAATGACACTATCCAATGATTTGTTTCACTACCTGATGATTATTAACATTTCAAAAGAGTATCAAGAGTACGAATACTCCCATTTATTTTGATGACATTGAACATAATAATGACCTGAATAAAAGTCAATTATCGCTAGGGAAACAAATGGGTATGAGCAACAATTTTCAATTATCACTATAACTTGCGAGATGGCAGAGAGTGGCACAAACAAAAACAGTTGAAATATCCATGCACCGATGATATTAAATACCTACATAATTTTTTTTATAGATGGAAGTTGGACAAAATTCTTCCGGTTGTGATAATGCTCATAATGAGGAAGACAAATTGGTGGACGAAGGAATAAGTGTGATAATAGTCAATGACCGGAAGGAAGAATTCGTCTTGAAATGGAGAGACACTTTGAAACAAGTTTGTAAAATATATAAATATATATTCTTGGATCACCAACCTATCATAACAACATTCTCATAGTTATATACATCAAAACAACTATGGTGTACTATTAAATAAATTAATTATTGAGTAAATTATAATTTACTGTCTGTGCATTGTTTATGTGGAAATTCAGCTTCGATAAATCAACAGAAACTGTTTTTCCTACAAATACAGATAAACCAATAACGCAACCTTCAATGATTCAATAAGATTTTTTTTTGTCATTTTCAGATCATAGCTTGCAGCATAGCAAATACAATTGTAATACAAGCAGGAATAAATATGGCTTTCAGTGCGGTGCTACTCCCCCAATTGCATGAAGCCAAAAGTGATATAGATATATCGAAGTCCCAAGGATCTTGGATTGGTAAGTGTTGTAACGCACCCCCTTTTCTGCCTTTAGGGTTGTTAAGTCTACATTCGCAGGGTTCTTTGATATTTAAGCAGGGAGAAAATAGTGTAGACGTTAAAGACAGCATCACAGGATATATACATACATTGCATTCACCTAATTCATAATGATTAGATAGATGAGTAGAAGTTACAGACAGCTATAAAAGTTTCTGGTAGATTATTACAAGTATTTCACATCAGTATTGTTCTTGAAAGTTTTAATGCACAACTTGCATGAGGCACCATATTGATGAAAATAAGACCAATCTAATTAAGAGAGAAACAAAGCAACGTCGCTGAATAACTGCTTCGGAAGGCAACCCATTGCATATTTCGATTCAGGGGGGAAACTATTTGAAAATTGATTATTTGATGTAGAAATATTTTTTTGATTCGCCATTGGCTATGTTCAGATATATTTTTATACCTTTTCTTTTTGAAATTTTTGAATATGAGATATTATCCTCCCTAGCTTGATCCTTTATCTACATGATGAAGTCAAAAAATCATCAAAATATTGATTGGTTTTCATATGAGAAGTCAAGAGCGAGAGTGCTGTATTCGATATTATGCGCGAATTGTCATAAATGTAGGTTTCAGTCATTCTGCCATTCTGATTTTATTTACAGCCAGTATTGTGACTATCGCTTTACCATTAGGAGCTCTAGTCATTGGACCATTGATGGACAAGTACGGAAGGAAGAAAATGATAATCCTGGCGAATATCCCATTCTCATTGTCATGGCTCTTGCATTATTATGCGACGACTGTTTGGTATATCTATATAGCGAGAATAATCGCTGGTTTTAGTGGAGGTGAGACATGACATACACAAGGTGTCAATGAATGCAAATGCCAAATAGGTTTGCTATAGGTTGAATTCAAAAATTCGAGCTGAGAGAAAGTGCAAATAAAATTTCGAAACTTGGTCAATCTTTGTTCCGGAATTATCTGCTGATATCTAGAGAAGAATCGTCCAATCAGAAAATGTAGGTAGTAATTGTAGCGGTTGATTTTTCAATGAATAATTTGGAATGCAATATTTTCCACTATGTTACACACATAAGTTACTCTTATTACAAATCAATTGAAGCAAACGGTTCATGAGAAAATTGGGAGTGGAGATTTTGTTGAACTCCTCTAGCTATTTTAGTAGCATAGGATATCCACGAAATTTCTTATAGAATATTGTTAAGAAACTAATCCATAACTTGTTTATTACTATCATTTGAATTGTAACTAAAACCTTTCATTCCTTGACTTTGCCAAATTTTCTCAAATATTTTATGGTGTAATATTTTCATTTGTTGCATATTCTCAAGCCACAGTCTTCAATTCTCCACTTTATGGAGAATGCGAGTAAAAATTCTGATTCATCATCATAATAACATTTTCCTTGTTAATATCTCAAACTGCACCCATAGGTATAGTCAGGGTATTTCTTTGAGTATAAATCATTTGTAAATTATGTTACAGGTTTAACAACAGTTGCATTAGTGTATGTGAGCGAAGTTGCTCATCCGCAGTTGAGGCCAATGCTACTCAGTATGAACAGCGTGTTCGTTACTTTTGGAATACTGCTGACGTGTATCTTAGGTAAAGTTGAAATTGGGCTGGTCATCTAGAGTTTTGTTCAAATCGCGGTTTATGAACAAAAATATTGGTAGAGGTACCGGATACTGCTAGCAAGGCATTGAGCACTTTGATAGAGATATTATCCAACCTGGTTCTTCGCATGACTTTCCTTTCTTTGTTTTTCCAAACTATCGACATTTATAATAGATAATGATATATATATCTTCATCGTCTAGCATCAATTGAAAGTGCAGCATTTTCACCCCATTCTTTTTTATATTACTTCCCCTTTGGCGGTAATCCGCAGATGGATTTATAAGAATTACTCATACTTCTTTTATTATTTTTTGTAATCTATAGATGTAAGTAATAACCTACTGGTAGATAGGTTTTATTTGAGGAACTTGTTATTTCGATAATGTTTCATTATAATATTTGAGAATATCTTGTGTCCATATGGTAGGTAAAAAAAGGTTTGACAAGAGATTGTCATCTTGGCCATCTATAAATGATTGATCAAAGGGTTATTACTTCATGAAAAAAATTCAATACTAGAGATTTGGGACCTAAAGCAGATGGAATATATATATGATAAAAACAGAATTGTATTTGTTCTATAAGTATTATTAATCCAACCAGTTTTATCATGATTTCGGCTTTCGGAGTTTTTTCAAATCTCATTAAAATTCTGTTTCTTTTTATTTGAATGCAAAACAAAGAGTAACTTCAAATCAATCTTAAATGTAGAGTATTTTTATTACATAATCCACAATCATGTCTCAATTATTTAGTAAATGATGAAATTCAAATACTGAACAGTTTTTATAATTCCACCCTAACACACTACTTCATTCAAGGTTTATGGTTCAAGTGGCGTACGATGGCTTTAATTTATTTCGTCCTTGCCGTTACCATTTCATGTGCCTCACTGATTTTGCCCGAAAGTCCTCATTGGTTAACGGTCTTCAAAAAAGACCCTCATGGCACGGCAAAATCACTAAGATGGATATATAATAACAATCAGGTAAATAATTGTTCTAAAGCTATTTAGTCACGTGTATGAGACGATTAAGGGGAAGAATAATATTGATGTTGTTGACTTTTTTTTATAATGATAGTTCTCGTGACGGCTGTGAAAAATTGGAAATGTCTTCAGTATTCTAGTTTTTCCAGAAAGGGAAAATTTTCATTATCAGTTGAGTATGATCATGCGATATTCAATAAATGTGCTCTTATTTCATGAAATAATTTTATGTATTTTTAGTAATTATAAACACATAATATTTTGAATTATAAATTAATCAAAGTTCAATAATAACTTGATTATTATAGAAATTTCAATTTGATTCAGATGTAAACACTATATAATGCATAGAATTTCGAAATATCTAATGAATTCAACACAATTTTTTCTGAGGAAAAATTACTATGGACGAATATGATCACAGTTTGTGAAGTAATGTTTCACACTAATTTCTGACGTGAAATTGTATTATTTATTAAGTGATTTATAGTTAGTATAATTGTTATAGGTATGTATTGGAGAGTGAAAAATGAGTAAATTGAAAAGGAACCTTTCAAAAACAATTTTTCCATGAAACTAAAGCTGCACTTGAGAATATAAAATATTTTTTTGTTTCAGTGATCATATAAAGCAGATCAGAATAAATTTGTACAGCGTAGGCCAAAATATTTGCAACAATGTGAAAAATTTTCATTATCAGTCACAAAAATACCTTATAAGGGATTCATAATAACTGAAAACCTCAAAATCCATCTAGGTATTCGCGAAAATCACGAACCAATAGATGGCGCTGCAGAAATGTCAAAAACTTGACATGAAGGTGATAAACAAACATTTCGTTATGTTTTCAATAATAATTTGTCAACTTTTGATTCACATTTTAGGAAAGAATTAACGAATCCAAAATATTTGAAAGGGTGCTATCGTTTCGTTATTATTTATAGAACACAAAACAGGTATTTTACATGAGGTTTATGGATTTATTATGTTTTTATAGGCTTTTCAAACCACCTCTGCAAAATCAATGGGGCCACTAAGGTATTTGTATTTCAATGATTTATCTTTATATTGTTATATTTCCAGAATGCCCAATATTGGGATGAGTATCTAAAGTATATCAGAAATAATAAGAAACCATTAAAAGAACGAGAAGCATTGTTCAAAGCTGGTCACATCATACTTTGTGGGATAGATATGGAACACACATAAATAAACTACTGTTCTCAAACTTCAGCTCTAAGGCAGCCCTCATATGAAATTAAAATGATTTTTTGGAGAAGTTAGCAGTGGAAGTGTGAATATATCTGTATTAAGCTGTAATTTTATTCTAACCCAAAAAATAGATGATTACAGACAGAAATAAAAACAAAAAATGTATCAATTAACTTTATTTTCTGAGAAAAGTAAGTTTAGTGGTGCATCTGCTCATATTGAGATATCTTAAATAGGCAACACAAGTTATTATTTTCGAATTCACAATGTACTTATAGTCCATAATAATAAGTATTTTGTGTAGATACATAGATAGATAATCTCTGGTATGTACCAAGGAAGTTAGAGATCTTATGGTCTACCAGTCATTCAAATTCATTTCTCTCAATTAATACTTATCCAATTCATGGCTTATTCATTTTAAATAAAAATTTGATTTCATCAAGCCTACATTGTGCACTGTTAAAGTTTCCATGTGATGACTTTGAGATGTTCATTGAAGTAATTGCATTCTTTTTGAGACTATCTCTTGGTTTAACTCTCCTTCTTGATGGTCCTGAAGTGAAATCAAGGTTTTCATCACAAACAATAAAATAGGCAACACAACACCAGATATTATTTGTTTGATTCTACCTGAAAAGAGATACCATACCTACCTTCAATTTGGCATTTACTTCAGAAATCTACTTCTAGGAAGTGCTTATTACAAACGTAAATGTTTGTGGTAATAAGTTTTTCTATTTTCAACATGATATTCTATTTTTTACACAGTGGTGAAGTTGAAATTTTGGATTTTGTGCCAAGGGAACGATGTCTGTACGGTAGGAAGAACGCTGAGGTACTGAACAAATCTTTCTCGATTTCGTCTTTACGACCATGTGAACTGGCTGCATGTTTCAATACTATCAGTAACCAGCTGATAAGCACGAAAAAAGTCCGAAAACTATTCACAATAATTCAAATTCATTGAAAATAATGCGAAAGCCTAGCAAATGCAATGCTAAATTGCTTCGTTTATCACCCTCGGAAGGCTTCGAGAATTCGACACCAGAGGCCACCCACTTCGTGATTTTCGCGAATAACAAATGTCACACAAACTCCAATTCGCGAAAATCACGGAGTGGGCGGCCTCTGGTGTCAAATTTTCTAAGCCTTCCGAGGGTGATCAACAAAGCAATTTAGCATTGTATAGCATAGGCTTTCGTATTATTTTTAATGGAATTGAATTGTTTTGAATAGTTTTCGGACTTGTTTCGTGCTTATCAGCTAGTTACTAATATTATTGAAACATACAGCAAGTTCAAAAGGTCGTAAAGACGAAATCGACAAAGATTTGTTCAGTATTTCAGCGTTCCTCCTACCGTACAGACATCGTTCCTTTGGCACATAATCCTGAATTTATTTTCAGGATTGTGTGAAAAAAGGATTATCACGTTGAAAAAAGGAGAACTTAATTACCACAAACATTTACGTTTGTAGTAAGCACTTCCTATAGAACTGGATTTCTCAAGTAAATTCGAAGGTATGTCTTTCAGGTTAAATCAAACAAATAAGATCTGGTTTAACTGTAGTTGTGTATCTTGTTATTTGTAATGAAAACATTGATTTTACTTCAGGACCATGGAGAATTAAACCAAGAGAAAGGCTCAAAAAGAATGCAATTCCTTCAATAAACATATGGAAGTCATCACATGCAAACTTCAAGAGTGAGGGCAATGTGGGCTGAATGAAATCAAATCTTTATTCAAAATGAATAAGCTGTGAATTGAAATAAATGAATTTGAATGACTGGTAGACCACAAGGTCTCAAACTTTTTAAGTTATTCTTGGAACATACCCACTCATCTATATTATATAATTATTTTTATTATATGAATGAAAATAATAACTTGTGTTGCCTATTTAAGATAGGTAGGTATCTCAATATAAGCACCCCTATACTTACTTCTCTCAGGGAATACAGTTAATTGACTACAATTCTTTGTTTTTATTTTGCTAATCATCTATTTTTTGGTTAGGATAAAATTATTACAGGTTTACAGATAAATTCACACTTCCACTGCTAATTTTTCCATGGTACTATTTTAATTTCATATAAGAGCTACCCTAGAGCTGAAGTTCGTGAACAGGAGTTTATTTATATGTGTACAAAGTACGTGACCAGCTTTGAATAATGCTTTTCGCTATTTTAAGGGTTTCTTCTTATCTCCAATATACTCTAGATACTTATTTCAATCTTGGCCATTCTTGAAATAAAGAGAAATCATTGAAATACAAATACCTTAGTGGCCCCATTGATTTTGCAGAGGTGGTTTGAAAAGCCTATAAAGACATAATAAATCCACGAAACGCACATAAAATACCTGTTTTGAATTCTATAAACGATAATCTATCAACAGCGCCCCTTTTGGATACTCAGAATTATTTATTTCTTTCCTAAAATTCGAATTGAAAAATGACATATTACCATTGAAAACATAAACCAATGTTTGTTGATCACCCTCATGTCAAATTTTTGACATTTCTCGAGCGCCATCTGTTGGTTCGTGATTTTCGCGAATATGCCGACCATTTTGAAAACCCATAATAAATGAGCAAAAAGTGGGTATATTTTCAGAGATGGCGAAAATAGCTATTTGAAAAAGTTGTTCAAAATTCGAGGCCAGTTGCGCAATTTGACATATTTATATAGAATAATTGGAAAATTAAAATGCCTGAATATATTTTTTGATCCGAAAATAATGTTTTTTGTACGTTGGACAATTTTTGGTAATAATCGTGAAATAAAACTTTACCGTTTTGTTCCCGAATATTTTTTAAAGAATAAAATGAAAAATTGTTTTCTCTAACTCTTATTGCAACATTATTATAGCCCACGCTGTATTTTATAGCGCCCAATGGTTTTCCCTCATTTTTAATATAGCTTCAGTTCGGCCTCACTTTCTTCATAAGAATATACAGGGTGATGTTTAAGATAATGAAAAAATGATTGTTGGAAAAAACTAAAAATTTTCCACATCCACTTTAGGACAGCGTGTTTTCATCTCAACGTTGAACCTTCATCATGAGACTCTAATGTTGAAAAAATTTAATATATATCTCTTGCCAAGAGAGTTATCCCAACTAATATAGGTTTTTCAATGGGACACGCTCATACACTAAATAAAACCCACACCTTTCCAGATCTTCGAACACGAATTCAACAGAATCTCGACATCGAAAAACCACCTGACCAGACCCTCGAGCGATCCGGATGACGAAAATTCCGCCCTGCTGAGGCTGAGAAGAAACTTCAACATGTACAAGGAACCGATAGTATACAAGCCAGTCGTTATCCTCACCGTGGTGTTCGCCTTCCAGCAGCTCTCCGGCGCCTACGCCATCATCTTCTACGCCGTGGACCTCTTCCGAGAGATCGGCGGCCGCTTCCGCAACGGCCTCGACGAGTACGTCGCCCTGGCGCTTCTGGGTACCATCCGGTTCGCCCTGTCCATCCTCTCGGCCTCCATCTCGAGACGAGTCGGCCGGCGCCCGCTGATGTTCATCTCCAGCTTGGGCATGTGCCTCACCAGCTTCGTGGCGGGGCTGTACTTGTACTTGGCGCTGGTGCCGCCAGAGGAGTACGAGAAGATGAACATTGCCGAGGACATCTCGCACAGCAACGTGGCACTGTACTGCGTGTTGGGCTACGTTTGCTTCAGCTCGCTGGGGTTTCTGGTCATCCCTTGGACGCTGATCGGGGAGCTGATTCCTGTGAAGGTGCGTGGGAAGCTGGGCGGTCTGATGGTCTCCACTGCGTATGCGTTGATGTTTGTGGTGGTGAAGGTGTTTCCATCGCTGTTGGATCTGATAGGGTTGCAGTATTTGTTTTATGTTATGTCGCTGATCAATTTGTTCGGGTTCGTGTTTCTGTACGTGTTTCTGCCCGAAACGTTGGGCAAAACGTTTGCCCAAATCGAAAAACATTTTGTAGCGAGGAGGTGAAATGGCCTGGCTGTTATAGTTACTAGAATATATTGTATATTTATTATCATTATGTTGGTTTCACTTTATGAAAAGGCTGAATTTTACTGCACCTATTGTGAGAATCCCAGCAAACATGAATAGACAGTCTATATACGTGAATGATGGCTAGATGGCGGCGTCGCGTTCTAACGATATAATTGCGTTTACTGAATTTATCAAGAGTTGATGACTAATTGAGTCGACAGAAATGATTGCCTATAGTGTCGCAACTATGGATTAATCGCCATCCTCTATGGTTCACTCAACGATCTATATTGTAACGGCGATTGTGTTGGAACTCCTGGAGAGTTCGCTTGATTTGATGGTAATAGAGGTGGATTCATTTATTACTTTTCAACTAGTGCTTCGAATTACACTCAAAAAGCTGAGGTCCCTGTCTTCCTAACTCATATACAAGTCCTAGACCTACAATGATTTCTTTGCAACTAAGTTGGCGGTTGAAACACTTTTCAAACAATAGGAAATAAGATTTTGAAGTTGTAACAATTATTATTCGTTGGCATTGTAAATCCATCAAATTTATCACAACACACCTGTTTATCTTTTGAACTGCATTTCTTAGTGAAAATATTTCATTATTCTGTTTCTGCCCGAAACGTTGGGCAAAACGTTTGCCCAAATCGAAAAACATTTTGTAGCGAGGAGGTGAAATGGCCTGGCTGTTATAGTTACTAGAATATATTGTATATTTATTATCGTTATGTTGGTTTCACTTTCTGAAAAGGCTGAGTTTTACTACACGAAAGGAAACCTATTGTGAACATCCCAGGAAACATGAAAAGACGGTCCACAGGCGTAAATTATGGCTAGAAGGCGGCGTCAGCGATAGCATTGCCAAAGAGTTATGGCCAATTGATAAGACGGTGTTGATGGGCCTATAGTGTCGCAACTATGAATTAATCGAAAACACTGACTCTACTCGTTGGTCCACTTACAATCTATGTATGTACCTATATATTGTAATATATAGAATAGATATATATTACAAAAAAATTACAAATCAAAAACAAACAAATTACAAATGATTTAAAAAATGAGCCACTGATAATAAGCTTCAACAGCTTGTGTAGTGGAACTCGAATTTAAATTGATATAAATACCTACAAATCTCGTCTTGTTCAATTGAAAATCAAACAGTTAGAATGACGTAAACTACAAGCAGAAAACAACTACTTTCCTGGAAAATGCTACGCAGAACATTGATGCCGTAGATTATATTTTTCCGCACTGATTGCGGAAAAGTAGATATGAACCTACTCAAAAATCTGCAATCAATGTCTATCATAGATAATACGAACAAATATCATTTTACGTTAATCCTTTTTATTGTTATGTAATTTTATTTGTTGTATAGTTATTTTTATCAAGTTCAACTGAAAATTATATATTAATTTATTATTTTCGTTATCTGATATGAATAGCTCGTTGGAAAAATTGTGTTCCTAACATGTGCGTAAAGTGTGCCTTATTGCACGCAAAAACTTGCGAGGAAAAGTAGCTGGAACTGGGTACTTTTAGTTTTTACGATGGTTACACACGTTACACGATCACAGACCACCTACCCTACACGATCCTCCAGCACCAGTGTCGAGGGCCGTGGTCCAGCACGCGGTTTACATGGAAACGCGATGAGGTCACGTCCGAGATCACAGATTCAGCAGAGTGATCCATCCAAGTCACAAACAGAGTGTCTGTGTTGTGTGTGGTCACGTCACGTCATGTCAAAGAATTTGGTTATGTTCATCACCATCGGTTGGTGAAGGGTTGGTGATCAATTTTGTGAAAGGATTGGAAATTGGAAGGTGAAAGTTGTTTTTTTGGTGATATTACGGAATCTGGTGACTTTCTAATATTGTTGACTTGGTTTGTCTGATGATGAAAGCATCAACAACAAATCAGAATAATTAGATACCTTCAGAAACTGTGCAACAAATCTGCATTTGTACTATTAATTGCAGAATCAAATACTACATCCATAATAGTGAGTACCTAGTTATTTCATTTGTATAATGTATTTTTCTGCATTATTCGTCATCAAGTATAAAATAGGTATTATATTATATCACATATATAACACCTCAATACAACCAAATGGAAATTAGGTAAAGAAATTATCACCTCGATATTCAGGTATACCCAATGGTATACCACACTCAATATGAGTTGAGAAAACATTTTTAATATGAATTTTGATAAATCTTAGATTATAACAGCACACCTATGAGTTGAGAAAAAATATGTATTTCAGCTGTTATATGGAAACACAAAATTCGTCCTTCTTTTAAAAAACACTACACACGCTAAAAAAAGCTGATATTTTTTCCCCCGTGTTTTTCTAAAAAAATCACTCTTCTTTAAAACGAAAATGAGCGCCTGTTTGGTGATCTTTGGTTGAAGGCAGTGCGAATTTTGTGTTTTCAATAGTGGAAATTTTACATGTCAAATCGAGTGTCAACTGGTGTAGTTTTGAAACCACCGCCACCACCGCGTTTTCACTTCAGATTTGTGGTCAGGACTATTCAGAAGATCAAAATTCGTAAATTCGTAAGAATTGTATTCAGGTATTACGAGAGGTATTAATATTAGGTTTTTGTGGTTTTCAACAATGAAACATAAAAACTAGGTTGGAAATATGCCATGAAATAGGTGAAATATCGGGGGGTAATTAATGATTTGAAATAATGAGACAATCAGAATCAAATGCAATCAAATCGATCTTATCAAAAAGAAATGGATTCATTCGGAGGTGAATACTTATTCATAAATTATTCATTTTAATTACAATTTGATCAAGAATTGAGATTTCATCATTGAACAACCTCGTGAACAACTGTGTTGGGATGAAATTGGCACATTCACAAAGCCAATAAATTTTTTTCAACTTTAAAAACGTAATTCTTAGTGAAAATGTAATCGAGTTTTATTTGTTTTTATCGAGGTTTTTATAAATCAAAGTACCTATCTTAAACATCTACTGGATTTTAAATGGTTGAAACATACCAAGCACTAGTTGAGCTACACACCTCATTTATAAAATGTTGCTTGGGAAGGGGTACCTAATAATGAATGGCAAGAGCTTGGAAAAACTGATGATATTGTACAAAAACGCTTACTTTAATTTATTTTTTTTAATACAACCCATACTTTTCCCTCGGATGAATTCAAAATAGGTGGTTAGATGAAAATATCAAACATATCGGACGTAACACATTGATTTTTTACGATAAATATCAAGCACTGTGGAACTTTGATCACAAATCAAAGATGCCTTTGATCACAAAACAAAGAGACCTTTGATTATGGTGTAATCAGATAAATATACTTATTGATGAAAACTGTTCTGAAAGCGATTTTTCCAAAATAATCTTGTGCTAGTGCAGAACTATTGTTTTTTCATAGTTCTATACTAGCTCAGTAAAGGTTAAGACCAGTAATCATGTACCATTAAATATTACCATGTCATTACAAAGTCTGCGTCTAACCAAGTTCAATAAGTAGATAACAATGGGTACAACCGAGAGTACAACATTGTTTATTTCGACACATTTTGACTTGATGATAGGTAATGAGATAGTTATTGTAACAATGTACAGGGTTGATAAGCACACTAATAAAATATTTCATATTCCCAAAAACTTGAGAAGTGAAATAAATGCGAATAAACGAGTATAAAGCTTGTATGCTCATTTTTGTAAGATTTCGGCAATTTTTAGTAAATTTTCAATGGATTAGTTTGAACTTGAGAAATTTAAATTCCAGACGAAAGAGTCATATCAGACAGTTCATCCAGAGGCAGCATTAGGCGGGTATGATTAAATGTTTTTGCCAAGGATTTCGTAAAAAAAAAGTGGCGATGTGACAGTCCTTCAAATAAAAAAAACTATGAAACGTATAGACCATATTAGTTAGGTCAGAATCACTCTCGTGGCGGGAGATCCAAATTATTTTTTTTATATGGTAATATGAGATAAAAACCACGCTTTCTAAAGTGAGACATCAAATATTGGGTGCCTTATATGCTACACGCTGCTACTATGCAGGGTTTCCGAAATTACATAGAAATATATTCAGATTCTCGGAACAAAAATAGTGCAAAAAGTCCAGAAATGACCCCCTAAGGAGTTATAGCCATTTGAAGGTGAAGGTTTTTTGTAAATATTTTCGAAATCCTTCAAGATAAAATAATCAAATTTTGTCCATATACACCTAACTTTTCATGCCCATTTCAAAAATCTTGAGAATGTCTTGAAATTTCGTTCAGGGGCGTGGGAAAAGGGAGGTGCTGGGGGTACTTTATCCCCCAACTTTTTTGTTTATGTATTTTTCGGAAGTTTCATCAAAATATAAAAATCTCAATCTGAAACATTTTTGCATTAAAATTGCACATATATATACCTCCGATCGTTGATTGATATATTGCTGTTTTGATTCGATATTCTGAGGCGCAATGAAAAAAAAACATAATTTAAACTTTTCATGAATCGCAGAATAATTTTAAAGTCGATTTATCTCGAAAATGGTGAATGCAATCGAAACTAAACACTTTTTATGTGAAAAATGTCGGGATTTTTATATTTTGTGATCAACTATCGAAAAATGCATAAACAGAAAAGTTGAAGGAAACAGTACCTCTAAAACCTTCCGATTCCCACGCCCCTGAATAAAATTTCAAAATATTGTCAAGGTACCTGAATTGAGTGTAAAAAGTTTGGTAGGTATATGGACAGAATTTTGTTGTTTTATCTCAAAGGGTTTCTAAAATATTTAGAAACACTTTCATCTCAAGCTCACCTTCAGATGGCAATAACTTCTCGTAGGTAAAGCAAAGATTTCAGCTGTCCCCAGAAAAATAATCAATTCGGGTGATCACGGGGGTGTATATGTGAGATCCACCTCATCCAATACATTTTTCACCAAATCGTTCATGTAATAACTGTTCCTTCTTATATTCAAAGAAACAATATCCAAAGATCCTAGAAAAACTGCTTGTACAAAAACGCTTGAAAATTGATCCATTCAATTTATTGAGTAGAATACTCGGTAGAATAATATGGATCAATCATATATGGTTATTGTCCTTCCTTGATGTTTCTTTTATGATTCAAAAAATAAATAATAAATTTGCATTAATATTTTTGTTATCTCATATTGATCTATTATGAATAAAGGAATTTGAATACCAGTCACATTATCCGTATTTTCTCAGCATCCACAGATCAAGCAGCCCTTTTCTCTTCAAAATTGAATTGTCTTCAATATTCTATATTCAAATGATCCAAGAGTTACAGAGATGCCCTGGTATGTGTGGCCTTGACATCTAAGAAATGATATGAAATCTAATAAAATTGGCCTCGAACTTCAAATACTGTTGGTGTTTTCTTTTTAACCCTTCATGACGATAAAGATAAATTTATCTCGTGATATTTTCATTGCTATTGACTACTTATGAACCTATTCATTATCGGTTCTTATCTACGAATTGTTTGGAAACCATATTTTGATACCAATTAAATCAAGATTGTATTTTTTTATGTATGTGATGCGGTTTATCATAGTTTAAACATTTTGAAGGGCATCTCTTCGACATTCAGTAATAATTATGACTTTGATTAAATCTTGGTATCAATCTTCTCTCTGGATGAAGAGTTGCATATCGTGTCAAATTGAAAAGTCAAACATATCCATTAATTCACGAAAATTACAGAACACGCTCGTATAATGTAAGTCCTAATGGAAACACAAAAGAATAAGTATGGGCTATTCATTCAAAATAGTGCAAAATATACCCTCAAATGCTTATAAACACCTTAAAGGAACGCAGAAACATTTTTGAAATAAATGAAATTGAGAAAAAGGGATACTCTAGTGATTGTACAGTCTTCGGGAAAAAATTATGTACACCAATTCTGCCAGAAGAAATTAGAGGAAAATATTCTCAAGTTTCCAAAATGACCAGTAGAGGGCGCATTCACTATGGTGAATTTTATAGAAAAATATAGGTATATTGAAGTACTGCAAATGAAAAATTCATGGATATTTGCGTCAGCTAGTTCTTTTATATGTTTACTTATCTTCAATAATAAGGGTGAATTTCTGTATCTTCCATACCCTTCATCCAAATTTGATCAACTTAGGCTCGTTTGAAAGATGATTTCACACTCATTCGAATGCCTACTTTGATCGTTGATTGAGACTTGAGATGATAGTCGCCACTTCTCACCACGTCTTCTAGAGGGCGCTGTTTACACAAGGTTTAGTTCTGATTTTCTTGAAAAAGTCAAATGAGAGTATTTGATACCTCCATTAAGCTAGCAGAACCACCTTGGATTTTTGGAGTTTTCATTCAGCCATAATTTGAGGCTAATTTAAGGCTAATTTATTACCCTATTGCCGAATTTTTTGCTCTTCGTTTTATACGAAAAATCTTGGGTTCTGTTAGCTTAACGTTAAGCTGGCAAAACCACTTCTACTACATGAAGTTTTCGAAGGATCTGATTACATCATAATTTAAGGCTCATTTAAGGCTCCAATCCTAGCCTAATGCCGATTTTTTTTGCCTTCGGTTCCTCTTTTTAAACCGTAGGTTTTGCTA
The DNA here is from genome assembly GCA_029955515.1 of Chrysomela aeneicollis. Taxonomy (NCBI): domain Eukaryota; kingdom Metazoa; phylum Arthropoda; class Insecta; order Coleoptera; family Chrysomelidae; genus Chrysomela; species Chrysomela aeneicollis. The sequence goes on from JARUHQ010000010.1 coordinate 13,380,877, forward strand.
GCGTAACCGTTAAGCTAGCAAAACCAAACATAAAAGAAATAGTTTATGAAAAATCTTAACACACCATAATTTAAGGCCCATTTAAGGCTCTCATTGTAGCATATTGCCAAATTTTTTGCTCTTTTTTTTTGAACAAAAAATCGGACTTCGGTTCAGGTATGCAGGTGTGTGAGCTAAATGAATCGAACATTAAAGACAATATTTATGAAAAATCTGAATATACCATAATTTGAGGCTCATTTCGAGCTCTTATTCGAGCCCAAAACCAAACATAAAATATGTAGTTTATGGAAAATGAAGGCTCTCATTCTAGCTAGAAAACAAAATAATTATAAACACAATCATAATATCGCATATCGTTTACTAAATGAGGAAATTATATTCGTTCAAATCAGGAAGAGAATAATATTGAACATTCCTAAAAGTCCTTAATCCACCCAATCGACTATGACAACTGCGCAGAATGTCGTTATGATTTGTTGTGACAATCGCTTGAAGAACGTAAATGGCCGGATAGCCTTTAAGACAGAAGTCGTTTCAAAAGAATGCCATCAAAATAAAAACGACATATACCTAAGGCATATTGCGTATAGCCAAGATGAATCTGACCGAAATAAAATATGATGTCGCTTGTGATTGGTTGTCACTCACGGGTTGGTATTTAGAGCTCAATCTAGATTTCCGGGCGTTTTCGATGATTCGAAATACACTCAATGAAAAAAAAAACCGTCCAGAATTAATCACAATGTAACTTTTTTCATTCTTGTCCGATTTTGTTGAAATTAGCATCAAATCGTAGATTTATTTATGTTTAGGAATGTTAGCCTGAATTTCAGTTCCCCTAAACCAAGGCCTGTATTTTAGTTCCAAAAACAAAGAGCAAAAAATTCGGCAATATGCTACAATGAGAGTCTTAAATGGGCCTTAAATTATGGTGTGTTAAGATTTTTCATAAACTATTTCTTATATGTTTGGTTTTGCTAGCTTAACGGTTGAGCTAGCAAAACCCACGTTTTTTTTTTAAACGTAGACCAAGAAAATCGGCATTAGGCTAGGATTGGAGCCTTAAATGAGCCTTAAATTATGATGTAATCAGATCCTTCGAAAACTTCACGTAGTAGAAGTGGTTTTGCCAGCTTAACGTTAATCTAACAGAACCCAAGATTTTTCGTATAAAACGAAGAGCAAAAAATTCGGCAATAGGGTAATAAATTAGCCTTGAATTAGCCTTAAATTATGGCTGAATAAAAAATCCAAAAATCCAACGTGGTTCTGCTAGCTTAATGGAGGTGTATTTGATCATGATCATGAAAATAACTACATTTGACGCAAACCGTTATTCGATGTCTTTATTGGTTTCTGAAATATTTACAAGCAACTAATTTTGATGACGACAATATTTTCATAATTTCGAACATTGCGGAATCCAACGTCAAAATAGAAATCATTAAATAAATATCTGAAATTCGATGATATAGATAAAAAGCGACCTTCTAGCTGATATTTCCGGAAGCGAATGTACTATCTTTCAGTATTGAGGTCGTTGGTATTGGACCAGCAGCACTAAAAATAGTTATTTTTGATACTAGTGTGTTATTTTGAAAATATGGCACGCGAGAAAGATTTATATATATATATATATATATATATATATATATATATATATATAATGAGTTTTTTATATTTGGGATATGCAGCAGGCCAAATAAGAGTACTCTGATACACTTGTTCCAAGCTTTCAATAACTTTTTATTATCATCTTCAGGGAAGCTACAATGTGGGAAGACAAACATGAGATTTCGACAAAGAAAAAACAAGGAATAACTTACAGTGTTATGAGGTTATGTGGCGTATATGTTGACAATAATCATAATATCTGGACAGAACTGGGAGTAAAACATCATTTGTAACAAACAAAGAATTAACATAGATGTAAACACATTAAGGATTATACATTTAAAATGGATTTAAAAATTGTTGAAAATATGAAAGCACGTGTTGTCCTTGATGAGGCAAACAACCGCGTTGGAGATTATTATGCCTGAACTGACCAGACATTTGACATAGACAATTGACATCGTCAATTGACACAGACAACTGACACAGCCAACTGCCATATGACACGAAACCACACGGAATCACCACCACAGGGAGTGAGCAGATGACACACAACCTACAGGAGACGTTCCTTGATGGACTTATGTGGAAAAGTATGATTGGTCTAGAATAGGCGGGAACGGGAACACTATTTATATTTATTTGAAGCACTTCTTGTATGAAACCTTATTTTGACGAATGAATTGAATTTTAATGGGTTAATCTGTGAAGTTATTATTTATTGAGGTAGTCAATTGATTATCTTTAACATTTAATTTGTCTGCAAAAATTAAGTAAGAGTAAATTTCACTCAGGTGATTTACATCTGTTTTTTTATTGAGAACGTTATCCGCTTGTGCAATGTGAACCATTTCCAAAAATAGCCTTTTGGTTGTGTTTTTTTCAGTGGAAAGTATTTTTACCGAATTGTAATCCATACAAAAAACCGAATTGTAATCCATACAAAAAACAGATGTAAATCACCTGAGTGAAATTTACTCTTACTTAATTTTTGCAGACAAATTAAATGTTAAAGATAATCAATTGACTACCTCAATAAATAATAACTTCACAGATTAACCCATTAAAATTCAATTCATTCGTCAAAATAAGGTTTCATACAAGAAGTGCTTCAAATAAATATAAATAGTGTTCCCGTTCCCGCCTATTCTAGACCAATCATACTTTTCCACATAAGTCCATCAAGGAACGTCTCCTGTAGGTTGTGTGTCATCTGCTCACTCCCTGTGGTGGTGATTCCGTGTGGTTTCGTGTCATATGGCAGTTGGCTGTGTCAGTTGTCTGTGTCAATTGACGATGTCAATTGTCTATGTCAAATGTCTGGTCAGTTCAGGCATAATAATCTCCAACGCGGTTGTTTGCCTCATCAAGGACAACACGTGCTTTCATATTTTCAACAATTTTTAAATCCATTTTAAATGTATAATCCTTAATGTGTTTACATCTATGTTAATTCTTTGTTTGTTACAAATGATGTTTTACTCCCAGTTCTGTCCAGATATTATGATTATTGTCAACATATACGCCACATAACCTCATAACACTGTAAGTTATTCCTTGTTTTTTCTTTGTCGAAATCTCATGTTTGTCTTTCCACATTGTAGCTTCCCTGAAGATGATAATAAAAAGTTATTGAAAGCTTGGAACAAGTGTATCAGAGTACTCTTATTTGGCCTGCTGCATATCCCAAATATAAAAAACTCATTTCCTAACTAGTCAGCAAACAAGACTACCCTTTTCTATATATATATATATATATATATATAAATTCTCAAGTGACTCAGGAAACATAACACAATACAATGTTATATCCAACAAGTGAAAGAAGTCGTTTTTTCATGAGATAAGTTCCGTGATAAAATCAAAGCTCCTTGCGTCTCAGTACCCTATATAAATGTCAAAATGACTTGACAGTGACTTTTTTACATTTTGATCAAAGTTGGTTGATTGCTTGGTTGCCACGGGCATGATACGTTGTTAGCAAATGTCTTCTAGCCATATATCTATATAGATATATGCAAGGTGGATATAGGATGGTGAAACAGCTCTTCAATTGTTTCTACGAAAAACTTGTAGACCGTTTGGGACCGTAGTAATATTTCCAAAACTTGTTAGAAGATGGCGGTAAGATCGATTGTCAATGAAGATTTCTGTTGCTCATGTATTTCTGTGGTTCGCATCTGACAGACATGAGTTGGAATGACATCAAAACACAATAATTTCAGTGAATCTGGAATAATTATCGATATTTTGACTCTCCTCAGTCATTTTTCATCTAGAATAGATGAAACTGATAAAAAGATGACAGATGCAGAGTCTGTTTTACCGACATAAGGTATGTCGCCATCTCTGATAACTTCAGGAAATATTACTACGGTATGAAATCAAGTAGGCAAAGGTCTACAGTTTATTCTAGTGCTTGTTAATAGGAAGCTGTTTCACCATCCTATATCCACCTTGGATATATGCTTCTAGCACTATCAGCAGCCGTACCGTTAGTCTGAACCAAGGTGGATATAGAATGGTGAAACAGCTCTTCAATTGTTTCTACGAAGAACTTGTAGACCGTTTGAGAAGGTAGTAATATTTCCACGACTTGAATGAAGATGGCGGTAAGATCGATTATCGAAGAAGATTTCTGTTGCTAACGTATTTCTGTGGTTCTCATCTGACAGACGTTATATGAAACGACATTAAAACAATATATTTTAGATAAATCTGCAATTAATATTGATATTTGACTCTTCTCAATAATTTTTCATCTAGAACAGATGAAACTGATAAAAAGATGAAAGATGCACAGTTTCTGTTTTACCGACACAAGGTATGTCGCCATCTCTGATAACTTCGGGAAATATTACTATACGGTATGAAATCAAGTAGGCAAAGGTCTACAGTTTATTCTAGTGCTTGTTAATAGGAAGCTGTTTCACCATCCTATATCCACCTTGGTCTGACTGAACCAACGAATTTTACAATGACTTCAAATTCGAATAAACCGTTAGCATTTTCCTTCAATTTCAATATCAATGTGAATTCTGCTTGTAATAGTAATAAATAAATAGATTGCTACTTTGAATATGAACGTTAGTTTTATTATCCATAACTCACTAGTGACGACCAATCAATGGCTTAGTACTTTCAACTCCCCCGGATCTCCAAGCAAATAACCTGGATGCCGGATTTTTATAGTGTCTGTATAGACACCGTAGTGCATTTGTTATCTGGGGAAAATTGGAGAAATACCCTAGATGTGCTTGACGTAAGTCGCTAAATCAAACAGAAAAAATCAATAATTTCAATCTAGAAAGTGTTCCTGGAACATCTGAGGTGACCGACCATTCCATCCATAGATCTTATTGCTTACGCTAGATCCGGTATCCAGGTTATTTGTTTTGTAGGTCCGGGGGGGTTGAAATTACTGAGTCATTGATTGGTCGTTTTTATTTTTGTCCGTGCATAATATGTTCATAGATCTTATTGCTTACGCTAGATCCGGTATCCAGGTTACTTGTTTTGTAGGTCCGGGGGGGTTGAAATTACTAAGGTCATTGATTGGTCATTTTAGTTAATAATAATAATCGACTTTTATTTAGTATTCAATATTACATAATAGGCGAAGTTTAGCTAAAGCTACTCTTACACTTAACCTATTACGTATTATAATAAAAAAGAGTAACATAATATTAATATGAAGATTTAGTGAGACTAATAAACTGGCTATAGTATACGAGTACAGGCAAGTTAAAATAAAATTGAATTCTTCTGATCAAATATTGAATTTTGCTTTCAGTTTCCTTTTAAATGTGGATTTTGGTAATTGAATGAAATCTTTAATAACCGTGTTATGACAAAGTACAGCTGAGTATGAAAAAGATTTTCTGAACATGGCTGACGAATGACGAGGGATGTGAAGGTTTTGGTTGGTCCGAAGGTTCAGAGAATGGAGATGTAGTCTCTTTTTCAATTTATTGAATAACGGAAGAGGTATTTTCGATTTCAATACTGTATAGGTGATATTGCAATAATTATATTCCCTGAGAACAGACATAGGTACCATACCAAGGTTGACACGAGCTTGGGAAATGTGTTCGAATTTTCGTATCCCTGTGATGAACCGAACAGAAGAGTTTTGTACGCGTTGTATTTTGGATTGATTGGCCGAGTCTAGAAAGGACCATAGACAGAGTTTCCATAGTTAAAGATCGAAAGTATCAGTGACTGACATAGAAGTTTTTTTGTACTGGGTGAGAAGCTTTGTCTATATGGATGAAGAACTTTGAGAGTGGCATAGGATTTGATCACAAGATTTTTTATGTCTGCATTGAATTTGAGGTCTTCATCAAAAACGATGCCTAATTTTTTTGCAGACTCAACCGATTCAAGTATTTGGTCTCCTATGTTGAGTTTCATATGGTCTTTGATATATTGCCTTTGGTTGCTTCAAGTTGTGTTTGCCGGACAAAGTATTTATAATTACCAGGTCATCATTTATTTGCTTTTGGGAAATTAAAATATTATTGATTGTGGTACAATGATATAACTGTGTCATCCGCCAATGCTTGTATCTGGCAATGTTCAACTTAAGAAAAAATATCGGCAGTGAATAACAAAAACAGTAAGGGCCCAAGAATTGACCCTTGTGGTACTCCTGATATTACGCCTTTGAGGGAAGAGCTTTCAACATCTACGTAAACCTTTTGATATCGGTAGTCCAAATAAGAGTTAAAAAGATTGATGACGTTAGCTGAACATCCATAATATTTGAGCTTGGAAAGAAGGAGTTTATGGTTAATGGTATCGAACGCCTTAGAAAAATCCAGAAGTACTAAAGTAGTGACGTTTCTTTTATCAATAGGAGTTGTTGACCATACAAATGTGTTGTCCAACGTGACCATAGTACCTACTTTCTTGCAGACCCCTCTAGATAAAAAAATTACTACAGGATGCCGGATCTAGCGTAGGCAATAAGATCTATGATTCCATCAATCCTTATAATTATGTCATTGGTCTTCTTTTAATTGATGGCAATATGAATGGAGATAATTATTCAGCCATTTCAGTGGTGGAGTCTGAAACAACTTTTGGCGTTATTAACCTACATATTTCTTTTGGATTCCTCTTTGGTTGCTTTGCTCTGTATCGCTTGTTATCATTGTGTTATTTGAATTCACCATTAAAGGATCTCTAGGGTAGAACAATATTATCACAAATTCTAGAGTATCATCTTATACTTTTCTCCGACTTTGGTGTTCTGTTTTATTCTGCGAAGATATAAGTGATGAAATATCTGATCTTTTCTACCATACGTTACCTAAAAATTAACAGGAAAAAACGTCCAATTATTTTTTGTGAAAAAAGTTTCCAATGGGTTCCTTCATCAAGAGCAATGATTTGTACATCCCCTTTCAGGCGCCCATAAGAAAAAACAAAGTTGAATGTTGTATCTCTGACATCAAGAACGCCTTGGAGAATACGATGACAGATTTTGATTCCTTGTAAAAAAAGTACCTCTTGAACGTTCTAGTTGAAACCGTCTAGTTTTCGTTTTTGCTTGAAAAAATAAGAACGAATATTGCAAATTTCAGTTTTTTCCAATAACTCAGAAATGAAAAATGATACATGAAATTTTCTTTCACATAATTGTTCAGCATAAAAATGCACAACTTTTCCTCAAATCAATCGACCTCGTATCTCTTATAATAACTGAGATCCCCATGGTGGTGCTCTAAAAACGGGCTGGAGATATTATGATTTTTTAACATAATAATAAAATGGCAAATCTGAATGACGTATCTGCATTATAATCAAGCTATTTGACTTTGGAAATACGAAATTTTCTACAAAGAGTTGTATTTCATCATATTATACCTAAAAGGCGCTAAATCACAGTTTTGTGGAAGAATAAATCGTTTAGCCATAAAAACGCGATTTTCTCGTTAACATGAAAACAACTTTCTTGATTCGCACGGCAGTATTAGCTATTTATGTACCTCGGGCCAAAGGCCCTCGGGTGAATGTTACCCTCCGGGCGTTAGGATCTAGTAACGCTCGTGGTGCATACAAGATTTTATTTTTCACGAAAAAATTATCTTAAACGACGTTGTTTACTTCATAAATTTTTTCTCATAGTATTTACTGCGTTCTGGTCGGCAACTGAGCACAAGTGAGCTTCTATGCAATTGCCATGGAAACATTGAAGAGGTTGCTAAGGGTTGTTTATTTAATAAAACGACGCTGCATTTTTGTAAGAATTGACAAGCTTGTTAGTGGAGGAAACTAAAAACTGTTGTGTTCATAATAATTATGGAGATCCCACAGAATGTGACGCTCAAAGCTGAAAAAGCGTTAGGAAATTTACTGCCTGTGAAATCCAAACACTTATACGAGAAGGAGTATGACCATTTTCTGAAGTTATAAATAAAACTTTTCTGAGTAATTAATTTATTGAACTACAGAAAAAACATTTAGCGGGCGTTATGATTCATAATGCCCTCCATAACGCCCCGGGCGTTATGGGTCTGTTAATAGCAACCGTTGCCAAGGTATTATAAAGCAGTAACGATCAAGTGAAAAATAAAATATTTTTATGCGCGAATTTGCGAAAATGTCGCCGTATCGAACCTAGCTATGACTATTTGAAAAATGAAAAAGCCATTAATTGGAAAAAAATCGAATGGAAAAAAGTCTATCCAATTATAAATATCGAACATATTTTGAAGTTGAATGTCTGGTAGAGTACGAGCAGAAAATTACTACTTTCCTGGCAAATACCACGCATAACATTGAATTATATCTGCTCGTAGTCTACCAGACATTCAACATCAAACCATGTTCGATATTTTTAACTGGATAGACTATTTTTTCCATACTATGACCATTTATTAACTGTCCGAACACTCAAACTATCGCAATCACCCTAATCACAAAGCTGCATATTGACCTCTATCATGGACCTATCTGTAGGTCACAATGACCGCGCGCTAAAAGACCATTCACCGGCCATATCACATAACTCTGACCGATCATGTCACTCGCGTGAGTTTTTTACCGTCGGTACCCAAGGAGAATGATATATCTGTCGAAATTGATACCGGAATCTTACATAACTATTTTTCTGGTAAAAACCACGCAGAACATTGAATTATATCTACTCGATATTCAACATCGAACTATCTTCGATATTTTTAACTGGATAGACTATTTTTTCCATACTATGACCATTTATTAACTGTCCGAAGACTCAAACTATCGCAATCACCCTAATCACAAAGCTGCATATTGACCTCTATCATGGACCTATCTGTAGGTCACAGTGACCGCGCGCTAAAAGACCATTCACTGGCCCTATCACATAACACTGACCGATCATGTCACTCGCGTGAGTTTTTTACCGTAAGTACCAAAGGAGAATGATATATCTGTCGAAATTGATACCAGAATCTTACATAACTATTTTCCTGGTAAAAACCACGCAGAACATTGAATTATATCTGCTCGTAGTCTACCAGACATTCAACATCAAACCATGTTCGATATTTTTAACTGGATAGACTATTTTTTCCCTTCTATGACCATTTATTAACTGTCCGAACACTCAAACTATCGCAATCACCCTAATCACAAAGCTGCATATTGACCTCTATCATGGACCTATCTGTAGGTCACAATGACCGCGCGCTAAAAGACCATTCACTGGCCCTATCACATAACACTGACCGATCATGTCACTCGCGTGAGTTTTTTACCGTAGGTACCAAAGGAGAATGATATATCGGTCGAAATTGATACCGGAATCGTACATAACTATTTTCCTGGTAAAAACCACGCAGAACATTGAATTATATCTGCTCGATACTCAACATCGAACTATGTTCGATATTTTTAACTGGATAGACTATTTTTTCCCTACTATGACCATTTATTAACTGTCCGAACACTCAAACTATCGCAATCACCCTAATCACAAAGCTGCATATTGACCTCTATCATGGACCTATCTGTAGGTCACAGTGACCGCGCGCTAAAAGACCATTCACTGGCCCTATCACATAACACTGACCGATCATGTCACTCGCGTGAGTTTTTTACCGTAGGTACCAAAGGAGAATGATATATCGGTCGAAATTGATACCGGAATCGTACATAACTATTTTCCTGGTAAAAACCACGCAGAACATTGAATTATATCTGCTCGATACTCAACATCGAACTATGTTCGATATTTTTAACTGGATAGACTATTTTTTCCCTACTATGACCATTTATTAACTGTCCGAACACTCAAACTATCGCAATCACCCTAATCACAAAGCTGCATATTGACCTCTATCATGGACCTATCTGTAGGTCACAGTGACCGCGCGCTAAAAGACCATTCACTGGCCCTATCACATAACACTGACCGATCATGTCACTCGCGTGAGTTTTTTACCGTAGGTACCAAAGGAGAATGATATATCGGTCGAAATTGATACCGGAATCGTACATAACTATTTTCCTGGTAAAAACCACGCAGAACATTGAATTATATCTGCTCGATATTCAACATCGAACTATGTTCGATATTTTTAACTGGATAGACTATTTTTTCCATACTATGACCATTTATTAACTGTCCGAACACTCAAACTATCGCAATCACCCTAATCACAAAGCTGCATATTGACCTCTATCATGGACCTATCTGTAGGTCACAGTGACCGCGCGCTAAAAGACCATTCACTGGCCCTATCACATAACACTGACCGATCATGTCACTCGCGTGAGTTTTTTACCGTAGGTACCAAAGGAGAATGATATATCGGTCGAAATTGATACCGGAATCGTACATAACTATTTTCCTGGTAAAAACCACGCAGAACATTGAATTATATCTGCTCGTAGTCTACCGGACATTCAACATCAAACTATGTTCGATATTTTTAACTGGATAGACTAATTTTCCCTACTATGACCATTTATTAACTGTCCGACCACTCAAACTATCGCAATCACCCTAATCACAAAGCTGCATATTGACCTCTATCATGGACCTATCTGTAGGTCACAGTGACCGCGCGCTAAAAGACCATTCACCGGCCCTATCACATAACTCTGACCGATCATGTCACTCGCGTGAGTTTTTTACCGTCGGTACCCAAGGAGAATGATATATCGGTCGAAATGGTCGAAATTGATTCCGGAATCTTACATACATAACTATTTTTCTGGTAAAAACCACGCAGAACATTGAATTATATCTGCTCGTAGTCTACCAGACATTCAACATCAAACCATGTTCGATATTTTTAACTGGATAGACTATTTTTTCCATACTATGACCATTTATTAACTGTCCGAACACTCAAACTATCGCAATCACCCTAATCAAAAAGCTGCATAATGACCTCTATCATGGACCTATCTGTGGGTCACAGTGACCGCGCGTTAAAATACCATTCACCGGCCCTATCACATAACTCTGACCGATCATGTCACTCGCGTGAGTTTTTTACCGTAGGTACCAAAGGAGAATGATATATCGGTCGAGATTGATACCGGAATCTTACATAACTATTTTCCTGGTAAAAACCACGCAGAACATTGAATTATATCTGCTCGTAGTCTACCGGACATTCAACATCAAACTATGTTCGATATTTTTAACTGGATAGACTAATTGTCCCTTCTATGACCATTTATTAACTGTCCGAACACTCAAACTATCGCAATCACCCTAATCACAAAGCTGCATATTGACCTCTATCATGGACCTATCTGTAGGTCACAGTGACCGCGCGCTAAAAGACCATTCACTGGCCCTATCACATAACACTGACCGATCATGTCACTCGCGTGAGTTTTTTACCGTAGGTACCAAAGGAGAATGATATATCGGTCGAAATTGATACCGGAATCGTACATAACTATTTTCCTGGTAAAAACCACGCAGAACATTGAATTATATCTGCTCGTAGTCTACCGGACATTCAACATCAAACTATGTTCGATATTTTTAACTGGATAGACTAATTTTCCCTACTATGACCATTTATTAACTGTCCGACCACTCAATCTATCGCAATCACTCTAATCACAAAGCTGCATATTGACCTCTATCATGGACCTAACTGTAGGTCACAGTGACCGCGCGCTAAAAGACCATTCACTGGCCCTATCACATAACACTGACCGATCATGTCACTCGCGTGAGTTTTTTACCGTAGGTACCAAAGGAGAATGATATATCGGTCGAAATTGATACCGGAATCGTACATAACTATTTTCCTGGTAAAAACCACGCAGAACATTGAATTATATCTGCTCGTAGTCTACCGGACATTCAACATCAAACTATGTTCGATATTTTTAACTGGATAGACTAATTTTCCCTACTATGACCATTTATTAACTGTCCGACCACTCAATCTATCGCAATCACTCTAATCACAAAGCTGCATATTGACCTCTATCATGGACCTAACTGTAGGTCACAGTGACCGCGCGCTAAAAGACCATTCACTGGCCCTATCACATAACACTGACCGATCATGTCACTCGCGTGAGTTTTTTACCGTAGGTACCAAAGGAGAATGATATATCGGTCGAAATTGATACCGGAATCGTACATAACTATTTTCCTGGTAAAAACCACGCAGAACATTGAATTATATCTGCTCGATACTCAACATCGAACTATGTTCGATATTTTTAACTGGATAGACTATTTTTTCCCTACTATGACCATTTATTAACTGTCCGAACACTCAAACTATCGCAATCACTCTAATCACAAAGCTGCATATTGACCTCTATCATGGACCTAACTGTAGGTCACAGTGACCGCGCGCTAAAAGACCATTCACTGGCCCTATCACATAACACTGACCGATCATGTCACTCGCGTGAGTTTTTTACCGTAGGTACCAAAGGAGAATGATATATCGGTCGAAATTGATACCGGAATCGTACATAACTATTTTCCTGGTAAAAACCACGCAGAACATTGAATTATATCTGCTCGATACTCAACATCGAACTATGTTCGATATTTTTAACTGGATAGACTATTTTTTCCCTACTATGACCATTTATTAACTGTCCGACCACTCAATCTATCGCAATCACTCTAATCACAAAGCTGCATATTGACCTCTATCATGGACCTATCTGTAGGTCACAGTGACCGCGCGCTAAAAGACCATTCACTGGCCATATCACATAACTCTGACCGATCATGTCACTCGCGTGAGTTTTTTACCGTAGGTACCAAAGGAGAATGATATATCGGTCGAAATTGATACCGGAATCTTACATAACTATTTTCCTGGTAAAAACCACGCAGAACATTGAATTATATCTGCTCGATACTCAACATCGAACTATGTTCGATATTTTTAACTGGATAGACTATTTTTTCCCTACTATGACCATTTATTAACTGTCCGACCACTCAATCTATCGCAATCACTCTTGATCACAAAGCTGCATATTGACCTCTATCATGGACCTATCTGTGGGTCACAGTGACCGCGCGCTAAAAGACCATTCACCGGCCATATCACATAACTCTGACCGATCATGTCACTCGCGTGAGTTTTTTACCGTAGGTACCAAAGGAGAATGATATATCGGTCGAAATTGATACCGGAATCTTACATAACTATTTTCCTGGTAAAAACCACGCAGAACATTGAATTATATCTGCTCGATACTCAACATCGAACTATGTTCGATATTTTTAACTGGATAGACTATTTTTTCCCTACTATGACCATTTATTAACTGTCCGACCACTCAATCTATCGCAATCACTCTTGATCACAAAGCTGCATATTGACCTCTATCATGGACCTATCTGTAGGTCACAGTTACCGCGCGCTACAAGACCATTCACCGGCCCTATCACATAACTCTGACCGATCATGTCACTCGCGTGAGTTTTTCGCCGTCGGCACCCAAGGAGAATGATATATCGGTCGAAATTGATACCGGAATCGTACGACTTGCAAGTACGCCTCAGCGATAGTGACAGTGAGAAATCGGTGTTTGCGGTGAAAGGACGTGTGTCTGCTGTGTGTCTCAGGCCCAGGTGTCGAGTGAAAGTCCGTGGATATAGTTTGATAAGTGCAGGAAAGCTGTTTTCGTGCAACGACGACCTTCGTTTGTGCTTTATTCGGTAGGTTTTCGGTTCCCAAAACGCGCTCGGGGTGGGTTTTGTGTCCTGATCTGTTTTCGAGAGTCTAGGACGAGTACCAAAACTCCGGTATCTCTTTTCAAACAAAATAGTTATTTGTGCATTTAGAGCGCCAAGTGATAGATTGAGATTGCAGCTCGAAAAAGACAGTTGTCGCGCGACTTGTAGCGGAGCGCGATTTGCGTTTGAAATATACACAAGATTTTTTCTACAAACGCAGTTCCTAGACAACAAAAACTCGATACTTCATTACTTCTATTACGTATGGTGTTTCTAAAACTACCATAGAGCATGAAGTATAATCGGAATTTATCTTTTTCAGTAACTATCATTTTTGCTTTATATTAAACTGATGTTTTTTTGAAAAATGCGACAAGTTCAGGACGAGGTTCAGGATACTTACTTTGATATCTTCAACATTCAAGCATTTCATATGGCACCATCGTGGCACCATGTCATGAATCTTATCATATTATAATTGATAATTTTCCTCGATTTCTCTGGTAGGAGGTACAAATTTATAATATTTGCTTATGTTTCTGCTACATGAGGAGATGTTATAGATAATTCACACAGTAACTATTTTCAATCAAGCAAGAAAATATGAGATTATCATGGTACAGGCAAGCGTTTTTTTTTTTCAATATTTCCGCTCATGAGCGCAAATGCTGTCACACATTCTGCAGGAAACGTAAATTTTTTGTTGAAATTTGAGAGCGTCAAAGTAGGCTACTTTGTTAACTTTTTTTTTTTCGTTTTCGATACTTCTAGATATCACCTACATTTGCTGAATGTTATTCAGGCAATTTTTCAGTAGAATAAAATGGTGTGGACAGATTTTAAATATTTTCAACACTTTTTAGAATTAGAAACAATAGTTGACGGTGACTTGAATGAAAAGAATATGTTTTTTTTCTACGATACATGGGTGTCATGTGGGATCTTAAAATATACAAAGTGAAATTTTTCGGAAAAAAACTAATTTAATATATACAGCATGTAACAAAATATGGAAACGGCCAAATATATCAGATACCGCTTCTGATTTATGTCGGATCCAATGTCGTGTTCCGTGTTGCCAAGTTTACCGTTTTTCTGTTCCAAGAGGATACTTTTTTTATGGAACGCCCTGTATCAATTGATAGTATATCAAAAGTTGAGAAAGGGACACGAAAGCCGTTTCGATCAATAATGAAAAGTTACGGAGTTGAGAAATATCGAATTTTCTACAGAAGCACTAAGACCAAAGATCTTATTGCTTACGCTAGATCCGGTATCCAGGTTATTTGTTTTGTAGGTCCGGGGGGGTTGAAGTACTAGGCCATTGATTGGTCGTTTTAGTTGTTGACCATACAAATGTGTTGTTCAACGTGACCATAGTGCCTACTTTCTTGCAGACCCTCTAGACCCAAAAATTACTACAGGATGCCGGATCTAGCGTAAGCAATAAGATCTATTACTAAGACAATCCCACCTGCTATCCAATATATAATATATCTGAAGTATTGACAAGCTGCTTGTCAAAAGATAAGTCTAATAAATAATTTAAAAAGTGCTAAAGTGGAATATCGAAATTTCAAGAAATACGATGTGTTGGAATGTATTAAGTGTATTAATGTTGAACAGCATGGGTTTCTCAAAAAAAGATCAGTGGAAACGAACTTATTTGGCTATACTGAGTATATACTCAAGAATCTAAATGATAGGCATCAAGTGGACGCGATTTTCACCGACTTCAGCAAGGCATTCGACAAGATAGACCATGGTTTGCTTGCCTTCAAGCTTGCTGAGGTCGGTGTTAGCGGAACACTTTCGAGTTGGTTGAAATCTTATGTAAATAACCGTTCTCAAGCTACTACTATCGGTAACTGTGTATCACAAACAATCCCCATCACATCAGGTGTACCCCAAGGATCACACCTGGGGCCCCTCCTTTTTAATATTTACATAAACGATTTATCGAAATGTTTCAAATTTTCAAGGTTCCTAATGTATGCCGACGATTTGAAGATCTTCCACAGTATTAAGAACCCGCAGGATACTTCCTTGATCCAACTAGATCTAAATAGATTCTATTCATATTGCATTGAAAACGCTCTATACTTAAATTTCAACAAATGCCATCAAATGACTTTTAGTAGAAATAATGACACAATTATTTTTAATTATAGACTTTCAAATCATTATCTCGACACTCGCGAGGAAGTGAAAGATCTGGGAATTATCTTTGATAAAAAAATGCTATTTCATAAGCATATTGCCTACATTTCCAAAAAAGCAAATCGAATGCTAGGGTTCATTATCAGAACATGTTATAACTTCAAAGATCCAACAACTGTTCGTACCCTTTTCATGGCTTACGTAAATAGCACCTTGAGTTATGCCTCTACAATATGGAACCCTCAATATATTATATATATAAAACCATTAGAAAATATTCAAAACAAATTTATACATTATATCAAGAATAAATACTTCCGTGACACCCCTCATATAGAAAATCATTGCATTAGAAAAAAATTAAATTTACTATCTCTTGAAAATAGAAGAGACATTGCTGATACCAAATTTACTTTCAAATTGGTGAATAATATGATAGACTCAGTGCCAATAAATAATTCCATCCACTTTATCGTTCCGCAATATCCCACTCGTCGTGGACAATTATTCCACACAACAATGGCAAATACAAATTATTATCGGAACTCCCCTCATCATCGTTGTCTTAAAAACTACAATTCCATATCAAATATGATTGACATTGACATATTTTGTAATTCATTTACCACCTTTGTAAATAAACTCAAATCATATTTCTTTTCAAACCTCTGACCATTATGAGCATGTTGCACATCTTCATTCTCGCCTTCTCATGTTTCCTACAACTTATGTATGTAACTGTATAAACCGCATAGACCACTGTTTTTCTTAGTTTAGTTCATATTATTCTTACTACATTATGTCTAAATGTGAATATTGTTTTGGGCTCGTCCTGTTTGTATTCCTTTATATAAATAAAATAAAAATAAAAAAATTAAGTGTATGTAGTGATAACAATCATATCTGACATTGCAGCATCCAAAATATAGAAAATGATTCATGGAGAGATGACAACTTCGTACATCTATTTTTATCTGTCATCATCTCGGACATTTTTAATACGCAAATGAATTTTAATAGCGTTGTAAATATTAATATTCAAAATATATTATGTTTACCCATTTGTCAGGACTCGTGATTAGATCCCCATTTCGAAAATTTAGCTACTTCTTCATTACCTGACAGTACGCTAAACTAATGTAAAACACTACAATATTTTCAAAAATTGAGAATTACAAACCACAACACATGTTTCAGTTAGGTGTCAGGTAAGTCTTACTTGACACCTTCGTATATATATTTGATTAGTTCGCAATAGTAGTTAGTTTAACACTCCACCTAATGAAGTGAAACACGTGTCGTGATTTGTAAGTGAAAATATGTAGTATTCTACATTAGTACAGGGTCATTCCGTATATTTAAACAGATCCTACAGGGTTCATCCTTAAAGATAGAAAAAACTTCTAATGCAAAAGATGTATGGTTTGTTCTGAACCTCCAGAAAGTTATACCAGATGGAACAAATGAATATCGCTGATATAAGAAATGGGTACCAACGTACGTTATTTTCGATAGAATACCCTATATATTTTTCCAAAAAAATTGAAAATCTCTCTTTCTTGATTTCAAAAATATATTGGTTATTGATATTTGATTCAGCCGTCAACTTTCAAATGTCCACAAGTTAGATTGTTTGCTAGCAGAAATCATTATAGATATATTATAGAAAATTCACCAAAAACGAAAAATCAAATCACTAGTTTAAGTGTAAAATCCACTGAGTTGGCAACGCTGCTAGAGTACCGACGATGATCTTATCTCCTCCCTCTCGATCTACTTTTCATTGCATAACTAAATCCACTTTTCTCCAACCTTATTTCCGGAGAAAAATATTTTTGAATGGTTAAAATTATTCGAAAATGTTATTAAATTCGAGGTTGAACTAAATACGATAATTCACAAACTTTTCGGATAAGCCACGACTTGTTTCGTTTTGTGATAATTGTTTTAATTTTTCTCGTAAGCCATTTCAATTATATAATAATAATACTAATTTGAGAATAATCATACAATAAACTGGTGCCTAACTTTTGATTCGAGCGAATAATCAGTGGAAATTAAAATTTTTTTATAAGACCCAGAACAAACCTATAATAATGTTGTGAGAAAAATGTTTTTTAATTGTTTTTCAGCTTTGACACACACATTTGAGCACATAATTGAACAAAATCATTAATTTTTGGTGTTAATCCACTTGATTCAAGGGCATCCAGATAAGTGATAATTTTTTTTCTAAAACAGACCAAAACACGAGAAAATGCCACTGAAACGAATATTTGGAATCTAAAAGTTATTCTAAACTACGCAACACTAATTACGTCGCACCTCGAAATTTTGCCCCTGTTAAAATTTGAATAACTTTTTTCTGCTTTGAACAATTTGAATTCTGTTTTCACTGTTCGCTAGCTCAGCCCTACAGCATTAATCTCGTACTTCTTCGATACATAAGGTTATTTCCATAAAATTTCTACAGGATGTTTTTTGAAACTGTTCAAAATTTCGGAATTGTCAAAAGGATCCCAAATGAAGAAAAACCATTTTTTTAACTTTAACAGCAGAGACATGAAGATTATCTCATTACCTTTGGCCCTCTCCAAAATTGTCTTCTTATCACTTTTATTTACAGAGTGATCTCAAAAAATCAAATTTTTGGTTTAGCAGTCATAACTTTTAAATTGATGGGAGATGTCTAAACTTTCGCATTTACTTTAAAAGCTGTAATTATAATTTTACTTCAACTGACATATCAGTTTGGTATAATTATTCTTGTACATTTTGAGAACAAATACAATGTAGAACAGATATGTCTTCAAACCGATGTATCAATCTAATTGAATTTCTGTTTATCATCATGATTTTCATTGATATTTTCCAAATATAAAATCGATATCCATTGAAAACATGTGTTCAATTCAGAATGTATCAAGAATACCTAGTACATATTCTATTCGCAAACGACATAATAGCACTGACGCGGAAATATAAAACCTTGATATGCCGATGAAAATAAAATTACACAATAACTGTATTCATTAACAACCATACGGGTTTGCTTTCTCCGTATAATATAGGTATGCGATCAAATTGACACCATTTGAATAATTAAACAGGTACAGGGTGCACCACTTAAAATGGAACCC
The DNA here is from genome assembly GCA_029955515.1 of Chrysomela aeneicollis. NCBI lineage: Eukaryota > Metazoa > Arthropoda > Insecta > Coleoptera > Chrysomelidae > Chrysomela > Chrysomela aeneicollis. Next base: position 13,399,972 of record JARUHQ010000010.1, read on the forward strand.
TCCTTTAACTTTTTCGTTCTTGAAGATATGAAAAAATGTTTAATAGAAAAGTTGAATGAAATACTTTAATTTTGATTAACATATATTTTCTGATATACAGGAGTCTGTCGTTTTCTTGAAATGGACACCAACTTTGGTTTATCAAATGGAATGTATATTTTTTCGAAATTTGATAGGACTTTCTTTTCTGATTTCATTGATATCAGCAAGTTGCATATTTTGATGAGCTATTGTCAATCAAAGTAGATCAAAATAACGCTTCATAGGTCTCATGTTATTGTTTCAAAGCTCACTATGTCAAACTACATTAGGTGATAATGGGGAATATTCCTCAATTCGGAGCAAATCATGAGTATAATTCATGAATTTTTCAAATTACTTGCAGAAACTATCTGAATCAATTTGTCAAATATGGTGTTTAGATTGCTTTTTTTATAGTTCACAAATTGGCAACAGCGCCTAGTAGGCTAGAAGATTAGAAGAAAAACTCACATTTGGCCACACTTTCATTATTTACACTTGATGTCAATATATAATTCAGAAATCAAAGTGCTAATATAAAAAAATAATCAGTCAAAACATGAATTTCAGTCCAACAAAAACACTAATCCATCCACAAGTCAAATATAAACATAACCTCCAAAATTGAGTAGCATATCTTTTGAGGAGCATGGAACAAAAATAATCAGAATGGCACCTAACCCTAACCCCCAGAACTTGTTGGTAGTATGAGTTCTGTGTTCTAACCTGATCAAAATATGACTATCTTTATTCACCTAATCAACGTAATGAATTTGTTGTCCTTTATTATTTATGAAATATGCAGTCGACGTTGCCAAATGGTGAAATAGGAACAAGGTGCTTTAAATTTTGAATCCCCATATCAAGTCTTTTTTTCAAGCACGAAGTGTTTTTTCGGAAAAAGGTTGAAATGGTGAGTTTGAAATGCGAAGTTTTGGAGATATTTAATAAGAATTACTTCATTTTCGTCCGAAAGAGATTCCCCATTATATGAGACCTATAAAGCGTTATTTTGATCTACTTCTATTGTCAATAACTCAGTCATATTCCATCAAAATATGCAACTTGTTGATATCAATGAAATCAGAAAAGAAAGTTATATCGAATTTCGAAAAATATTCATAGTGTTTCATTTGAAAAACTAAAGTTGGTATATATTTCAAGAAAATGACATACCCTGTATAACATAAAACATATTTTAATCAAAATTCAAGTTATTCCATTCAACTTTTCTATTTGAAATTTTTTCATATCTTCAAGAACAGAAAAGTTTAAGGGGGGTTCCATTTTAAGTGGTGCACCCTGTACCGAATGAAAGGTCATGGTGTCATAAAATTATGTTTCTCGAATTATTAGACCTGCACTGAAAATTGTTGTATATTTATGATTCAGGAGAATCGTATAATATTGTATGATAATCATCCAAATTTCACAAATCACTACTACACTATTACTTTCAATAAAGGAAAACAGTTGTTTGGTGAGCTTAAGGCTAGGCGCGCACATGCGATTTCCTGTCGCGCGACTGAATGGCGCGATAGCCAAAAAGTTATTTGAAAATGTTGCATTCTCGCACTTGCGGCGAATTAATCGTCTGTTATAACATGGATTTTACTGAATCCGCTTGCGTTGTAGCTTAATTATTACGAGCTAAATATAGAAAAGTATCGGGTGCACCCAGTGATAATTGTTAATGAGGCACTTTCACAAAATTTGAACCGACTTGAGAAACCATTTTTGTATAGAATAAATACTACAGAATGAGTGTGGAGAGTTTTGATGAAATACTTCGAATAAATAGTACCAAAAATAAAATATATTTGTTTTTGGATTGTATTTCAATCTAATGGAAAAGTATAGTTTCAAATTTGTTTAGTCAAGATTGTATATAATAGTATATTATACACCTAGGTACTAAAGTGGTATTTTAAATCCCTAGACAAAAAGTCGAGGAATTCAAAAACACTTTAGTCCTGAGGTGTAAATCCATTTTATGAACTTTATAATAGGTAAAACGTTAAAGAAAAAATAACAAAACAAAAAGGTAATGATAATAATCTACCTCTTTTTCACTTGGCTAATTGCACAGGGGCGGATCCAGACGATGTTTGAGGGGGAGGCCATATAGAAAGTCACGTCTCATAGAGGTTAGCAAAATAACGCATTTTTTTGTTGGTACCTACTGCCTACTGAGTCATAGTCGAGTGCTTTTATTATAGAAAGATTGATTTTAGTAAACAAAATATCATCATTTCAAGTGTCTAAATTTTTTGTAGTAAATAACAAGTTCAAACTATTCGATATATTTCATGAATATATTCATATTTACATTCATCGTAAAGTGAATAAAAAAATATTTCTGTTCAAAAACAGATAAAATATAACCATATATAAAAAAAGGAAACAAAAATCAAATATTAAAAACTAAATAACCATTTCCAGTCTCCTATTCTTTTGGCTAGCGTATTTTTGGATAATATCATCTACATTCAGACTGCCGCAAATGGCCCTGTGTATATGCATCAATGCGTTTTGGTGAATCAGGGTAACAAAATTATTATATCCATCGGGTCCACGAGGGGGGGGGCATGGCCCCTATGACTCCCCCCTGGATCAGCCCCTGTAATTGGAGTGGGGTAAACATAAATGTTAATATCGATAGAAATTGAGTTATTTTTCATAGTTTAATATTGTTTTAAACACGTCACACTTTTTTTTCATCCATGTTATGTTATATTTCTGATGTGATTATCGAAAATGAATGTCCAAATTCAGCTTTTATCGTAAATAAATTTACTTCAAATCCCTAGGGATTTGAAGTATAACTTTTTTTTTCCGTAAATAGACACCCTTTGAAGCCCTGAAGTGCATGAAAGAATATGGTCTACTTATTATGGTGCCATATCGAAATACCTACTACACTTTTGAATCCTGGATATCATTGATGAAGTTTGGTGAATAATTTTGCAATTTTAGAGCTCAATTAAAGTTTTTTTTTCATGTTTCATGTTTTTTAATTAATATGTCGTATTATTCAATCAAATCAAATCAAACGATGCTTATCACGAATAGTTTCAAAAATATACGGGCAAAATACATATCTCACTACTTGATCATAAAAATACAGGTCCGTTTTCCAAAAAATAGAGTTAGTTGATGGTGGCTCTCATAAAAATGCAGGCTTCGTAGTTAGATTGAGGACATTTCCAGAAGTTATACCGTCTGATCAGCATACTATTGTCATTTGTAGGTTCAAAAACACCCTAACAATCAGTATTTTAATTTGCTAAACTCATTTAATTCCTCGACCTGGAAAAATTCCATTAGTTATGAATGTGACATTCCTCTAGACTGTCGAACTCAATTTCGCCTAATATCTCTTCAACAAGATAATTGGTTAGGCAATGAATGAATGGATCTAATAGGAAATATTAGAAATCTGTTCAGTGGCGCATCAGAATAAATATTTTTTACACCAAGACTCGAGTAATACATTGTTCTCTGTATTTCAGTTGGAATGGTATGTTTATGCACAGTGATACAAAATTTCAGAGGATCAAGGATTTTGAAATAGGAAGTTCTCTGAGAACGTCCAATTTTCAACGCCTTATAACTCTTCCACCGAGTTAAAATTTAACCACTCTGGGGACTTTTGATTCTAGTATAGTCTATAAGTTTTCGTTAACCGCGATCTAAACTACGCAACACTAATTACGTCGCACCCCGAAATTTTGCCCCTGTTAAGATTTGAATAACTTTTTTCTTCTTCGAACAATTTGAATTCTGTTTGCACTGTTCGCTAGTTCAGTCCTTCTGCTATAATCTCGTACTTCTTGGATACATAAGGTTATTTCCATAAAATTGCTACAGGATGTTTTTTGGAACTGTGCAAAATTTCGAAATTTTCAAAAGGATCCCAAATGAAGAAAAACAGTTTTTTTTCAACTTTAACAGCAGAGGCATGAATATCATCTCATTACCTTTGGCCATTTCCAAAATTGTCTTCTTATCACTTTTCTTTACAGAGTGACCTCAAAAAATCATTTTTTTGGTTTTGCAGTCATAACTTTTTTCTTCTTCAACCGATTTTCAAAATCTCAGGAACATTTTGAAGCTGAAACGTTAGATGAACAGACATGAAGATTAAAATTGACTAAAAATAAATATTAAAGATCAAGGGTTTCTGCAAAGGTGACCCAAATCTAAATCCCCCTCGAAATCCCGATTAAAAAAGAAAAATATCCAAAACGTTGTTTGATCGAATCGAAAATATCACCACCAAAAATACTGAAGAAAAGTTTTTTACCCCCTCCCCCCAAAATTTTTTTTTGCGGGTAAAATTTTTGCTGGTCAAACGGTTAGATATATCGGTAAACATATTTCACATGACCCCCACAATGGGATCGGATATTGAAAAAAAAAAATTCTTCCGCCCTCCTTGCCCCCTTGGGGTACTTTGGGTACGAATGAAGGGGAAGGAGATTTTTGTGATTTTTTTACATATAATTTTCGTGAGTTTCGTACAAAACTACTAAGAATCGCCCAAACTCGAGTTCTCCAAGTATCATAGTTTGATGTACAGGGCGAAAAAAAGTTATTTTTCAGAATCGAGACAAGCGGTACCCATAGCTGTGTTCAGCGAAAAAAGTTGATCAAAGGGATAAAAAAATTTGTTTCATAGGCGTACGCATAACATTTTTTTCGGGGGTCTAAAAAATTAAATTCTTTTAAAAAAATTCAAAACATGATGGAAGACTTCGTATAGGGGGTGAGAAGGTTACCCTGAAATTTTGTTGTATTCAGAATTTTTTTTTATTTTGAATTTTTTTATGAATCTTCAGAAAAGAAAGACCTACGAATAGTTTTTTCTGTCCTGGTCTTTATTTTCACGAGAACGTAATTTTCAACCTGTCTTGTCAGTCACTCATTATGATTTTTGTTACGTTGGTTACGGACCATGCATTTTTTTTTGGGCTGATTTTTTTTCTAGAACATGGCATTTCATTTCGGTTTTCTCACGCACAAATGTTGCCAACTGAAAGAAAAAAAGATCTGGATGTGTCCAGAATGGAAGATCCTTCCGAAAACAAGTTGATTTTCATTTAATTCTCCTCCCAGTCGGGATTTACAGAGTGTTTCAGATTTGGGTCACCTTTGAAGAAACCTTCGATTCTGAATGTTCATCTTGAGTTAATTCTGATTTCTCATATGAGGTTTCAGCTTCAAAATGAGCCTGAGATTTCGAAAATCGGTTGAAGAGGAAAAAAGTTATGACTGCAAAACCAAAAAATTGTTTTTTTGAGATCACTCTGTAAAGAAAAGTGATAAGAAGACAATTTTGGAAATGGTCAAAGGTTATGAGATAATATTCATGCCTCTGCTGTTGAAGTTGAAAAAAAAACGGTTTTTCTTCATTTGGGATCCTTTTGAAAATTTCGAAATTTTGCACAGTTCCAAAAAACATCCTGTAGCAATTTTATGGAAATAACCTCATGTATCGAAGAAGTACGAGATTATAGCTGAAGGACTGAGCTAGCGAACAGTGCGAACAGAATTCAAATTGTTCAAAGAAGAAAAATGTTATTCAAATTTAAACAGGGGCAAAATTTCGGGGTGCGACGTAATTAGTGTTGCGTAGTTTATGAGATATTCTTATTTCTTGAAGCTTCCTGTGTAGTCTTGAGCTCAATTTATAAACTCCGCTGCCGTAGCTACAGTTGACGCTCCAGTTACTGTTCGTAGATAGAATGAAGAAAATAAGAATCTGTTCATAAATTCCGCATCTTGTCAATACATTTTGGAACGGCAGCGTCAACTGTAGCTATGGCAGCGGAGTTTATAAATTGTTCTTTATACTTTTCCAACAAAAACCGTAACACATGCGGTACAAGAACTTATCTTTATTTCGCTACTTTGTTACAGATTTGAGAAATGTCTGCCAAGGCAATAAGGGAGGCGACCGGCAAAAATATCATCAACAAACATCTCGCTGGAAACACAGCTGCTGCGCAATGTAGATTTGCTTCTGTTGACTCCGATACGAAGTTCGCAGAATTGATAGCCAATAATCCTTGGCTCAAAACTGAAAAACTTGTTGTCAAGCCAGATCAGCTTATCAAAAGGAGAGGAAAACTAGGTATGTTATATTATATTTTTCATATTGTATTTTTTTGTAGATCCATATTTCATAGGCACCTGAAAATATATAAAGCCAACAAAAAATATTTTCAAATTTTGACTTTTTTTCAAATTGCATCTTTTATTATATTTCACAGAGATATCAATTACATTTTTATTTAAGGACAAACAACTAATATGATTCCAAATATTTTATTTCGATTGTTTATCTCACTAGAAGAAAATGAAAGTTTTCAATTTGATACATTCATGTACTTATCAGCAAATTATAAGACTTGTAAAGTGGGAATTTTCAGTCACTATTTTTGATTTCACGTGTCATCAAATCGCATGATAAGTGATTCAACAGTAATAAAACTACTTAATTATTCGATAAAATACCCATTTGAGAGGTATTTTTATTATCTTTTCAAGAATGCTGTGGTTTGAATATTCATTGCAATTAACAATAAAAAATTAATGTGCCTTTATCAGAGAGTAAGTCATTTCTATAAAGCCGGCAACGTTGCAAATTTGGACATCATGATGTAACTTGTTATCTTGAGTTGAAAACCTCCAAACTTTAACCTTACCCACAGCTGAACGATGAAATTAAAGTGAAATCGATAACTTCTAATGCAACAGTACAAAACAATGTTGCAAATTTCTCTGCTATATATCGTCATAGGTATCTTCTTGTTTTTTCTTTCACGTGGAGGATGTTATTGAAGTTATTAAAATTAAGTAGAGATTCTCATGTTGGTAAAATAACATGAAGAGTCGTAGAAAATGCTGGGGAAAATAGTGTGATTTTATAATTTCATAAAAAGGACTTCAATCTCATACAAAACTGTTTTTTATTGGCAACATTGCCTGTGAATTATATTTGACATGAATTTCATAATCGAAAACAGTAATTTTGGATAAATAAATCAATGGAAGGTTGCTTAGATAACATTACAGAATTGCCAAATTATGCATATAATTTGTGGAAAATATATTAACAAATCATTCGGCAAAAGTGGCAACTTCCATGGACCCATTTGTTTTAGTGGGTAAATGCGTAGTGGGTAAATGCGACCAAAATTGAAGTGCTTGCATTAAGGTTTAAAAAATCCATGACGTAAATGGAAAACATTCTGTGATCAAGGATTCGTATTCATTATTAATTATTGCTGTTCCCATGATTCTATTGAATTTAATTTATATTAATTAGAGGAGAATCAGACAAATCACATGAAACTATAATATAACATGTTAATTTTTGAAAAAATCTAATGCAATACTTAAATAGTTTGTTTTGCTGTTATTGAGAAAATTGAAAAACAAAATGGATTGAATATTTCAATATTTCAAAGTTCAAGTGAGCATTTATTAACATAAGAACCGTAATTTTGTAAATAATTACAAATTATAAGTTAATAATTATTCAAATGTAGTCATTTGGTTGTTTTATATTATTTATACAGGTGTCCGGAACTTGTGTGTAAAAAATTCAGGGGGTGATTCTATTTGATGAATATTGCCAACAGTACCTATGTATTTTTCCAAAACTGAATGAGGTTGTTATTAATAATATATTATGACAGAATAATTGTCACTAAATTACCTTGTATTTTTTTTAGTATTTTTCGAATATTTTTGTATGTTCTTCAACACAGAAAAAAATTTTGAAAAAAAATGCCCTTTTTTGAAGGTCAAGGACACTTAAAACTCTTTGAGGTATTAAGGCTGGGAAAGGCCAGACACTTTGTCCAAATCCGGGACAGGGGGGGTTTGGAGGAAACAGCAGTGGGCGGTTACCAAATCGTCATAAATCAACGGTTATCCTTGTTCAACGAACGATCTTCTCATCTAGTACGGGTGATATCGCGACTGACGTTTTTATTCGCATTGCTCGATAATCTAATATGCGAGTAATACTGGGATGCTGTCTCTCAGTTTTCGAGAAAACAAAACTGGCGTAGATTCAAATCAGACTTGCTGCGGATCTTCAACTTGATGATTGTGTATACCAAATCACTTTTTACGACATTTTCTCTAGGCCAAGAACTTTTTTATTCTGAAAAAACACAAAAAGTACGATTTTTCTGTAGAACACGTTTTTTATCGTTCCTACCGTTATATTTCTGGAAATAATTGAGCGATCGGACTGATTTTTTTTTCAAATTGAAGTATACATGATAGCGCTTCTTGCCATATACAATATTGGTGAAAAATTCATGTTCATCAATTTCTAGAACTGTAGCAAATTTCAACTTGTTATTTTCGGAATGACAATTTTCAGTAATCGAGAAAAAATTTTATTTATGAAAATTTTTGTATACATGCTGCGAACAAAATTGAGCCAATAGATGAAATAAGTTTCCTGAATGAAAATATTTCATGTAGCAGATATCTACATGTACTTATTTAATGAGACAATACTACATTATCGCGCGCTCGGCGCTCGGCTCTCTCCTCACACAGTCAGCCAACTGGTCTTTGTGTTCATAATGTGTAGTCGAGCTTTCATCAGTATATCAAATGAGAGGAAAATATACATTATTGGTATGAATAAAGTATCTACCTATTTAATGAGTTGGCATTAAATAACTCCATTCATTTTTTTATGTTGACAAAATAATAGTTGAACACATTGCTGCCTCATGATGGCATATTATGCCTTCTTCCAGTCCAATTCTGGCATCGTATAGGTTAGATAATTCTCCTTCGGTTAGGTATGCCATCATGTGAAATCTGTATAACTTCATAAAACATTATGTATACTAAACGTTTGTGGTATACTTATCCGATTTATCATGAAAGTTTCATGGTATAATATAATGGAAATTGCATTGTAATTAAAAAATCAGACAAATGTTAATTGAAAAGAAAAAAACACGTAAGTTGCGATATAGAATTTTAAAGAATCAAGCATTGTCTTATATCACTCACTGAATATCGAATTTTTTCGTAAAACTGACAGATGCCACTCGGTTAACATTCAGAGGACAACTATTATGCTTCCGTGGAACAAACAAATCTCTCCGAAATATTCGACGAAAGTAGAAAAATGGCGTCTATACCTATTTGGAACTATGTCTAGTTGGGCAGTATCCCCTACCATCATTTTTTCAAAAAGTTCAAAAGGAGGTACCCATTAAAAATGAACTTATGAATTTCGTGATTTTATTTTCAATTTCTGAAAATTGACATTCTGAAAATATTTTCCTGACTTCTTTAGGTTGGATTTCAAAAATGACATTGTTTAGATTTCGGGAATTCAATAATATTCCATTTCTGGTATTACCGAAGTTTACGGAAATTATTATGGTTGAAACGAGCAATTTGGAAAATCCATGTTAACGAGTTTTCAAAAAATACACGTTCAATGTATTACTGACACCCCTTCAATTGTTTATATTTTCAAACCATTTGTCGTCATTTAAATGCTACAAAGGATATTCAACAATTTATTTTTAATAAGCATTTTGCATGTTTGAAAAAAACCTGTGACTCCACACAGTCCCAAACAATGAGTGAGAGTAGATGCGATACATTCGCCTGCATGTGTGCGGAACGAGGATCGAACACTTTATCTGATAATCGACGGTATATTCACCAGTAGGTAGGTACCTATGATGAATATTTGTATTCTATAAACATTATGAAAAATCAGGGTTGCGACGTTTTGAATCGAATAATGAAAATATAAGTAATTGATTTGTGCATTATTTCCATATTTGAAAAATTATGAAAAATCAATATGAATAGAAAAAATCAATCTTATTTTGTTGATTTGAAAAAAATCATGATGCTTCGCAACTCTTACAAAATTTGGATAATTCTGTATCTATTTATATGAAAAGCTTTTCAAGAGTCATATAAATTACGAGGTATAACATTAAAATAGCCATACGGAGTGATTGGGAGATTGAGAGCTACTTTCAATAACGTTGATAAGTTATATTCTCGGTTATTATCAAAGACATTCAAATACAGGTTATTATGAATATTATTTATTTACGAATAATAATGAATAATGACTATATTTTCCTAAGGTCTTCATTCTTCTACTTTTTATTCCTTTGATTTTTGAGGACTGCTTTCACTACATATTTTGTATTTTGGATATTCATCTCCCGTTGGTCCCAATATATGTACCATTTTCAGAATCATATACATTCCACATGAGAATACAATATCATTTTCTTCTCCATTTGGATTTTTAGATCTCATTACACCTTTGAATTTCAAAATTTCAAGCTTTTCCTATGCAAATCCGCAAATTCATCATTAGTTGCACCAATAATTTCATAATACTTATTATGGTTCCAATCTATGATATTGTGTTGACTGACTCGTTTTTTCATCTTCATATTTTGGAGTATCACCAGAGGGCGCAAATATCATCGGACAATTCGCGCTCTGGACTTCTTGTGAAAACACCAGTCCATATTTCGATGTGATTTTTTTTCTGTAGGAAGATGGGGATTCAAACTAGGTCCGATACTATTTGAAAAGTGTTTTTTTTTATTATTATTCGCCAAATTCGATATGTTCAGGAATATTTGTATACCTTTTGTATTTCATATTTTTGAAAATAAAATAGTATTTCCATTAGCTGGATCACTTATCTACTTGATGAAGTCAATAAGTCATGAAAATATTGATTACTTTACTTTATGACAAGTCTATAGAGAAAGGGTGCTATTCGTTATTGCTCACTTCTTCAGCACCCTCTACTTCAAAATTTAGACCTTTAGGATATTACATACAGTATGGTGGAAATGTATGGAATAAATTCATTATCTCTAACGTTTATGAATTTTAAGGAAAATCCCGAGACAGGTCGATTTTTATTTTCAAATTGACATCTCTTGATATACATACGGAGTATGTGACGTCATCCGCGTAGTTGTGGTGACGTCATCGATTATTTTTTAAATTAGAACATACCCCGTCCATTTTTTTTTCGGAAGGTATATTCATTATCTATCTGACGGTATACTAATATTAGGAAAATAAAGTAATACAGGGTGAGAAAAAATTATTTTATTTAATATTTACAACGGAAATCGTTACAATAAATAATCAAATTCGTGACGTTCTGCAAGAATACAATGTGATAGACAGAGAACAAATCATTCTCGAACTTTGCTATCGTTTCTGAATATATTTGTGAAATATTCACTCGTATTCGTTCTTTCAAATTATCTGATCTTTCCGGCTTCTTACATAAACTTTTCTCTTAAAATAACCTCTGAGGAAAAAATCGAGAGGAGTTGAATCAGGAGATCTAGTTGGCCATTCGATTTACCCTCTCCGACCTATTTAGGTAACTGTGTACATTGATAGCATAATTATTAGCTTGTAAATATAAAATAATTTTTTCTCACCCTGTATCACTTTATTGTCTTAATATTAGTATATGGTCAGATAGACAATGGAAACACCTTCCAGAAAAAAAATTGAACAGGGTGTCTTCCTATTTAAAAAATAATCGATGACGTCACCACAACTTCGCGGATGACGTCACAAACTCCGTATGTATATCAAGAGATGTCAATTTGAAAATGAAAATCGACCTGTCTCAGGATTTCCCTTAAAATTCATATGCGTTAGAGATAATGAATTTATTCCATACATTTCCACCATACTGTATATATTTTTTTGAATAGATTTAAGAATTCCTATATAAAATGCCATTAGGTAGCATCCTGTATATATAGTGTCAATACCCGATTGCAAATTATCATTCAGTTATACAATGTTAAATACAACACGGTTTCATATTTATACTGTTCCCTCTCTACTTTTACGTATTGAGATCTGTTCAACATTCAAATCATCGCAATGATAAATCCTAAATCGATCCCCGGTAAATAGAAGCGACCTTTGTCGATAGGTTTCTATTCATTCATATTGTATACCTTCTGGGTGTATATATAAATATTCTTATTTGAATATCATACATACCTATTCCTCATTATGTATGAGAATTTTTTCATTGTGAACAATTCAGAATATTTTTATTTTCCACGCAATGTATAATTATTTTATACATATAATATACCATATTTATTAGCAAACCTAGCAAACTGATTCATATAAATTTCTATTTCCTATTCTAATTTCATAATATCACCCGTACTATCGATTGTATCGTGTTTATAATCTACTTCGTTGAGTTTCACCAGGGGGCGCAAATATCATCGGATAAATCGTGCGTATTTCTGACGTTGTAGAGCCTCGGCTCTTGACTTCCTGTGACGATACTAATCCATATTTTGATCTGATTTTTTTTGTGTAGAAAGATGAAGGTTCGACCGAGGGAGGATGCTATCTCAAAATTGATTATTTGATGTAGAAATATTTTTTTTTGATTCGCCAAATTGGCTAAAAATTTGCTATGTTCAGATATATTTTTATATCTTTTCTTTTCGAAATTTCGAAAAAAGAGATAGTATCCTCCCTAGCTTGATCCTTTATCTACATGATGGGATCAAAAAATCATGAAAATATTGATTGGTTTTCAAATGAGAAGTCAAGAGCGGGAGTGCTGCATTCGGTATTCTGCGCGTCCCATTGCCCACTCTTAAAGTGTAATTTGTATCAAATGCAAAGGAACATCAGTACTAAGTGTGTTAAATTCTAAGAAATTTCGTAGGTACACTAGAAAAATAGTAATAAAAATATTGATCTTGAAAAAATAACTTTGAATGTCTATAATAACATTATTAGAGCGTTTTAGAAAAAATCGAGGAAAAAATCAGCCCCTCAATTTCTTTGTGCACAATTTCCGGACACACTTTATATTAGTGCCATATTGTTCTATTTAATGTGTGGTGATCCGAAAATGTTTGAAGAAAACAATTTAATCAAACTCAATATATCAAAAGCTTATGCATAATTTTCATTTATTCACAAGAACACAGAATACAGGGCCATTCAAATTCGAGTCTATGGGGATTATACCTATGGATGAAAAAAATCTGACCTAGCTTCTTCAGTTCTGGAGTTATACAGGAAAAATTAAAAAAAAATTGAAATTTTACTGGTAATATAATATTTCCAAAACACTCTGTAATTCAGATGAAAATACTACGTCGATATGAAACATGACTCTCGGCATTAAAAAAAGCAATAAAAATACAGGTCCGTATTTGAAAATTGAAAGTTGAGGGTGACCCAATTTATACGATACCCTGTATATAATTTTTATTCAGATATTTGCAAAGGCTACAAAAAGTTGCTATGGCAAAGTGGCAAAAATTTTATCTTAATTCAATCAACTGTTGATTGTTACAGTACTATTCCTAACCTCAAATTAGTGTCATTTACTGAAAAATTGCAAGAATCCAAATCGTAACGGAAAAGAGATCCAGAAATGTTCTCAATAATTCTGGAAAGCTCCTTTCACCATTCAATGCTGAACCTTTTGCTGAACTTCAGCCTATGATTTGATCAGCGTTTTGTTTCAGGACTGATTGCTGTGAATAAGGATTTGGAGGACGTGCAGAAATGGATAGCAGAACGCATGAATAAAGACCAAAAAGTGGGTGCAGCAACAGGCAAACTCCGCAACTTCATAATCGAACCTTTCGTACCGCACAAAGACTCTGAAGAAACCTACGTTTGCATCTACTCCCACCGCCATGCCGATACCATCCTGTTTTACCACCAGGGGGGAGTGGATGTCGGTGACGTTGACAGTAAAGCTGTCAAACTGGATGTTCCTGTGGGTGAAACGATAGATGAAGCTACTATCACCAAGGTAGGGAATCAAAATAGTACTTGTATCATCTTATTAGTTTCAAAAGTGACACAAAGAGGTCGTAATGAAGTAATTTTGACTGAAAACACAGGTTTATGCTCTAATGTCTGTGGGTAAATTAGAACGACGACTGAGTTTTTAACCGATCATTTCATACTTATTACAGACTAGTTTATCTCTGTTATTTATTTTGGAGGTTATGTACGATATTCACGTCGACTGTTGTCACTATTGTCAGCTGTCCCTGTAAACAGGGTGTACGGAATTTGTGCGCAAAAATTTAAAGGAGGTGATTCTATTTGAAAAAATATTGCCGAAAGTTCCCAAAACATTTTCCAGTTATGGGTCTTCAAATTACTATTTTTTATGCGTACAGGTTTTCTTCAAATTTGGCACATTTTGCACTGATGTTTCTTTGCATTCTTGGTCCAAATTTGAATTGAATCCCCCATAGCAAAAGAGTCTTAACTGGTCCATAACTTTCCTCTAAATATGTTTTTTTCTGAATTTTGATGTCCTTACAGGACATATCGTTTAAAATAGATATTTGCGGTCTTCACGACCGTTGGCTAGTTTTTTTTTGAAACTCACGATGGAGGGATAAATTGGAAATAATGCATTTTGGGACCTCCTGTATCTTGCAGATTATTGAAATTTGCTGCCACTGCCCGAAGTTATGTTATGGTTCAATATTCAAACAAAAATACATCGCGCTGTTCAAGAAAATATAGCGCGATATTTTGAGTATTAGCCCTGTATTTAGATAATTTTCAGTTTTTATAGCTATTCAAGACAAATATTACTTTCAAAATAGATCTTTTGGCGCGATAATCAATCAACACTCCCATGCATATAGGTCGATAAAATGTATTCATTAAAAATATTCGATACAATAGATAATGAAAATCATCTCGTATTAGTGTAAGAATATTATGCATGAAAAATGTTTGATCCATAGAGAATCTTTAATTACCAAGTTAAAACATCCGGCTCGAAGGATCAATAAAAAGTGTAATGACTTTCTTTACTGACTATTTGACCTTTTTATATGAACCAAAGTCTGATTGACTACGTGACTTTTTATTTTCACACAAAGTATCAAATTGACACTCATAAAACAAATAATTATCATGACGACTCAATACTAATAATGATATTCATTATAGGTATTACTAGGAGAAGTATCAGCAGCCAAAAAGGAAATGATTGCCAAGTTCATTTACAATTTGTACACATTGTATGATAACCTGTACTTCACATATTTGGAAATCAATCCACTCGTTGTTACCGACAAGGAGATCTTCATTTTGGACTTGGCGGCGAAGCTGGATGCCACTGCTGATTTTATTTGTAGGCCTCAGTGGGGTGAAATTGATTACCCACCACCGTTTGGAAGAGATGCTTTCCCAGGTATTACCAGTAGTAATATCATAAGTACTTCAAAATATTTGGGTTATGCATCGATATCGAATATTCTCTTGAACCGACAAGATTTGTGATTGCGCAGAAAGTTCGAATATTTTTAAGTTGAAATTGTATTTGATGCGATTATTTTTTTAGTTCAATCGTTGGAACACACATGATTATTTCCAATGATGAAGCACCGAATCGTCTCATTTTCTCATAATGATGAAATAAACGTAAACATTTTACGGCGCGCTTCGTTTAATATGAAGTGATTACTATGGAAATTCAAATAATGTTATCATCTTATGAACAAGTTGCTGAAAGAAACAGCAGTTCATTCAAGAGGCAATAAAGGTTGCCGAAGGCTCTGGATATCCAAATAATTCAAATTAATCCGATTAGAGTATTCATAATCTACCTATCGTACTTATTCTAACTTCCTGTCCAATCCAACAACACGCCTATGGATTATTGAATACAAGATCTAGCAGAATGTGTTTTTGCAAATCAAATAGAACTTCGGGATATGCGACTTTTAAAACCATTTTTTTTTCGGAGAAAAACACTCGAAACTGTGTAAATCAGACCCGATCGACAACATAATTCGCTAAAGAATAAAATATCTGATATTTCTTGGAATTGTCATTTGTGTCAATTTAACGCGTGTATAATCAAAATTTTGAAAGATCAATCAATGGCTTAGTACTTTAGAACACCCCGGACCTAAAGCTTTATTATAATAAAATTATTGATTTTGTTGACAAAGCTACTCAAAACCACGACATGGATTTCTACATACACATTTTATATTCAGCCAGAAATCTTTTCGCGATTAATAGTGCAAACAACCAAGACCACTTTCACAGGACAGCAAGTGTTTTTCATGAGTTTTTTCATCGTCAGACTGACTTCTTTTGATTATCGCTCAAAGAACAAAATGTTTGCCGATTCAGCGGTAAGTGAGGTAATATTTCAACAAAGTATCAATAGTATCATTATCAAAAATGTAAAATACCCGAGCAAATTCAAAAGTACCTTTCATATTTTATATAATAACAAATCAAATTTCTGCCAGTACTTGAGCTAAAATGTGTGTCAAACAAACACGAGGCTTATCGCTTATCCTCACGTATGTTTCTCATTTAAATTGGCTAATTTTTGTTGCAAATGATAGCTACTTATCTACCAAGGCTTGTCGATAACACAATTGTTAACAAAATATAGTATTGTTCACGTTGAATATCCATTTATCTTGATATGTCATTCGTTCAGATATATTGAGGAACGAACTTGTTCTTATGGGCGAGATAGCTCCACAGGATAGTTCACCATAAAATTATGAAGGTGATGGTGATATGCATCGCAGGCTGCAAGGTGACACGTTGAAAATATTATTCTCTACAGCCGTTAGCACCGACGGTTCTAAGTACAGCTTAGACAGTAGTGGAGCTTAAAATAACATACGGTTATTGCACCACAACCAAAACAACCCTCGAAGTCAACTTAAGATAAGCAGTCGATTTTCTTGGTTTAAACAAAACTTAAGTGACACGTTCTCGATGGGATTTGGATATTGAAATTTTTTAAAATAGTTTACCAAGAACTGGGCTGGTGGTCGAGTGCGTGTATCGCTGACTTATAGTCTAGAGGTTCCGGGTTCGAATCCCGTCGGGGCTATTAGAAGTTTTATTTATTTCTGTAGCTTTAGCGGGAGGAGATAGGTGACCAACCGAACATTCTTGGTGCCTAGATTTCAATCCTTCGGATTCTCAACGATAACCAGCCGAGTAGTGCTTCGGATGACACTTAAAAAGCTAAGGTCCCCGTCTTCCTTACTCATACAAGTCTCAATGAGACTTCGAGGGTTGCTTTGCAACTAAGTTGGCGGTTAAAAAAAAAGAAGAGTAAATGTGCTTCCTACTTATTCTGAAGAAGGACAAAATAACTAAACATTTGTATGTAGTCAGTTAAAATATTATTTCAACTTCTTATAAAAAATTGTACCATTATTCAGCACTTGAATGACTCGAGTTGTTCCAATTTTTTGTGTATTCTATTTGCAGAGGAGGCTTACATTGCCGACTTGGATTCCAAATCCGGGGCGAGCTTAAAACTAACAATTCTCAACAAATCTGGCAGGGTTTGGACAATGGTTGCAGGTGGGGGAGCTTCTGTGATATACAGTGACACGATTTGCGATTTGGGAGGGGCAAGTGAACTGGCCAACTATGGAGAATATTCAGGTAATCATATTATTTCACGTTCACCTGATACTATCTTCACCTTCGGCTAAAAAATATGTAGCAAATCGGCCTAAAATGACCGCTAGAGGGCGCATTCACTATGATGTTAGGAAACATGAGAATTTTCTTGTAAAATCATCATATTGGGGTACTGTTTTTATAACAAATAATTCTTTGCGTCAGCTCGGTCTTGAACATTCTACTTTAGATGTATCTTTCTTAACCTTCATTCGAATGTGGTCAATTTAAGCTAGTTTGCCTACTTCGATGATTGTCGCTACTTCTCACCACGTCTTCTAGAGGGCAATGTTTACACAAGGTCGACTTTTTTCATATTTCTTTAAAAAAATCAAATGAGACGATGTTTTTATCACTGTATTGGAAGAGCATGAAAATATCTACATTTAGACTATAGTGTTTTCTTTAGTAATTAGTTCTTGTTTTTTCTATGTACTTTTATCGTATTTCTCTGTGCTGGTTAAAAATTGCTAATTATTACAATGAAGAATTTTCCTTCGAACAGATTCTCAGTAAATTTATGTTTAGATGATAGTCCATTTTAGTTAAGAATACAGCGTTGAAGAGATAGGGAAGGTTTTTTCTCGCTTCTAATTGGTCTAGAGCCAGACAAGTTTACACTTGTAAAATATTGCGACACTGCAACAATGGAAGTGGTTAGTTGACCGACGGCCGTGGTGTAAAAACAGTGAAATAAAATCCAAAGTTGACGAGATTGAATGTTGAAGTCTAATTTCTATTATATCTACCGTGAGTTTTGTTAATCGAGGAGTATGATTTCAATAATCGCCGGACATAAATTTGATTCTCACTAACACCTGGCAGTTTTCATAGTCTGCCGCTACGGTTCACCAGCCACCAAATCTATTATGACCATTTCGAAAAATTATGGTTATAACCTGTGATCAACAATTCAGTTCACCATTATTTAACTCCTGGATACATCGAAATTTGAATAATTATGGCAAAGAACCCAGAACCAGGTCCTGATGCAATCTGCATGAGTACATATAGTGCCAGCGCCAGAAAGAGTCATTGTGGTAAACATGTACGAAGTGTGTTTCTCTCAGATATATAGAACAGGAAAACTCAGTGTTAAGTATGCAGCAGCTGAGGTAGCTTTTCGGAATCAATCATTTGGAAAGTTATTGCTGAGATGCAGGCTGAAGGCACTGTTGCATCCCAAGGAAGAAGCGAATCCAAAGGGATACTTCTGCAAGCATTGGATGAAGCTGAGTAACAAGCTATTCTTGCAACAGATCACGCTTTTGCCATTGAAATGAAATATCAACATTGTGGTTATTGTTATTATATATAATACAAGAATTACATGAATTCAACTGAATATTTTATTTTAATGGATAATGCTCAATACCATTTATTAAAAGAAACCAACCAAGCATATCAAACTCAACCTGGAAGAAAGAAGATCATGGAATGTGATATCAAATTATAAGTTTGTATAGTGTTTTCATCATTTTTTGTGTGTAATATTGAAAGTACTATTGATTTACTATTTTGAGGAAAACATTTCCATCTCTACCATTTTCATATTTTCACCTAAAAGCATAATCAGTCAAGTAAAATGAATGACTTGAGTTTCTATTTAAAATTCCATACTCAACATTACATCAACTTGAATATAGAATTGATTGAAATACCATAAAAAATTATGTTTGCAGATTTGTTAATTCACTTAGAAATCAATGATTTAAGGCATCTTATATCCTGCATAATATACCCTTGCTACATAAATATTCAATTATTGAATCATCATTTAACATATTCATAGTTCTGAAATATTTGAATTTGGCGGGTTTGCTAGTGTAAACCAGGCTACGTCCACCAGTCCCACTACTGTATTCTTAACTGAAATGGACTATATTTCTGTTTTCTTGAATGCTACTGAAATTATCAAAATAAAGCGATTCCCAATTTTTATGGCAGAAAACTATGACGTACTAACTAGATGTGAAATTTGGGGATATTTGTGGTTTATAAGTTTTGAACTCGATTTGGTTGAGCCTACGGACCAAAAAAAAAAAATGAAGTAGAAACATCTTGCACCTGTTGCCAGATTGAAGTCACTAATGTCTTGTAAGAATTGAAATATTTATTAAAATATGAAATATCTTGGTAGCATAATCAACAATGAAAAATTGCCAGTGTCATAATTATTTTGTTCGTAGCCGGGATTTCATATTTCGATCCTCAAAAAAGTGTTTTTAACCGCCAACTTAGTTGCGAAGCAACTCTCGTAAGTCTAGGACTTAAGGAAGAAATATTTATTTATTTCTATGGTACCATTTAGCAGGAGGAGATAGGTGACCAACCGAACATTCTTGGTACCTAGATTTCAATCCTTCGGACTCTGAACGGTTACCAGCCGAGTAGTGCTTCGGATGACACCTAAAACGCTAAGGTCCCTGTTTTCCTAACTCAAACCAGTCCTCTAGAGTTACGAGGGTTGCTTCGCAACTAAGTTGGCGGTTAAAAACACTTTTCAAACACTTTCACTCTTCAGTCAGTTCTCATTTTGGATAAATTGCGAGAATCCTAGACTAAAATGAATGCAAAACGGTGAAAATTGTAATTATATTCATATTGCAACTAGGGTATAAAGGATAAAGTGACCTATACTCAAGGACTACTTACTCATAAAGAGTATTTTATCGGCGGTATGTTTTTCTTCCTTGAAATTAGTCATTTGCAAATAACTCGGAAACTAATGAATCTATCGAAAAACGGTTTGCGCCAAAATGTAGCTTTTTTCATACTCTTCGATTACAGTGATGAAAACATGCATTGTCCAATTTGAAATTTTTCAGAAATAAATAATTAACTAAACCTTGTGTAAGCTGCGTCCTCTAGAAGACGAGCTGAGGAGTAGCGACAATCTTATTATTCTTATTTCTTACTGTGGGCGGGTTAAGAACCCCTGCACGTAGACCTCTTAATCGGGCCCATTGTGCACCCACATTTACTAGGATTCAAGCAGAAATACCAATGGCCTTTGAGAAGGCCATTATTTTTCGAGGGTGAATCCCTTTAATTTCCTCTGGGTTCAGTATACAGCTCACAAAGTGTGTCTCTCTTAGGCTTGCCAATGCAGGGCATTCCGTAAGGATATGCGTCGAGGTTTCCTCATCCTCCAGACAGAATCTGCAGTCGGGATCTTCTGTTATTCCGATGAGATTAAGGTGTCTGTTTAGTTGATTGTGCCCTGTTAGGAGTCCAACAATTACTTTAAGATCCTTCCTTTTCAGAGAAAGAAGTTCTCTAGTGAGTCTGGGTGAAGGTCCATCCATGTGAATCTTCGCTTGCCTCATGCCAGGTGTTTCCATCCAGGCGTGAAAAGACTGTCTGTTGAGACGGTCTTTCATATGTGTTTATCGCCATCCTATATGAAATTCCTAGGATGGGTTCAGGTCCAATTGGGGTTGATGTTGACCCTGCTTTGGCCAATTTGTCAGCTTCTTCGTTCCCGGGCACTCCCGAGTGACCTGGGACCCACGCGAGGCTGACGCGGTTTTTAGTCCCTAATTTCTCTAGAGCTTCGCGGCACTCGAGCACCAGTTTCGAGGAGATTCTATTGGACCCTATGGCCAATAGTGCCGCACTACTGTCCGAGCATAGCGACAATCAAGAAACCAGCATGAATTGATCAAATTCTGATGAAGGGTGTGGAAAATACAGCAACTTGTTTTTTTCAACAGCTCTCTTTACTCTGATTATTGCAGATGAGTAACATTTTCAGGAACGAGCTGATGCAAAACATTATGAACTTTTTATCTCCGATATGAACACAGTTCCTCAATGAGGTGATTTTCTAAGAAAATTCAAATTTTTCAAAGTGAATGCGTCCTCTAGCGGTCATTTTAGAAACTTGAAAATATTTTCTATTTCCTCTTGGTCGATTTGGTATATATTTTTTCTCACGAAGCCGTAAGTTTTATGAATGTACCTTGCCGACCTCATTGGGACACCCGGTACAATATTTCTGATTTGGATAGGTGCTCCAACGGAGCAACAAACCTACGAATACGCCAAGACGATATTGTCGCTGATGACCCAAGAAAAGCACCCCCAAGGAAAAGTCCTGATCACCGGTGGAGGCATAGCCAATTTCACCAATGTCGCTGCGACCTTCAGGGGCATCATAACAGCGCTGGTCCAGTTCAGAGAACGCTTGATCGAACACAAGATATCGATTTTCGTTAGAAGAGCCGGTCCCAACTATCAGGAGGGTTTGAGAAGGATGAGAGAAGTTGGGCAGACTTTGGGTGAGTTCATCGCATTTATTCTCCACATAAGTGTTCTAAGTTATGTCTTTTTTATATTGCTAAGAGTTCGCGAAAATCACTGGGTGAACAACAAAGCAATTTAGCATTGTATAGCATAGGCTTTCGTATTATTATCGATGATTTTGAATAGTTTTCGGACTTAGTTCGTGCTTATAACCTGGTTACTGATATTATTGAAACATGCAGCAAGTTCAAAAGGTTGTGAAGACGAAATCGGGAAAGATTTTTCAGTATCTCAGCGTTCCTCCTACCGTACAGACAACGTTCCTTAGGCACAAAATCCTAAATTTCCACTTCAGGATTATGTAAAAAATGGAATAAAATAGGACAACCTATTACCCCAGACATTTAAGTTTGTAGTAAGTCCTTCTTAGAAGTGAATTTCTCAAGTAAATGCCAAATATTGAAGGTATGTCTCAGGTTTAATCAATTGATCTAGTTTGTCGATAGTTGTGTCTTATCAATTGTGATGAAAACTTTTACTTCGATTTTACTTCAGGATGATCAAGAACAAGAATCAAACCAAGAGGATTAAGAGATTGGAATTCCTTATGCGAAGATCTAGAAGTCATCACATGAAAACTGATGAGAATAATGAGCACAATATAAAGTAATTCTTGGTACATTACATAAAATAATTCTTCTTGATATGGACCATTATTATATTGAGAATATGAAAATAATAACTTTTGTTGCCTATTTAAGATATATAAATATAATCAGATGCACCACTACACTCAGTTTTCTCAGAGAATGAAGTAAATTGACTAATTTTTTGTTTTTATTTCTATTTATTTTTGAGTTAGAATAAAATTATTACACCAACAGATATATTCACACTTCCACTACCAACTTTTCCATGGAATTATCTTAATTTCATATGAGGACTGCTCTAGAGCTGAAGTTTGTGAACAGGAGTTTATTTATGTGTGTTTTTTCATCTATTCCACAAAGTATGATATAAATTTCTCGCTCTTTAAAGGGTTTCTTCTTATCTTCAATGAACTCTGGATACTTATCTCAATCTTGGACATTCTGAAAATAAACTATGTAAAGAGAAATCCTTGAAATACAAATACCTCAGTGGCCCCATTGATTTTGCAGAGGTGGTTTGAAAAGCCATAATGAACCCATAAAACTCATATAAAATACCTGTTTTTCGTTCTATAAATGATAAACAAACAATAGCACCCAATCGAATATTTTGGATTGGTTATTCTTTTCCTAAAATGTGAATTAAAAATGTACACACTATCATTGAAAACATATACGAAATGTTTGTTGTTCACCTTCATGTCAAATTTTTGACATTTCTCCAGCGCCATCTGTTGGTTCGTGATTTATGTAGGTGCGTTAGGTTTCAATATATCTGTTAGCTCGTAAAGTGTGAGATGTCAGAGCATTGTCTTTCTAAATGGAAACCTAGTAGGCTGGAACTATAATTGTCTGTTCACTCAAGTCCCAAAAGTCTGCCAAGTTGAGGTCGCTACTTTATAGAAGTCGTTCGATGCTCATTTGTTTCAGTTTTTTCTCCGTCAGCGTTCCAATTTTTGGTTGAAGTTATCTTCTTCTTTTTTTTTCTAACTTCATCACGTATCATATATCTATCATAATTTGACATATTTTTACTTTTATACATATTTTTACTCAATTAGGTCCAGTACCAGTTTTTAGGAACAATAATAAGGCACTCCAAGGAAAATTTTTGTTGGTATTTTGGCCTCCAGAACAAGAATTCAAAACGCTATAGTTTCGTAAATACACCATTTGACATCTTTAATTTCTTCTACTAAAAACACAAAATTCATCCTTCTTTCAACTAAAACACCACACACGCTTACATTTACTTATTTTCAACACTTTTTAGCGAAAAATTTAATATTTTTCAGAACTTGTATCGTTCCTCGAAAACAAGAGACTTTGATCTGTCAACTTAACACTGTCGCAAAGTGCATCTCTCAACATGCTCGGTTCTCGATGGGTTTGGTAAAATATTTTGAATTTTTTCAAATATACTAGTTCATTCTGCTGAAAATTATTGAAAACAAGTAAATATAAGGACTAAGTTTTGTGTGCTTTCTTCAGTGGGTATGAAATATGCGTGGAACAAATATACAACTCAACGTAAGTTATTGAAATTGTTTTACTATCGTACAATCGATATGCCAATACTTTCACTTGCCTCGCATTTTTAATTTCTCAATTTTGAACACATTGAACACTCTCTACTTTGTGACATTACACATTTGTCAGTCATATCACTGACACTGACTGACGATACTTTTTTCTATTTCCTGACTTTCTGATCAATGAATCAATGATATGGAATAATTCCATAATAATTCTGTGCTTGAAACAGAAGCTTCGCTGTGCTAAAAAGGAGCGGGCTATTCAAAATGTAAATAAAAATGTTAGGTTATGCCCAGTATGACATTTCAAGTTCAAAATAGTTCACAGTTATTACGGGGAAAGTGACGTAATTTTTTCCAGTGAACAGACATTATCATACCGTCTACTAGGTGTTTATTTAGATCCACAATGGTCAGAGTAAGCATAAATATGCAATCTGCTAGTATATTATTGTATTTATTAGGCATCCCTCTGTATGTCTTCGGACCGGAAACACACATGACTGCCATCTGTGGTATGGCATTGGGAACCCGTCCAATTCCACCGGAAAATAATGTTGAAACCGCCACGGCAAATTTCGCACTTCCTTCCGGAGAGAAACAGCCAAACAAACCCAGATTGACTCCACAAGAGAAGGAGGCAGCGAAATCTGTTGCTGCTAGTAGAAATGCAATGGTGAGTACAAGAGTTGTTCGGATGCAATTAATAACAGCTTTCACTCAACATAATATTTGATCACTTTGATTTTGGATATTTGACTGTTTTGGCAAATTTTCAATTTGGATAGGTCTCAAATTGAACAAAAGTACTCCCAGAGTTACTCAGTATGAAAATTGTCAAATAGTGATATACCCTTGCTAGTACTATTTTATAAAGCATTGAGTTAGTTTTTTGAAGAGCAAATTGTGTTTCAGTATTTTTCAGAGTATTGATTATATTCTGGAATGGTGAATTGAATTTCAGATACATTCCAGAAATGTCATTTTATTTCTAGGAAACATTATTTTTTTCTAGAAATCAGTTTCATTTGGTAGTGGTGATTCTTTTTTCTTTATCTCTTCTACAATCGACTCAAATCCTGAAATATAAATAAGTTTTTCTTGAATTGACAAATTGATACTCAGATTTGCAAATATAAATAGCTCATAAAATAGTAGTAGTAATCAACATAAATATTGTATTTTCTGGTGGTTTGGACTGTTATCCTTCAACGCAGAATTTTTTTATGAAATGGCCTTGGCCAAAATTCCGAATTGAAACCAGCTTTTTAACAAAATAACACAGTTTCAAATGCTTCCCTAACATGGTCAATTTGTGCTCGCTTTGTATTCAACTAATAATATCCATGAATATTCAAGTCAACTTTTGTTTGAATAGAATCAATAAAATGACAATATTTCATAGTCAATTTTTGATACTGTTATAACTAGCTTTATTTTCGACTTGATGTTTTTGATGTATTGCACAGCCAGTTTATGCACAAGTTAGTTATTTTCGTCCAATGTTATAAGACAAGTTACTAACAATTCGATGTTTATTTCAAACCTATCGGCATCAGAAACGGTAAAAAATTCGACGGTTATATTGTTGATGAGCTTGAATAAATCCTTATAGAACTACGGAGAAATATACAGGGTGACTCATTTGAAAATATATTCTTTGTCAATTTTCTGAATTTAAACGTTTATGAAACTAAAATAACTAAGAAATTGTATTATACGTAAAATGTTATATAAGATCTCGTTTTCATCATGCCGATAAGTTTAATAGTAACCATCTTATAGATGACAATAAGTTCAGTAGTTGAACATTGATTTCAGACAGAATACGAGTATAATAAATATACCGATTATCAGTTCTCCATGAATAACTCTAAGAATTACTACAATGCTACAGAAAATTAGACATTAATAAGATCAACTGATCTCTCGTCTCTGCATTTTCTCAGGTTTATTTTTGTCAATGAAACGAACAGAAATTCGAAAAAAAAACATGTTTGTTCGTTTGTTTATTATTCACACATCACAGATATCGATTTTATATTATTTCATCCTCCCTTCTGATCAAATATAATAAATCTGAGCGTATGTCACTAATAACCTCACTTTTGTAAATATGAACGAACTCATTTTACTAACAAAGTCAATGGAATGAGGAAGTTTCCTTCGAACGGATTCCCATGAAATTATTGTTTAATAGTATTATATTTCTGCTGTCTAGAATTACTACTGATATTATCCAAATAATTTCAATTTTCAAATTACAATTTTTATGGCGGAACTCTATGACGTAGTTCCTAGATTATGAGTTTCTGAACTAAATTCGTTGAGCGTACGGACATAAAAAAGAAGTAGAAATCTGTTGCTTGCACTGTTGCCAGATTGAAGTCACTTATTTTTGGAAAGAACTGACATAGAAAGAAAGAAAGAAATTTATTTGATCACTTTACAATACACATTGTTTGTGACATGTCAGATATATAGGAAAATCAGTTAAAATCAATCAAAAGTAGTTTAAAATGTTAAAACGAAGCATATACTTACATGCTTTAGGACAATAAATTTCAAATTCGAGACAAGCAGTAAAATGGGATGGTACAATACGATAGTGTTACATCATCATATCACCAGCAGATGCCTTATATTCATCTGAATTATAAAAACAGTTTTTTGTCAAAAATTTTTTGATGACAGTCTTAAATTGATTAATCGACATGCACCTCACCTCAGCAGGAAGAAAATTATAAAGGTCATACCTTAGAGAATTTTTCTTACTGGATTCAAGTCTCAACCTTTTTGGTCTGACCAATGATGCATAACGGGTGTCATAACAGTGGATATCTGACTGTAGACAGAGATAATCTTTTTGATTGTGGATATGAATTAATGTGTTAAGTATGTAAATTTTCGGAAGTGTCAGTATGCCCAGTTTCATAAAAAGAGGACGACAATGTTCACGAGAACCAACTTTGGATAGTATTCTTATAGCCTTTTTCTGGAGTCAGAAAATTCTAATGGCCTCTGTAGAACCTCCCCATAGAACAATGCCATACGAAACGACAGAGTGAAACAGAGAAAAATATGCTGTTCTTTGAATATCAGGGCTTGTCAGCCTGCTTAGTTGTCTCAGTAAAAAAAGTACACTAGCTAATTTATTCCGCACAGAGTCAATGTGGTTGCGCCAAGAAAGTTTAGTGTCAAGAGTAATTCCAAGAAAGTTTGCATGTGATGTATTTTGGAACAATGTGTTCTTTGAAAACAGTAGTTTTTGTGTTTTTTGCTTGTTTAAAGAAAGTCTATTCATTGAGAACCAAGTTTCAGCTTCCTTCATAAGATCTTCGTGATCAATTAATAAGGGTTCGACAGAATTATTGCGATTTATCAAGTTGGTATCATCAGCAAAGAGGATGCAAGTATGGCATGTTGGAACAAATTTGCAGAGGTCATTGATATAAACTAAGAACAGGAGTGGCCCCAAAACCGAGCCCTGGGGCACCCCATGCTTAATGGAGATGATATCTGACTTTGTGTTATTTGCACACACATATTGGCCTCTGTTTTCGAGGTACGATTTTATTAATGAGAGAGGTGTCCCCCTAATCCCATAGTAGTCGAGTTTGGTAATTAGAATATCGTGAGAGACACAGTCGAAGGCCTTGGTGAGGTCACATAGAGTGACAAATGTGTGATCGCCATATTCATTAAAACATGGACTATTTGAGTAGCTTGCACAACTACAAAGAAACATTGACAGTGTCAAAATTATGTTTACCTGGTCATAATTTCATAATCAAAAATTACTCTATTTCAATATGTTTGTATGTCTCGTCTATAATTAACATATTCTATTGGGCACCTGGAAAAATCTCTGAATATAATTCAATTCCTACTCACACTATTGAACGAATTATACATTATTTACTTAGACATACATCTATTTCAATCTTGGTATTGTTTATAATTCGGAATATTATTTACATCTCATTATCTCATTTTGTTCCCTAAGTTTTCGTGAATGCTGCTATAGGACTTTAGATTGTTTTTCGGTATGTATTTTCTGTATTGGATATAAAATAATGAGATAAGCTACCTAATTTTGGGAAACGGTAATGGCCGTTTGTAGTACCTGGTAACTGTTGACCACAACAATAACTGGCAACTGTATAAAGCGCAAAAGTTTTAGCATTTCAACCGTGCACTCAGGTAGTACATCATCAGAATGGTGAAGGAGCCAAATTTGATCGCACGTGAAGAATAAAAAATACGCACTCTGTGAGTTTTCACAAACTACAACGTGGAATAAAAATCCGAATTTGCGGCCACGTCGTACCACAAAAAGCTGGCGATAATCGCCCAATCCTTCAAAATCAAACCTAACCTCGATTTCGATCTGTTAAAGGACACCGTACCAAACCCCCAGCAAATACCACCACCACCATCAGTGCAACAGGTAACCACCCCCCTCGTGTTCCCCACGGCCACCCCCCATAACCACCCACTTTTGTTTCGAAAGGGGGACGCCGAAGCCTCACCGATGTTCACCAAAACCACCAAGGCCATCATCTGGGGCATGCAGAACCGCGCCATCCAGAGCATGCTCGACTTTGACTTTGTGTGCGCGCGCAACGAACCGAGCGTGGTGGCGATCATCTACCCGTTCACTGGGGATCACAAGCAGAAGTTCTACTGGGGCCACAAAGAGATTCTCATCCCCGTGTACAAGCAGATGAGGGACGCGATGGGCAGGCATGCGGACGCTGATGTGTTGGTGAACTTTGCGTCGCTAAGGTCGGCTTATTCGAGTACAGTGGAGACTTTGGATTACCCGCAGATCAGGACTATTGCTATTATAGCTGAAGGTGAGGGATGTTTGATCAAGATTGAATTGGGAGTTTATATGATTCGTTTACCTACAGCTTCAACTATACGTGGTGGAAAAAATATTGAATATAAAAATTGTAGGGTTCAACGGTACTATCTTTTGGCATTTCCAGAACAAACAAAGAATTGCAAAATTCAAAAAATGACAACATATTTTTTTCAACACGTTTACTGTCCTAATGCTATATTTTCGATAAGCATTACACGTCCCCATTGAAATTTTTATGCCCCAAGACTCTGTGATCAATTTAGATATACGATCTACGTCATACGACCAAAATGTTGATCGTAAAATAAGACTTTGAACATTTAGCAACGTTTTGCAAACATCACGTGTTTGCAAACAAAAAACAAATCATTGATTTTCCTCATCTTCCCGTTTTGTTTTAGTTGTTATAATACTTTTTTCCTATGACCACGTATGAAAACGTCAATAATCACACTGTTTTGTTATTCAGAAAGTAGCTCATATCACTATGGTATTGTTTATTTGAAAGAAAAAAAAACACTAGTGTTGATATGAAAAATATCATAACGGTCGCCTGAATTGATATAGAAATAATTAGGTATATTGTGAAGGTACTCACTGTCAATATAAGCGTTCTCAAATCAAATTCATATTATTTATTGAAATTTCTGTATCGTTTTTTATTATGCCGAGAATTATTTATCTATTAATTTCAATGTGTCTGATACATAACCTCTGAATTCACTTACTGGAACCTATACACTTTGCTGGAACTATTTCGATGTTGATGACAGAGGGTTAGATCATTCAAAAAGTTAGGCTAGAGTTTTATGCGCGGCTTGCTGCTCGCATCAGTTTGATATCACAGTATCACCAACGAGAAGATTCTTTGGTATCACAGATGTTTGCAAAGAGTCAAGGACGCACTAACTCGAGTAACTCGTACGCGCTTGCGAACTACATACTTCTATGGTTCTGTATTCCTGGTTGCGTGATTACTGGCGCTAGCAGGTGAATGGTGTCAAGGTTGTTTATGTACGCTGGTGTCAATATCAATAAAATTTGTCTAAACTAAACTAACTCAATCAATCAGTAATTCACATAATGAGGAATTGTCGGAGAATTATTCAAATATCATCTTGAATATGGAAATAAACAGTACTTGTTATTAAATCAAAACCACCTGAAATTCTAGAGACCGCTCAAGTTACATTATTGACAAGACCTCCCGCGAAATGAAAGTATTCGGAGTCGTAGGAAAAATAGTACACAAAACTCGTTGGAAAGTGCTAAACGACTACTCGTGTGAAATATGTCACTTTCCACACTTGTTGTGTAATATACTACTCTATGACTGTTGAAAAATTTACCCTTTTTATGTTACATTTTCGTTTTGAGTACTGGATGCATTACACAAAGCAAGCCACGCCCCGTGTGTAACAGCCTACACAACGGGCTATGGCCAATCAGCGACAAAGTAGATTCATTACCTACAAAACAATTGATACCAGTTGTACAAAATTGAAATGGAATATGGGGCGTGCAGTGCTCCAAAAAACCGACTAGAATAGTAACACCCCAAATTGTCACAAGCAACATTTTTCAATATCTACTCAGCTTTTTTTAAACATTTTTTTATTGCAAATTATCAACAAGAAAAATATTGACAAAATGTAACAAAACAAATCGGTATCGAGTATATCCACCTCTGACACGAACAACTTCCTGACAATGATGGCCCATACTCAAAATCAGAGAGCTTATTAAGTCAATGGACTAAACCAAGATGCTGTCAAATCAAATTCAAGATGGATACCTTGGGGCATACAAACCGTTTGAGTGCATTAGAACTCTAGCTATTTGAAATAAGTTTTAACTCCAGAACGAATATAAACATTCATTTGTGAATATTCTGTGTTTAGACTATATTGTGATTTGTGAATTTTCTCATAAAATTGAAGATAGAGGCTACAAAAACATGCCACATACACATACACATTGTTGTGTTGTTAAGTGTGGGAGTTGAGGAAATCGTGATGATGCGAAGTTTTTCAATATACCCAGTTTACTACATTTTGCACACAAAACTGAATTGAATGAACACTCAAAAATCCCAAGAGAAAGATGGTTGAAAGCAATCAAAAGAGAAGATCTCAGAAGTTAAACTAAAGTAGTTTTGAAAGGTAAACGGTTACATAACTTTTCATGAAGGTATTTGTTGCGAAATGTGGTTTAAAATTTTAGGAAAACCAGCTGCTTTAACTGATCCATCAGAGTGAAAGGATCGATGCCTTGAATGACTCTGATTTTTTCCTTATACCGTAATGCAATGTCTTTATCTTCAGTCTCTAACGATAACAGATAATCACTTTTATTATCACAAGCCATTGTATTCACTTTTGAAACCTTTAAAAAGGAAATTCAAACTATAAACACAGAAAACATGTAATCAAATAGACTAAACACTCCGTATATGCCCCAAGGCATCCATTTCTGATCACGTGTTCTGGATTGGCTTATTATGGTCCAGTTCTTTCCATATTCGAATAAGTCTCTGTCGTACGTCCTCCGTCTTCCAAAGTGTTCACGTTGTTTCTCTCGTAATCTCCTCCCAAGAGTGTCCTAAAGACTCTCTATGGGATTCAAATCGAGACAATTTTCGATACAGGGTAACTGGGCGAAAAACGTATTAGGTTTTCTTTTCAGGAAATTTCCACGTATGGTAATTATGGTATTTTAAATTTGAATGGTGAGAAATTCTAGATCGATCTGACTCAACAAGGCATTACTTAGATAAACAGCTGATCCTCTAGTCAGGAACATTTCCACTATACAGGGGTTTTACAGGTAATTCGCGATAGGTGCTAAGCGATACGCTACCTAGTGGTGACTCGTGAACCACTCGTAGTGGGATAACCACTGAACTTTCTGAGGGATAACCCACAGACTAACTTAACCTCTGTTCTGTTTATGTTCGCTTCTGATGTGAAAGGTGTACTTCCAGTAGTTTTTCTAGAGATGTTTTGGTAAAATACACGTGAAATCTTATCGTTTTTCTCGTATCAGTTATTGTTTGGTGGCAAGTTGTCATCAGAAGTTAGTGTCTGTTAGGAATAAGTTGGATTCTGAATTAATTTTACGATGAAATTGGAATATTTTGAATTTAACCCATTTATTGTCATCAGGAAAAATAAAACACGATTCAAATATGTAATAAATGATCAGAATCTGAATTCCTCAACTTGAAATGTGATATAGCAGTATAGGTATAGCAAAAATTGTGATATTCTCACCAAATGGAAAAGTTTGATTGAAGTCAATAATATCACTCAATATAAGTACTCACAGTTTTTCATCCATTGGAAAACAATGTAATTTGATATTCTCCGATTTACTTGAAGATGATTTGCAATCTTTATATACACAGTAATGATTGCAAATAAACATAAACATATTATCGTACCTGATTCACATTCCAGACAATGACCTATGATCACAGGTTGATTAATGTGTGCTGTGATTATTCTCGAAATCTTTATTACTTTTCCTTTTGAATTATAGTTCATGGAAAATATATGTTATACATGGGGAATTCTCCTTCGGACTATAATGAAGTAATTCTTATTAAATAAACGTCGCATTTCAAACTTATCTTTTCCGAAAAAAAAAAACATTTCAAGTGCTTAAAAAAAGATACTTGATATGGGGATTTAAAATTTAAAGCAACTTGTTTCTATTTCACCATTTGGCAACATCGACTGCACATTTCATATATAATAAAGGACAACAAATCCGTTACGTTGATTAGGTGATTAAAGATAGCCATATTTTGTTCAGGTTAGAACACATAACTTATACTACCAATAAATTCTGTGGGTTACGTGCCACTGCGCTTATTTCTGTTCCATGGTCCTCTCAGTTTTGTAGGTTATGTTTATATTGTTTATATTGACCTGTGAATGATGGATTGGTGTTTTTTTTGGACTGAAATTCAAGTTTTGACTGATTAGCAGTTTGATTCCTGAATTATACATTGCCATCAAGTGTACATAATAAAAGTGTGGCCAAATGTGAGTTGTTGTTCTTCTGGCCTACTAGGCGCTGTTGCCAATTTGTGAACAAGAAACAAAGCGATTTGAAATTTGAAACCCCATATTTGAAAAATAAATTTAGATAGTTTCCGCAACGAATTCGTAAAAATTCATGAATAAAACTCATAATCAATAAGTTAATACTTGCATTTGCTGTAATAAGCCGAATTGAGGAATATTCAACATTGTGAGAACATAAGCCCATTCGAAATAACGTGGATCGTTTGAAACGAAAACTTTTGTAACATAACCAACAAAATGATGACAACGATGTATTCGATGTAAACAAAGCTCAATCAACATTTCAGCGTCTGCGCATATCTATGACTGTACCATTAAATCTTGCGCTTACGACATTTCTCTCTAATTTTATTCGCTCTGTCTGACTGTCTCATCTGTAAGGTTTTCCAATCTGTGGCACAGCCCTGCCTAATACCACGAAATTTGTTCGATGTTTCAATCATCCGTCACGACAAGACAATCACACACTCAATCTCCACCCTCCCAGGCATCCCCGAGAACTACACCCGCAAACTGATCAAGCTGGCAGACGCGAAGCGCGTGTCGATCATCGGCCCCGCCACCGTGGGCGGCGTGAAACCGGGTTGCTTCAAGATCGGCAACACGGGCGGCATGATGGACAACATCCTGCACTCGAAGCTGTACCGGCCGGGCAGCGTGGCGTACGTGTCGCGTTCGGGCGGCATGTCCAACGAGCTGAACAACATCGTGTCCAAGGCCACCGATGGGGTGTACGAGGGCGTGGCTATCGGGGGGGATAGGTACCCGGGGACGACGTTCATGGACCACATCATGAGGTTGGTGTTGCTACGATACGTTTATTATCCTTTAAGACATTGCATAAGTTGTATAGGACTCTGTCACATTGATACACATAAAAAATTTAAATGAAACTTATGAGGGAACAAGTGCGACATCGTTTCTTATAAAACTTGTCATGTACATTTTTTATTGAAAAACATTGATTAACATCGATGAATTACAGAAACATCTTCGATTGGTAATAATGATGATATTGAAATATTTAAAATCTGACGCACTAACGTTAAGCCCAGTTACAAAATACAATGTTATTGTTTTTATTGGTCAATTGAAATCAAATCACACTGAATTAAAATTCACCAATAAAAACATTGAGTTTTTCAATGCTTGTATCACCAAATCCAAAATCGCTAAGAAGTAAGCTTGGCCCAACTCTTCTGATTTTCATTTGACAATTCAATTGTACTAACCTCCGAATAATATAAAATGCGTATCGAAACAGAGGCTGTTTTGATACGCATTCACGTTTCATAATGACTTCAATTCAATTGTACCAACCTCCGAATAATATAAAATGCATATCGAAACAGAGGCTATTTTGAAACGCATTCACGTTTCATAATGACTTCATTATAGAACCAAAATAGAACCTAGTTATTTATGTACCAAGTGCTTTATACAGGCTGCTTGCTTTTCGAACTCCACCATGGGGATCTCAGTTATTATAAGACATACGAGGTCGGTTAAATTGGGGCAAAGTTGCGCATTTTCATGCTGAACAATTATATCAAAAACGACATGGATAAATCAATGACAGATTTAGATTCCTTGTAGAAAAGTGCCCCAAGAATGTCCTAGTTAAAAACGTCTAGAGGTAAAACTGTCGAATTCACGATATATCGATTGAAATTTTGACAGCGAAATACGTTTAAAACAGCTGGCTGCTGTGGAAGCACTATTCTAGATATACGAAATCTCAACTTGAAATATTTGAATATTATCAAAAAAAAAATTGTCTTATTTTATTTCAGGTACCAAGCAGATGCGAATGTAAAAATGATTGTGTTGCTTGGTGAAGTTGGAGGAAATGAAGAATATGACGTCTGTAAAGCCCTCAAAAATAAACTAATTACAAAACCTTTGGTAGCATGGTGTATAGGTAAGCATGTTGAGAAATTATGAATTCATATAAATTGTCAAACGAATATATTTTTAAGAACATTCAACTCTATCCATGAATAATTTTTATATCTGGAGGTATTAGGTTAATTCACAGAAATTATGAACTTTGGGTAAATTTTTTTTTCAGGAACGTGTGCTGCGATGTTTACAGCGGAAGTGCAATTCGGACATGCTGGATCTTGCGCCCAATCAACCCTAGAAACAGCAACAGCGAAAAATGCAGCTCTCAAAGAAGCTGGTGCCTATGTACCTGATTCATTTGATTACCTAGGTGAGCAAAGGATATAATCAATAAACACACTATCATAACTCAAAAAACGTGATCATTCATTATAATGATAATAATAATAAGTTTTAGCTGTTTTCATATAACATTTCAATAAATATAAAATTGAAAACCAACTTTAAAACAGTCCCACGAAGTAAACTTGTGGAATATTTAGTATTGAAACTTCATAATTTTAGTATTTCTACAAAGCATAACAGTTCCATCTTATCTAGATTTTTAGTTTTTGCATTCAGACTCTAATCAATGAAACAACTTGATATGGTTACGTTAGATAACTTGTTATGGAGAAAGAGGATGCTAGTTAAAGATATAGGAAGGTGTCTTCCTTGAAAACCTACCTGTTTTTAAATATATTCAACAACATTTTCCTTCAAGAAATTCGATACGGTTCGTATTTTCGTCTGATTTTGTGGATAAGAGACGATTAAATTTAGCCCAAAATTGCAAAATAATGAAAAATATGTTCTTAAAAGAACAAATTTCCAATGATTGCAAAGTTCTCGTCATATCCACAAAGTCTCCTGATCACATATGAAAAAATGCGAAATATGTTTGGAGTTTGGCAACGGCGAATAGTGTCGCCAATTTCAATCAGGTATAATGGATTCTGATAGATTTTTGATATTTTACGAATTCTTCACCAATGATGACTTTCAATATTTAACCCTACGAGCACAAATATACTTGATGACATTCTTCGGAAAACTTTTCCAATTTCGTGTTGAGATTTGAAAGCGTCAGATGCTACTTTGTTAACCGGTTGTAGAAGAAGACCTTCAGTGACGCATTCCCGAAGGCGTATCCAAGTAAGTTTTCTGATATCACGATTTGTTTTGCAGGAGATATTATTCAGAGTCTATATGAACAGCTTGTCAAGCAAGGCACGATAGTACCTGCCCCAGAAGTACCACCGCCCACGGTTCCTATGGATTACAACTGGGCTCGTGAACTGGGTCTCATCCGTAAACCTGCCAGCTTCATGACCTCCATATGTGACGAACGAGGACAAGAATTGATCTATGCAGGTAATCTTTATTTGGATTCCCAAAGTGTAGCTGTTTCTTCTTTTCACCCGAAATTGTGCTCGAATCGTAACTCGATCTTTATCAATTGAAGTCAGATCTATTTTATACAAATTTAAACAGCTGAAGAAAATTTTATCCCGCTACTGAAATAGTATATTATGATAGGAGTTTTATAAAATGCATGGGTGAACAAGTGCGACAACGTGTCTCATAAAACTTGAGACATATGCATTTTTTTCTAATTCGCATTGATTTTAAGTTTTTTATTGAAAAACATTGATTTATTATCGATTAATAAGTGAAAGATCTTCGTTTGATAACAATGATGACATTGAAATATTCAAAATATGACGCAAAGGATTAAAGCGATTTTGAATTTTGCGATACCAGCGGTGAAAAATGCAACGTTGTAATTATTTTTATTGGTCAATTTAAATTAAATCACATTCTGAATTGAAATTTACGTATAAAAAACATTGAGTTTTCACTGCTAGTATCATCAAATCCAAAATCGCTCAGAAGTAAGCTGAGCCTAACTCTTCAGACTTTCATTTGACAGTTCGATTGTACCAACCACCGAAAAATAAAAAATGCGTTCGCGTTTTATAATGACTTCATTATTGAACCAATTATTAACTATTATATTGAAATTCAATCCAATAATTCATACATCTAACAGAAAAGAGGGGAAAATTACTCATGAATTCAAAAGT
The DNA here is from genome assembly GCA_029955515.1 of Chrysomela aeneicollis. Lineage (NCBI taxonomy): Eukaryota > Metazoa > Arthropoda > Insecta > Coleoptera > Chrysomelidae > Chrysomela > Chrysomela aeneicollis. The sequence continues at coordinate 13,436,902 of JARUHQ010000010.1, forward strand.
AATTGCACTGCCCAGAGATCGAACCCGGGCTGGTGGCTTGAGAAATTGATTTTTGAACCCGACGGCTATTGAGGCTACTTGAAAACTGATATCTATCCCACAGTTATAATACGTCTCAGACGAATAAAAACATAGACTGGTATTTTACATCCTTTTCATGATGCCAACACGACTGTCAAACCTTCTTTTTTCCACGATAAGAATCTATCGTTCGGGCCTCGTCGGACCAACTCGCCGTGTTCGTATTTAGAACGAGTTTCTCACATTGTATACGATTCATGGCGTGGTAATTCGTGTTGTCGTATTATCGTTCTCAAAGCGTTGATATGTGCGTTTTTTTTTCGATTAATTCACTTATTCGTGTATTGAATATATTGCTCCTCACTTGAAATGGTAAAAATTGCTTTATTTGTGGTTGAAAGCAGGTTTCTGGGATCAAAGTGTCAATAGTGTAATTTAATTGGTGAGTGCCATAGTCGTACGTTCGGGAATGGAATAATGTGGATATTTATTCTATTCAAGATAATGAAAATTTCCAGTTGATCGAAACTACAAATGGACAAAGATGAATATAATATGTTTCAAAGAGTATATTCGTGTTATATTTCTGTGGTTTTATACGTCTAAATTTTTGCCTCTATACATTTCATTTCACACGACTATTAACAAGAAGGGTCAACATTACCGCCCGCTCTCCTCCTCTCTCCTTGATTTCAAGAGAGATAGTTAGATCATGCTTTCAAACAATGTAATGCAGGAAGGCAAGGCAAGGCAAGGATTAACCCTATCGGTGCCCCTAGGCAATGCAATTCTCGGGGCCCCTTTTCTTTACCGTTTTCATTATTTTCAAAATATATTTTTTTTATTACAAAAGTTGAGTCGATCAGATCGACTCCTGCTTTTTGCTTTCATTGAATGATATGATATTGATAATAAAAATATTTTCACAACCGAAGAAAATATTGTTGTGCAGTAGGTACAATATAAGTTTAAATAGCAATTCTTGTAACTTTTTAGATACAAAATCGTTAAAATCATCTTGGAAGTTGACCTTTTTCAACACATCATTTTTAATTGCCATTATCGACAATGAATTTAAACGGTTCTGTGATATTGTTGAACGAAGACAGATTTATTAATTTCATTTCGAAAAATTTCGTTCACCTGTGGCGTTTAATATCATCAGACTTCTATTCGCGAAAATCACGAACCAACAGATGGCGCTCGAGAAATGTCAAAAATTTGACATGAGCGTAATCAAAAAACATCTGGTACATGTTTTCAATGGTAATATCTCAATTTTCAATTCGAATTTTAGGAAAGAAATAAATAATCCTGAGTATCCAAAAGGGGCGCTATTGATAGATTATCGTTTATAGAATTCAAAACATGTATTTTATGTGAGTTTCGTGGATTTATTATGTTTTTATAGGCTTTTCAAACCACCTCTGATTTCTCTTTATTTCAAGAATGGCCAAGATTGAAATAAGTATCTAGAGTATATTGGAGATAAGAAGAAACCCTTAAAATAGTGAAAAGCATTATTCAAAGCTGCTCACATACTTTGTGGGATAGATGTCAAACACATACTCGAACACATATAAATAAACTCCTGTTCACAAACTTCAGCTCTAGGGTAGCTCTAATATGAAATTAAAATAGTTCCATGGAAAAATTAGCAGTGGAAGTGTGAATTTATCTGTAAACCTGTAATAATTTTATCCTAACCCAAAAATAGATGATTAGCAAAATAAAAACAAAGAAATATTCTCTGAGAGAAGTAAGTATAGGGGTGCTTATATTGAGATACCTACCTATCTTAAATAGGCAACACAAGTTATTATTTTCATTCATATAATAAAAATAATTATATAATATAGATGAGTAGGTATGTTCCAAGAATAACTTGAAAAGTTTGAGACCTTGTGGTCTACCAGTCATTCAAATTTATTTATTTCAACTGACACTTCATTCAATTCACAGCTTATTAATTTTGAATAAAGATTTGATTTCATTCAGCCCACATTGCCCTCACTCTTGAAGTTTGCATGTGATGACTTCCAGATGTTTATTGAAGGAATTGCATTATTTTTGAGCCTATCTCTTGGTTTAATTCTCCATGGTCCTACTAAAGTAAAATCAATGTTTTCATTACAAAAAACAAGAGACACAACTACAGTTAAACCAGATCTTATTTGTTTGATTTAACCTGAAATACATACCTTCGCATTTACTTGAGAAATCCAGTTCTATGTGAAGTGCTTACTACAATCGTAAATGTTTGTGGTGATAAGTTCTCCTTTTTTCAACGTGATAATTCATTTTTCACACAATCATGAAAGAAAATTCAGGATTTTGTGCCAAAGGAACGATATCTGTACGGTAGGAGGAACGCTGAAATACTGAACAAATCTTTGTTGATTTCGTCTTTACGACGTTTTGAACTTGCTGCATGTTTCAATAATATTAGTAACTAGCTGATAAGCACGAAACAAGTCCGAAAACTATTCAAAACAATTCAATTTCATTAAAAATAATACGAAAGCCTATGCTATACAATGCTAAATTGCTTTGTTGATCACCCTCGGAAGGCTTAGAAAATTTGACACCAGAGGCCGCCCACTCGGTGATTTTCGCGAATATATTTCCAATGCTAATCATTACATTCGGAAAAGTTGATTGTACCATATTATCAAAAATCAATCCAAACAATGTTATCTGTTCCCGCATCCATCATTTTTTCGATGGTGATATTACCGGATGTTAAAAATCGGAAATGTCACGAATGAAACCAAATGAAACGTTTTTTTCTTGGTGCGTTCAACATCAATTATGCCCCCGTGGGCCCCTAGTCGGTGCGGGGCCACTAGGCAGTTGCCTAGTCCGCCTTATGGATAATCCGGCTCTGCAGGAAGGGCCAGATTATGTATTTTATTGGTCTGAGTAGTACGTTATGAATCAAAAAGATATATTAAAACTTATTCTTGCTTTATATTCAACGGACTGGTGTTTTTTTAAGAAATACGACAAATTTAGGATACTTACTTTGATATATTTAGCATTCAAGCATTTCATGGCCCCATGTCATGAATTTATCATATCATAATTCATACTTTGCCTCGATTTCTCTGATAGGCGAGGTACAAATGGAACGAAAAAGTGTGACGTCAAAGCTATGTTGGTACTACTGATTTGCTTCCAAACAAATTATTTTCCCATGTAAATCTCCATAAGAGATTTTTTGAACTCGATTATCTCATTTATACTGAAAAAGTAACATATTTCGATACCATTTATGGAGAATAGGACATACTAGTTCCTATTAGAAAAATAGAAACAGGTGAGAAACGCTAACAAATTTGAATGTGATTATATTGAAATCTATTGAGGTTATGTTATTTCAGTATTTACTTTTGAGGCACTGATATTTCGACTGTATTTTCGATTAAATATCAGGGTAGTGAATGGAAAATAAGTCTTGAAACTACCAACAATGATACATTTCTCCAGAGATGAGGAAAAACTGATATCTAGCGGCTAAAAGGCCATGTTGAAAAGAAAAATCTCTGCTGAAAGCATCAACCTTAGTAGGTAAATCTTTTCTCAATCTACAACAAATAATGATATAATAATACCTTTGTTATGTCTAGTAATTATATCTTGATTTACACACTTTCCATTATTATTTCACATCACGATTGTGATAGAAAATGAAATAATATTAGAGAATAAATACAATAATAAAGCAAAATCCTAACCTCACTTCCCTTTGATAGAGGTTTATTCAAAACTATCAATGGTTAATACCTGTTTCTAATTGTTTTAAGATATATCGAACCTCCCTCTTTTCGTAAATGATCTTGAAATACGTTAAATATTCACGATAAATATTAGAAGAGACTTCAAAAATATGCTTATGGAGATTTACATGTAATTTTTTTTTCATTGGAATCATTCAGTAATACCAACATAGTTTGTGACGTCACGACTTCTTCGGTCCATTAACAATATTCGCACTTTCTGCTACATCAGGAGATGTGTTAGATAATTCACTGTCACTACTATTCTCCATCACGCAACAGAATGATGAGTTCGTTTTCAACAATGATGGATGCGAGCGCGAATATGCTGTCATTTAATGACATCATTTCCGCGAACAAGCGGCAATGCTGTCACTTAATTTCGGAAAACTTTGTGTTGTCAAAGGCTACTTGGTAACCGTTTAGAGAAAAATATTGCCTGTCTGCCCATTTCTCGTCTCACCGAACTCACCGCCCCTCCCCCTTTGTTCCAGGCATGCCCATCTCGGACGTCCTCCAGAAGAACGTCGGCATCGGCGGTGTGATATCGCTGCTGTGGTTCCAGCGCTGCCTGCCGCCGCACGTGTGCAAGTTCTTCGAGATGTGCCTGATGGTGACGGCCGACCACGGGCCGGCTGTGTCTGGTGCGCACAACACGATCGTGTGCGCACGCGCAGGCAAGGACCTCGTGTCGAGCCTGGTGTCGGGCCTGCTCACCATCGGTGACCGGTTCGGCGGGGCGCTCGACGGGGCAGCCAAGATGTTCAGCGAGGCATACGACAAAGGTGGGTGGGTGGTTCGCATATTTGCATCGGGATTCTATCATATAACCATTGTCGTTCTAAATGGAAACCTAGTAGGCTGGAACTATAATGAGGAAGTTTTCTTCGTACTGATTTTCATGAAATTATTGTTTGAATAACAAGTATTGCTGTTGGAATCATCCTAATAATTTTAATTCTCAAATTGACCATATTCAACAGCTTTTTGAGCATTCTTAAGTTGGCAAGAATCTGTCATCAACGTCAATAGTCATAAATGTCAGTGGTGAATGAGTTCAGATAAGCCCATCAAGTCATTGATATTTTTCTATTCATATACATGTTTAGTTATTTCATATTAATAATAAATTTATATGAAACCAGGATATGAAAACGATCAAATTAAATGACAGTTGACATTAATGATAGTTGACGTTAATGACAGTCGACATTTATGACAGATTAGTACCAACCCTAGAACGCTAAGAAGCTGCCACCAATAGCTATTGAATATGGTCAATTACAGCGATATAAAATATTTATGGCGAAACACTATGACGTACTTATTAGATTTAGTGACATTTGGGGATATTGTTGGTTATAAGTTTCTGAACTTGATTCGGTTGGGCCTACGGACTGAAAAAAGAAGAAGTAGAAAGCTGTTGCTTGCCCTGTTGCTAGATTGAAGTCAATAATTTCTTGGATGCATATTCTTCAAAACATGGAATATTTGACTAGCATAATCAACTTCAAAGTCAAACTGCCAATATCAAAATTATTTTTTACCTAGCCATAACTTCAAAATGAAAAATACTCTATTTTAATATTTATCTTGTCTATAATCAACATTCCTTTGGCCACCGGGATGAAATTTCGAAATATAATTGAGTTTCAACTTGAATAATTGAACAAATGATACATTGGATATCATAGCAATATCAAGATGTTAATGCAGAATATCCGACTATTTAGACATATCGATACTTCCGGCAACTGTTTACAGGCGCAAAAGTGCTAGCGTACGTCAAGACAATGATGAAAATATCTATCCATCTCTCTCAAGGCTCTTCTAATTAGTACGTCATCAGAATGGTGGAGGAGCCGTAACTACATTTTTGGGAATGTTTTTTCTAAGTCAAATTTGATAGCACGAGGTAATTAAAAAATACGCATTCAATGAATTTTCATAAACTTCAACTTGGAATGAAAATCTGAATTTCGGAAACTTCCCCATTATATTAGTTGTCTGTTCACTCAAGTGCCAAGTTGAGGTCGCTACTCTATAGAAGTCGTTGCTCATTTGTTTCGGTTTTTTTCTCTGTCAGCGACCCAATTTTAAGTTGAAGTCATGTTATTAATTTTTCTCTCAAACTTCAGCACATCTTATGTGTCTATCATAATCTGACATATTTTGACTATTATAAATACTTTTACTCAGATACGTTCAATACCAGTTTTTAGGAACGATTATAAGGCATTCCAAGGAACATTTTCAGTGGTACTCACATTTTTTTGGCTTCCAGAACAAGAAGCCGAAGTTGAAACGCTAGTTTCGTAAATACACCATTTGACATATTCAATTTTATGCTACTAACAACACAAAATTCGTCCTTTCAACTGAAACACCACACACGCTTACATTTACTTGTTTTCAACACTTTTTAGCGGAAGAATTTAGTATTTTTCAAAAAATGTATTGTTCTTCGAAAACACGAGACTTTGATCTTTCAACCTGACAGTCACAAAGTTCAGCTACCGTCATGCTTGGTTCTCGATGGGTTTTTTTAAATGTTTTGAAGAGCGAATTTTTTGAATGAGACTGGTGGGCGCATTTCGGTTTACACTAGCAAACCTGCCAAATTCAAATATTTCAGAACTATAGAAGTGTTCAGTGATGATTCAATAATTGAATATTTGTATATTCTGCAGGATATAAGATGTCTCAAATCATTAATTTCTGTGAATTAAAAGTCTGCAATAATCAAGTACAACAATTATTTTGTTATGGAATTTCAAAAAGCATATGAGTGAACAATCATTGTCGTTCTAAATGGAGATCTGGAAGGCTGGAACTATAATTGTCTGTTCAATCAAGTCCCAAACGTATGTCAAGATGAAGGTCGCTACTCTATAGAAGTCGTTTGATGATCATTTGTTTCAGTTTTTTTTTTCTGTCAGAGACCCAATTTTAGGTCGAAGTTATATTCTTCTTTTTTCCCCCTAACTTCAGCACATAATATGTATCTACTATAATCTGACATATTTTTATTCAAATAGGAATAATATTAACGTATTCCAACTAGAAAAAACATCTTGGAGGTACTCACGTATTTTGGCTTCCTGAACAAGAATACCTAGTCGAAACGCTAGTAAATACACAATTCGACAACTTAAATCTGCTACTAATAGCACAAAATTCGTACTTTTTTCAACTGAAACTCCACATGCTTGCATTTACTTGTTTTTAAAATTTTTTAGTGGTAAAAAATAATATTTTTCAAAATTATCGTTCTTCAAAAACACGAGACTTTGATCTTAAAATTTGACACTGTCACAAAGTTCAGCACCCGTCATGCTCTATTCTCGATGGGTATATTTTCTAAACAATTTTGACTAATGTCAAGTGACCACCATTATGGCGGTGATATTTGAAAATTCATAACGATTTTTTTAGTACGCCAAATTGATATTAAAAATTGCAGTTTATACTAAATACATTATAATAAATTTTATTTCTGACAGTGACATTATAAGCTTATATCGTCATAGTTACGATATCTATAATGAGGGTCATAACTCCCTTGGGATATTAAGGTTCAAAAACTCCCTCTTACCTTTTACAGGTGAAAATGATACAAGAAATGCTTATAAACGTTTATATGTAATGAAAACTAAGACATATTTTCCTTATTCACGTCATTACAAATGATAAATGTACAATTTTCAAATGTTTCCTGAAAATTACTTCCGCCGCTGGAAACAATTTCTTCTTTTTTATGGGTGGTGCTGTTGCTGTTCACTACAGTCGAGGTGCCTGCCTCTTCTGATGGCAAAGTAGACAGCATACGCGCCGTTTTATTTCTCAATTCAATACTGTCCTCCAGATACCCCTCTGCCACCGTGGAACTTCTCCAACCTCCGTGTCTTTTTAAGTTTGTCATAGTTGCTCCTGCATTGGCTAGGGCAGTAGCAGAAGTGCGACGAAGGCAATGTCCCGTATAGGTTAGTGGGTTTGGCAATCCTAAATACATTGCGATTTTGCTGGGAATTTTGCCAAACATATTCTTTCCAATTGGCTGAGTTGTACATTTATTTTGTCGGAAGCTCAAAAAAAATCGTTTTGTACCTTCAGGACGCAAGGACATATAAAGTCTCAATAAAGGCAAAGCAGAGAACTCTTTTTCATCCACAACTGTAAATTTCTTCGATACACCAGTTTTACTTTCCGGTACGTTCACTACCATAACAGTATCCCGGTCCTCTATATCTGCTATACTCATATTTAGAAGTTCCTGAGTTCTGCATCCTCCAAAATAACCCATAATTAGAACAACCTATAACAAATAAAACGAAATAAACAAACGAAAAAGAAAATGATGAGAAAAAAATTACCTTATGCAATAAATGAATTTCATTAGGGGCGTCCTTTAGAAATTTGATGACATCTTTAGGAGATAAGACAGCAGACTTTTTCGGCTTATACCCCTTACTTTTCCGTTTCAAAAAAGCCTCTAGTTCGTTGAACTTGGTTATATCTCTTTTCTCATACATGGTCACCATCGATTTGAGCATTGACCATTTAGTCCATAACGAATTTGGGCTAAACGTTTCTGACTGCAACGAATAAATACAATTATTACCAAATCTACCAGAAAATACTGAAAATACTTTACCAGTTCTTGAAAATATGCCAGGAAGACAGTTTCGTTGGCATCTTTTGACATAACATTTCTCTGTGTCAGCCACTTCAGATATAAGTTGTATTCTTTTTGATATAGGGCTTCACTTTTCGATGGAAGTAATGATTGTCTTGCTTTTTCCGCTTTTTTTATAATATCCTCCATTATATCAGGAAAAGATCGTCGATTTGTGGTAAAAAATAAACACGTTTTTAACGGAAAAACATTGATTGATAAAGAAAGTTTGCTTATAAACATGTAACATAGCGACAACCTAGCAACAACCAACAATGCTACAATCAACGCTTCCTAATTCAAATATCCAGAAAGGTTATGAATTTAAACATTTATTGCGTTCTAAATATGGACATATTGTTATGAAAATCGGTCAAAAATAAAATGATCTATGTACCACGGGAATTATGGAGTCTTAATAACCTCTGGCAATTGCTGTCCCTCGGGCCAGAGGCCCTCGGGACGCAAACTTTGCCATCGGTAATTAAGGCCCTCATACTTCCATTAATACATAAATAACTATAATGATATTAATCATATTATCGTTTTTATTAGAAGACTCTTTAAAATTGGTTCACCAATTTTCCAAACCCTACTTCACAAAGCGTCCTTTGTCATAAGAACTCACTGAAAACCTCACCTTGTAGCATCGACGCATTTGGGTACCGAATCAACAAACGGTTGTTCTCTCTTCCAGGCATGCACCCCTCCGAGTTCGTGAATCACATGCGAAACAAAGGCCAACTCATAATGGGCATCGGCCACCGAGTGAAATCCATCAACAATCCCGATCAGCGGGTGAAGATCGTCAAAGAGTTCGTCATGGCCAACTTCCCTGCCACGCCCCTCCTCCTTTACGCCCTTGAAGTCGAGAAAATCACCACCAGCAAGAAGCCCAACCTCATCCTCAACGTGGACGGGGTGATAGCTTGCGCTTTCGTGGACATGCTGAGGAACTGCGGCAGTTTCACCAGCGAAGAAGCGCAGGAGTACATCAACATCGGCGCGATCAACTCGCTGTTCGTCTTGGGCAGGTCGATAGGATTCATAGGGCACTACATGGACCAGAAGAGGCTCAAGCAGGGGTTGTACAGGCACCCCTGGGACGATATCTCCTATGTATTACCCGAACAATACAACAACGATAACTAGGATGCATTTATTCAGATAGATTGTACGGAAACTATGGCACAGTGAGGAACCCGGCAAACGATTAGATTTCCACGCAGATGAAATGGCTTTAAAACGTTGACAAGTCCAGTTAAGTGACTTTCAATAACACTGAAATTCTCCCTTTCATATTGGAGTTTTCGGAAGGCAAAGTAGGCAATAGCCTTGAGTACATCAGCGAAATCGGGTCGGGTTTCCGTCTAACTAATGATTAATAGGATTCTATATAGGAGAGCTATAAATGAGTTAAATAGGATGAAAAATTCATGTACTGTCAGCAAATTAGGCAAATGAATGGGCACAGCAGAGTTTATTTTCGAGGTTTTGGCTTAGTGTTTGCGGTTATCATAACTTTTGATCCATGTTTCGTATGATTCCATGTTGTATCATGTCAAGTGTGTCAAAAGTTCGTGTAAAAATAAAATCTACTTAATTCCTGGTCTTGGGTTTTATATTGTATTTATTTTATATTCTCGCGCGTTTTATACAGCGGAAATAGCACTCTTTTCCCAAGAAATTTGCATTTTCGCTTCGAACTCTGCATCTCTGTTCATAAAATAACTACAATAGTTGATATTGATTTCAAAATAAATAATCCAATTGCGACTGCTTGGTGTTTTTCCAGGATTTCGCATCTTATTTGACGTACGTACTGATGATATCTTGCGGGAGTCTAATCGATTGTAGGGTTCCTCGAGTACAATAGAATTTTACCTGGTCGATTCGATATGAATCCCTAAAGGCGTTGCCCCCTTTTTTGAACGTGATCGTGAGACGACCGTTTGGAAACCATTCCCATTATCCAACTGTGTATTGTGTTATTTAATGTGGAGATATTCATGTTTTTATTGTAGTGAGTACGCTAATGACTAGTACAAAAAAGAGGTCGTGAAGAATCCGTCGAAATTACCTGATATTCATAATATATAAAATTTGATCTCAACTCGAATGACCATCTTGGGTTGGTGCAGTAGAGATAAATTTAGGAATTGTCCGGTGAGAAAAACGATAATCAGTCAGGATTGCTTCCAGAAGAACTTGATGAAAATCGGACCCACGAGATATTGGAAACAAGAAATAGTTTATTGTTCTCGGTCGTCTCGCGCTGACTTCATAAAGTATAGCAACACTCCAAATACGAAACTGCACCAAGTATAACTTCATTCACACTTTTGAGTTGCATAAAATTATTTTTCGACTGCAGTTTCTATTCAGATTTCATGTTTTGGTCATTGAGCGAATGTGACGATACTTAGTTTGGTGTTGTTAATGTTTCTGGTTGACATTTTTTATTTTGAAGAAGTGCTATTTATCTACTGTTTGGAAATGAAACTTTCTATCGTTTATTCATTGGAATTTATATTTTTATATTTATATATATTTGGTAGGCTCATTAGTTTTCGTTATTATAGATTTCGGCCATAACTTCTGAATATTTCGCCAATTTCACAATGATTGCATGCACTAGCAGTGATAGATTTTATAGTTGTTGTTCAATGTATTATTTGAAATATTAAATTTGTGTAAACAATTGATGTCTCACTCAATATTTCTTCTTCGTAATAGCTATAAATACGATCTTGTAGTATTGAAGTGATAAAGTTATTTCAGACAGTGAAGATTACTCACTCATATACGAGAAAAAAATTAAATGAGATGATGTAACTGTAGCTATCCCATTCCCAATAATGTTCAAGAATATTAATTCCAACATTTATATGCAACAGTATTTGTAAGTGTCAAAAAGGATTGAATATTTTCAGAGTATTTTAGTGTCAGCATTCAAATCCGACTTTTGAATAATTTTCATATTTGTTCAGCTCAGCTTGACAGACCAACAGCTTGAATATTGAATTCGATAAACTTACATTTTCCCTACTTGTTTTTCACGCATTCATTTAAATATGCTTCAAAGTTATTATGTTAAATAAAGCCTGAACTAAAGTTTTTATATGTTATACTTTTGTGCTATGTGAAATACAAATTTTTTTGATTAAAATGTTTCAGCGTGACAGCATTTTATTACGATTAATTTGACACCGTAAGAAAACTCTTGTTTAAAAATTGAAAATTATGTAACGCTGGAACTCGAAAAATTATTTCTAAGAAAATAAAATAAAAAACTGTTACAAACAGTAAAAAATGATACATGGTTGTATTCCAAATGACATATGGAGACAAAAAACTGAAAATATACAGATTTAATCCCAAATTTAATTCCATCATCTCCGAAAACAAATGTTATAGGGGCGAGCCACCTTAATTATTCCAAGGACAACCGGTGTGGTTCTGTCAACTGTCATTCATTCAATGAATGGAAAAATGTCTTGTCTGTGTTTCCTAAAACATACCAAGATTCATATCTGTTTGGTGTATATCCCAAACGACCCAAACACGACATCCTATGGATATCACAAAACTTGAAAATTATATTATAGGTACATCCCAACATTCCCAACCCAAACGCGACATCTCTTACATCTATTTGCTTGGATAATATATATATATATAATACTTTGTATTATATTTATTTATATAATACGATATTTATGGACGCATTTCTTTGGAAAGCCTGAAGTCTGAAGAACTGGAAGAAGACAAGTTCATGCAGTTGTAGAAGTCGGACTCGGAGTCGTGGAACTCGTGGACTGTGGAGTCGTGGACTCGCGGAGATGAATATTATGATTCCTTGTTCATCAAAATTCATTGATGAGGAATATTTTTTCTGCAAATTAAGTCAACATATTGGCAACAACGTTTTTCTGCGGGGCGCCGAATGACACTTGACATCTCTTTGATACCTTTGGCCTTTGACACTTTGACGCTTTGACATTTGGACTTCGGAGTTTTTTTGTATTTATATTTATTTATATGTGAAGTTTATATGATTCTGTTGGAGAGAGTTATGAATAAACTACAATAAAATGGAAAATTCAGGAATTTTTAATAGATTGAGCGAATCTATTGGTACAACAGAACCAGCTTTGAAGTTATTACTCACACTATTTGCAGGTATGATATAACTTTCAATTCATAATATTGCATGATCCCATTTTAACACTTCAAGTATGTGGCCCAAATTCCAAAGTTTCAAAGCCAGAAGCAATAATAATAGTAACAAACTTAATTCCTAGACATAGGATTTTTAATTCTGAGCTGAGAACTCTAGTCACATTTAATAGAGAACCTTGAATGCATGTTTTATATAACAATTTTTTGATTTACATTGGTTCTTGAGGAATATAACAGAAAACAAAAAATTACAGTGTATATAGGTATTTGCAACATATTGCATCAATGGTCATATCAGCACTTGAAGTATGAGGTCAATATTTCAATGATTCTGATCCAGATTCTGATGAATAATGAAATGTAATAAAAACTGTTATGTTCCCTAACACAATAGGTTTTTCTGATTTGATTACACTGAACATTTTATTGTTTCCTCATAAATAAATGCATTGTTGAAGTAATTCAATTATTTTCTTCCTCATTTTGTCATATGATAAAATAACAAATTATGATACTGTGGGTTATACTACATAAAGCAATGGAAATGTTTATACAGGAAATAAAATGAAACAAGGAATAAGCAATGAAATGAGAGTTATTTCTTCAATTTGTCAAGTGAACATTTCCAGGAAAAACATTTCCACAACAGTATTTATGATTCTCACAATAAAACTAAAAGTATCTTGACTTTTTTGAAACTCAATATATACACTCCTTATACATTCCAACAATTTAAATTCCGAAATTTTCACTGGACACTCTTTAATAGAATGTTTGGGATGATTTCCAGAAATCAAACAGAAATTTATCTTTATCATAAAACTAAAAATTGAGTTGATCCTAATTGAAAACTACAGAAATCCATCTATCTAATATGAAAAACAGTTTTTGTTATTTTCACTAGCTATTTCCATACATATTAGCATTTATAATTCATGTATTTTTTTATCATCTATTGAATATCAGATTTCTGACCATAGTTTTCAATTAGAATCAACTTCTATCAATGAAATTTGTCGATAATGTGAAAAATAAAGGTACTTGCGATAAGTAGTCTCCCTTAACCCTATTCAAATTCAAGGTAAAGTGGAATTTCCACCATGGAATGAAAATCAACCTTTTGTATTTTTTCAATAAACAATTTCTCTTCAAGATATTAATGTTGTAATCAACGGAGCAGTTTAATAAAATGGATATAATTTTTATGTCTATCGTGGACGATCGCAAATTATCGCAAATATTGAATATTAGTACTAATTTATTTTTCTTATAGGTTATCCATTGGCACTGATTTTCAGAAAGTATATATATGGAAAAGAAGCTAGTCTACAGCATTTATTTTTCATAATATCCGGTTTTTCCTTGGGTTATTGGAATTATGGAAGGGATATGTATCACTGTGTTTTCGCGATATTTTTCAGTTACTGCACACTATTATTTCTCAATGGAACAGCATCTGCTGTTGCTGTCACATTTGTATTCAATCTGGGATATTTACTTCTAGGTAAGATTCAAATATTGGTGGCAATATTCTCTGATATTTTTTTTGTCCAAATGATGCATTTTTTGTCCAAATGATGTGTCACACTGTACTAAAATTTCTTTTCACAGACTGAGTCACATCGAAAATATAAAATAATACGAAAAATAAATTGCTCAAGAAAAATCCTGTTTATACAAGGTTATTTATATCAATATAGGGACATTAGTCAGTGGAAAGATATCAATATGTTATGCATAAAAACAACAATACAGTTGATTTTACATCGAACGTTTTATGGATATATGAAGTTGGTAATTCAGTGATTTCAATGTTTATTTTGTGATAATTTTATCATTTGCCTGAGACGATGTTTTTCAATTGTATGAGGTCATTTTGCTTTGTTAAATAACATAAAACTTTTCCGCTTCTCTAAGTTATGATTATGACTTACACAAGGACTAGCACAACATTTCTTCTCTGGATATGAGTTAGATTTCTTGGAAATCTGTCAAATGAATTTATTGAAATATACGAAGAAACAGTAATCACAATAGCATTGACATAATTTCAACAAAAAATGCATTTTCAATTTCACTTCATAGACCACTTCAATTGATTGAAAGCAAACTTATTTTGTTCATTAATCAAATCATATTATTGCAGGATATTATTTTTCAAGTACTCAGAGCTATGATATCAACTGGACAATGCCACAATGTGTACTTACTTTACGTTTGATTGGTAAGTAGCACACCTATGGTTGGTTCCTGCATACATATTTGTGTCCATATTTCATTAGCGCATTTACCAGTATACAGTGTTCTATAAAAATTGATATACGCACTCATTCCAATCCGAGAGATGGACTTTTAGATCCAGGACTTATTTCAATGATTGTGTAATAACTATTGGAGATTCGAAAAAATGGTGGTCACATTTTCGATTGCTATTTTCGAGACAAATTAACTGGTGAAAACATAAATTTGCTATCGTCTTTTGTTTTCGAGTTACTAACAATAGTTTGATTTTTCGACCAAGTTTTTATGGAATGTGTTCAAGATTTTCATTTATGTTGATAATTTCATTATAGCTGTCGCATTTGATTTATATGATGGGCAGCAACCAGTTGAACAATTATCCAATGAAAATAAGAAGGTGGCATTGCAAAAGAGGCCTAGCATCCTCGAAATATTTGGACATTCATTGTTTCCTGCTGCATTCCTAGTTGGTCCCCAATTTTCCATGAAACGTTATCAAGATTTCGTTGCCGGCAAGTTCAGTAAGAAGGTGAGCACCTGCTACAAGATTGATATCCTTTTTTTCGTTTTCAGGCTTGATTTCCGAGATATTTGCACTCGAAATTAAAAAAATTTAGAAAAAAATTGCCTCGCGTTTCAATGTCTTATTTATCTTGCCTATTTTCGGCCCTTCGTCCTACAAAAAAGTTACTGAAAGAGAAGTGAGGCATTCAATTTCCTTCAGGAATATTTGACATTTAGCTATTTCCTCTCCAAAACAGATCAAAAGTGAAAGCAATATTAACTTGATAACTTGCGTAAAATCCGATATTTGGCAGAAAATTCAACTCTCGTATTTCTAGATATACCATGTATCTATTTATAAGTCAATATGTATATTTATTCATATCCCGCTACACCCCGTTTTTAATCATTCATTGATTGAACTAGTCATTGATGTTTTAATTTTTGTATCACATCTGGTGTTTGTTCTCAAGAACTTCAGCCTATTGAAGTAAACTACTGAATCGAAAAACAAAATTATATAAATGAATGAGTTGAAATTATTGTTACATTCTAGTGGATTCCAATTATGAACTGATGTATTTGCAGGGAACAAATCAACCACCTGATTGTGTTGAGGAATCACTTAGAAAAATGTGCTTGGGAGTGTTCTATCTCATAGTTTTTCAAGTTCTTGGCTGCTTTGTTTCTGATAAATATTTATTGACGGAAGAATTTGGAAATAGAAATTTTTTCAAAAGAATGCTATTATTGGGAACTTGGGGGAGATTCACCTTGTACAAATATATTTCTTGCTGGCTTCTGACCGAAGGAGGCTGTATACTTTTTGGTAAGTCTCCCACTGATGTTTATGATAATATTCAAATAAATGTATGGAATGAATGTTCCTTTTTTAATTCAAGTTGAGTTTAATGCGATTCATTCAATTTCAGGTATAGCTTATAATGGAGAAGACGAAAATGGCCAGCCTAAATGGAATGGCGTTGAGAACATAAAAATTGAAATTTTCGAATCCACCCAAAATTTTGGCCAGTATATTCAATCTTTCAACGTAAATACCAACCATTGGTTAGCACAATACGTTTATAAAAGACTTAAGTTTCTCGGCAATCGTCACTTGAGTCAACTAGCTGCTCTGCTGTTCCTGGCCATTTGGCATGGTTTCCATTCAGGATATTACGTTTGCTTCTTCTTTGAATTTGCTGTTATGTACATGGAGCGAGATGTAAGTTAACAATTCGAGTGACGAAACTCTTTTTTTGATTATGTTTACATAGAAAATTGAATTGACAAGTTCAGCCAGCGTTGAGAGAGAAAAAATATGTCTGCCCTAGTGTTGTCTTTGTCATCAAGGTTGCAACTTGAAATGATGAACATGTTATGATTGGGACGTAAGAAAAGAGAAGAAGGCCAATATCACAATTATGTGTTTGGAATTACTCAACAATTGTAAGCTGACAATGCTCACAAAATATTCGAAATAATCGGATTAACGAAAATAGTACAATTAAAACGAACTAATTATATACAGGTTATATGAGTCTTATTCTTTTTTAGACCCAATCATAGCATTTTCATTATTTCAAAAGTCGCAATCTTGATGACAAAGACAACAATAGGACAGGCATATCTTTTCTCTCTCAACGCTGGCTGAACTTGTCAATTGGAAATTTCAAAACAAATTTAAACGATGCACCGAGCCTACTATATTAAGATACTATCTTCGATTACTGATCAAAATCTAGCATCAGGATGGATATTATCAAATGCAGAATCTTTCACTGAAAATCAGGCACAGAACAGTGGAATAAAATAAACTGTCAATTTCGAGTGTGAGATATCAACTTTTGTCTGTAAAAAAAGAAGGTTTGGTTCCATTGTATTCATCCCTTCCTCGCCAATTTTGATTGGGGTTGTACCTTCTAATCGCTATGGGATGTGGACTGTTTAGCTGATTGTTTAAAAAAATTGTAGTGGGTATTTCCAAATTTGGCTCCCAATTATGAGCAAGCGAAGATGTTAAAATCGAAATGTTGGTCAATGATACGTTTTTTGAATGGTAAATATTATTGTGAATAAAAAAGGAAAAATTGGAGAATTTTGGTGGAGTGTATTTGGGAAAATCTCTAATTGCTCACCCTTAATGTAGGAAGTGGATTTTGACGTCTACTTAAGTAGTCCAGTTCTTCTTCTTTTGTTCACCACCGGAGGAAGAAGGAAGAAAATAAAATGCGGGAATAGGAAAGTGGTTGAGCACTATGTCAGAATTTCACGTCTTATTTTGTTACAAGGATTTTATTTCTGACAATCTACTGATCGACTTGTCTCCTCAAAACCTCGATCGCGAATGCTCTATCGCAAAACTCAGAAAAATGGGCTGATATAATTGACACCCATTCATGGGCAACCCACAATAACTTTAACGATTCAGTGATAGCCCAGGAAATAAGCAAACTATAAAATGTCAATAATAATTACATGGCCTCAACAAATATTTTTTACACTTCATTTGCACTATAGGCAATAGATTCGAAATTGTCCTTGTATTACGAATTTTATTTGAGGGAAATCATCTGATTATTTGTAGTAACATAACCTTGATTGATATATGAATGTCAAAATGCTCCCATACATTGGAGAAAACTTATTGATTCGATTTGCAACTCTATTGGTGGAAAGACGAAATTAAACAAAAATAAAACGATATAAACACGAGGTTCTACCTATATATGTTGCACCATATCAGCACTGATGTGAACAAATTGAGATACATACAAAGAATTTCAATGCATAACGGTCAAATTCGCCCATTAGCTGCTGGATATTAGATATAACTCGTGTTAGTTATAGGTAACCCTATAACCCAGGAAACTTTATTATGTATATCGAGTGTTGCCTAATAGGCCAACCAATAGAAGAAAAAATAAAAGTAAATTAAATTGAAAACAAGCTATAATGTAAATGCACTGAAAAAAAAAACAACTCATCTCATGATTTGATCTACGTTATTGTGTGAAAAGCTTACCACAGATATAAAATTCAATACCTATTTTGTATCAGTGGTTGAGCTTTCGAATTTGTCACAGAATAACCTAGATCTAACAATGATAAACATTCTTTTCTTTTCACTGCATTTGTATGAACGCTTGTAAAAGTAGCGGCTTTTTTCACATTGATGACGCAAGTAACCTGAACTACCTTTTAAATGAATGAATGCTTTAGATCAGATAATCAGTTTTTATGCAGTTATCTTGAAAGGTATTAAGACAACGTTTAACAGTCAATTCAAACATACTATAGTTGCTGGTTGCACAGAATCAGGACCAGTTTCTCTTCGTGACGTCATTGATAATGAATCGAGAACGGTTGGTTCAACTGCGGTTAACTTTTACCATAGCCAATCTAGAACGCCTGAAAGTTTTTTAATGTCATTCCGATTCTAACCGCAGAAATACATAACCAACAAAAATCTTCCTTGATATCGATCTTGCCGCCATCTTCATTCAAGTTGTGGAATTATAAGTGCGCTTCTCCTTCTTAAACGGTCTACCTTTTTTCACAGAAACACTTTGAAGAAGAGCTATTTCACTATCCTCTACCCACCTTGCCTGTCAGTTATTACACTAATACGATTGACTTGATGTGTATTTTTTTGCAGATCGCGGCAATGGTGAAATCGAACGAAACGCTCAAGTCGTTTTTCGCTGAACCCCAGCTACAATCGCCGTTGGAAATGGCTCTGAGGATCTACACTTTCGTATTTATGGGCTGGTGCCTCTTGCCTTTCGCATTATTCGATTTCCACTCCTATCTACGAGCCTTCGCGAATTGTAGTTACGTGGGGGCCGTATTGTTTCTTTTGTGGCCCATCGTTTACGCACCAATTTTGAAACTCGTCTTCAAAAAAAGTAGAGTCGATAAGACTGAGTAGTATGGTATAATAAGATATTGTCATTGTTTTTCTTGTCGCCCATCATTTACGCATCAATTTTGAAACTCGTCTTTAAAAGAAGTGATAAGGCTGAATAGCTTCGTAAAATAAGATACTGTTTCTCTTGTGGCCCATAATTTACGCACCAATTTTAAAACTCGTCTTTAAAAAAGTTGAGTCGATAAGGCTGAATAGTTTCGTATAACAAGAGACCTCAGACGAATAAAATACATAAACTGGCACTTTCTATCTCTAATGGCACTCACCAATGAAATGACACTATTGACACTTCAATCATAGAAACCAGCTTTCAACCACCAAAAAAGCAATTTTTTAACATTCCAAGTGAGGAGCAATATATTTAATACACGAATAAGTGAATTAATCGATAAAAAACGAACAAATCAACGCTTTGAGAACGATAATACGACAACACGAATGACCACGTCATGAATCGTAAACAATCTGAGACACTCGCTCGACAACGGCGAGTTGGTCCGACGGGGCCCGAATGATGGATTCTTATCGTGGAAACAAGAAGGTTTGACAGTCGTGTCGAAATCATGAAAAGGATGGAAAATACCAGTCTATGTATTTTATTCGTCTGAGTAATGAGTCTGTCATGCGAGAAGCTGGTAGGCAAAATTGTGTTGAAACTTTCTTAAATTGTGTTAGTGGAGTCGTATTGCCAAATTTTGATCAAAGTTGAGAATTATTTTGGACTTGGACCGGTTCTTCATAGTCTGATTAAGGGTCCTAATCATAATAGGGCTGCTATGTAATGATGAATCACCTCCTCGATATCATTAAAACCTACCTGTGTATCTACCAGTTACTATTATTGTGATCATTTATCACCTAAAATATTGACCATACGCCATAATGCTTCCTTGTCTGAATGGCAAAGCTGTCTGATGGCCCATACGCGAATTCGAGCGCGGTATTCAAAATTTATAATGTCGAATATGTCAATTTTTTGGACCCTTGAGTCTACAGATTACGTAATTAAATTCACAGGGTTGATTGTACGACTAGTCCATTTTCTATGTAATTAAATAGTGTCATTTAGAAAGAATCTGAACACTTGAATATGTATAGGATGTTACAAAATCATGGTACACCCACTTTTTTCTTTAGTTTAAGAGGTAAATGATGATTGATTTTTTTTCCAGTTCCGGTTCCACTGATGAATTGAGTCGAAATTACACCTTGAAATATAGCTCATCAAACTTTAATGAAAAAAAAAATCAATATGGCACATCATCAATAAAATCACGAGTACAAACGAATGGTACCAGTATGATATCATAAGAGAGAAAAATGTGTTTTGATCCAAAAACCATATTGATGATCCCAATTTGGTGATTTATTATGAAATTCAACGTTTTTGACAGGATTTCGATTTTTCTAACCTCACACCAGTCAATTGGAGTAAACAGAAAAAATCATCGCACACTTAGATCATAATCTTACGGTGGATTTATGCAGAGGTTTTAAGTCGTTAGTTTTAAGTCTCAAGTTTTAAGTCGTAAGTTTTAAGTCGTAAGGAAAAATCGACCATTTATGCAAGTAGTTTTAAGGACTGTCAATAGTGTCAATCCCGTTATTTTGTGTGCTTATTTTTCTCATTTCCTTCGATTCAATCCAAATTGCCAGACTGAATCCTATTTTTATTTATGTCTATTTGCTTTACATGCATTCAACTCCTGCTGTTTGTTACTATACCCTTTTGCAAAATCAGACGCATGCGCAAATCGAATAAATGTTGGCCAACTTTTCTTAGGACTTAAAACTTATGACAGCTGTATAAATGGTAACATGGAAAACCAATGGATGAACTTCTTATGACTTATTAATTAAAACTTGAGACTTAAAACTTACGACTTAAAACCTCTGCATAAATCCACCGTTATTGTTTACGCTAGATCCGGCATCCTGTAGTAATTTTTTGGTTGGTCTAGAGGGGTCTGCAAGAAAGTAGGTACTATGGTCACGTGTGGGACGTTTATCATTTATTCGCGATAGGTGACGCAAAGATATATGGTAACGTGTCGCTTCCTAGCGGTGATTTTTGAGAACACTCGGGGTAGGATAAAACCTAACTTCAGTTCTACTAACCTCTGTCAATGACACAAATGTCAGTAATGTCACAATAACACAAATGTCACAAATACGAAAACAAAACTAAAACAGATACCTACCATTCTATCGCGAATATAGGTCGTTTCGAATTTCAATTTTCTATGAAACTGAAGGAAAAAAGGGGGTGTACCCATTATCCTGTTACACCCGGTATTTTATTGATGGTAGAATTTAGTATATATAAAGTGTATTTTGCTTTATAATAATCATTCTGGTAATTCTTCCGTTAGGTGGCGATGTCTTTATATTTCAAAATGTTTGGCTTTACTTACCTATTTTGGCCTCCTGATCACGATTCTGAAAACCAAATTGTGCGGAAACCAATACTTTTCGAGATATTCGCAAAATAAAACCATCATCCTTCTTTTGCTATTGTTCTGCTTATCACTGGCTTGTCTGTTGTACACGAAACTCGGTGTAAGTGCTCGCGGAAAATAGATACCATATTCATTATAATTCGATCAGTTATCAGAAAAACAAAACGAGATTGCTAAAATTTTACATTATCTTAAATATTTATGTAGTTTTTTAAATAACGGCCATGATAGCTGTCAACAGAGACAACACACAACACTGGCAATGTTGCCAGTGGTCGTCCGTTCACGCGAGGGAATTCTCATTCAATATATATCTGTCCTTCTTTTCGTCACGAAGTAGAGATAGAAAGAAATACTGAATGCTCCACGAGAAAATTTGTGCTGAGGTTTGTCACCAATGTAACCTTTTGTCATGGAAGATGTTGATATGAGCATTGAAAATAATTTTGAAATAAATGGTTAAATTAATAAATAGAATGCCGTTTCTCATGAAATATTACTTTATAGTTAATAAGGAAGGTATATAGCTCTTCAAACAACAATTAAAGAAGGATGACGAAGGTTGAATCACTGAATAAGTGTTGCTAAATAATAGGGTTATAATGACTTTATTTTGCGAATATCTCGAAAAGTATTGGTTTCCGCACGATTTGGTTTTCAGAGGCCAAAATACGTAAGTAAGGCCAAAAATTTTGAAAAAATAAGACATCTCCACCTAACGGAAGAATTACCATCATTCTAATGTGTGAACAAAATTGTGTTTTGGTTCCTGGGATCGTAGAAGATTACTAAAAAAAATGCTGTTTTCTTTATATGACAACGATCATTCCCAATGACTGTCATCTTCTATTTTCATTTTGGTGTGCCAATTTTTAAGCAATTTATCAATATTCGTAGTTGATATACGGGGGGGTCCTGTTTTGAATGAGGAAAATTCAACAGTATGTTGTACTCTTTGAATTAGTAAGAAAAAATCATATAAATATATTTTTTTAAACACCTTCGAGCCAAAATTATATTCAGTGGCGGATAAAACTCTAGTTGGGGAAGGGAAAAATTATCCCAAATGTTTTATGTGTAAGTATTTTTCAATGTTTTTGAAAAATGATAATGGTGTTTATATTTACTCCAGGTTTTTGATTACACCTATATACCTGTATAGATAATATCAATATCTAATATGAGTAATTTCTTTTACATCTCTCAATAATGAGGAAATAAAAACACTGAATTGATTGAGTAATGAGTCGTATTGGGTTTTATGAAACCGCCTTAGCTATTTGTACATTTCGTATAGTATTATATCCCTTCGTTCTGTCTTGAGGAGAAGTCTGAATCAACATTTCAAGAAATAATTTGTATGCATGTTCAGTTTGAACTGGTCAGTATTATGCTTTATGATTTATTATGTGAAGAAAGAACAGGGTGAACGTATTCTTAGGTCAGTATTATCCTCCATAATTCAATTCAGAAACAAACTAAATGGATGAACTTTTTCTTATTGAATATATAAACATTGATCGTTGATATGTTTACACTCATTTATTAAGATATTTTTTTCTATCACACGGTAATCGAAAAATAAACTGCAGACTTGGGAATGATTCACAAGAAACACAACTATGAAAGTCAAATTTGGGTGTATTGCACAGAAGAAGTAAATAACTTGACGAATACCAACATTCTTGGTACCATGTTATCATGGATATACAGGATGTCCATTCTTCAAGTGCCGCTATGGAGATCTCGCTCACCTTGAGAGAAAAAAGTTGGTTAAATTTGGGCAAAGTTATGCGCATTTTCGCGCCAATGATAATCTGAAGATTGATTTAGAATATCTTCAATAGTCTTGAAAATATCGCAGAAAACGAAAATTTTTGATTGTTGTTTTATGATACATATTGTTAAAATCCAAAATGGCGCTGGTTAATATCATTGAAAAAATGTATTATATTCGAATTCCCCTTGAAGAAAATATGTATTGGTTAGATAGTAGGTATCAGTTTATCGTAAAAAAATAAAAACGAAAATCAGAAATTTTCTGTGAGTAGTTCTTGTGTGAGTGTTTTTTAACAGTCGAACTGATGTATGTTTCATATTTCAATCCTTTCAATAATAGACACCCCAGGGACAATGAGTATGTTCTTTGCTTTGAAGATTCAGCAACATTATTTTCTAAACATTGATATTCAAGATTTCTCGCATAGCCCTTTTTTGGCTCAACATTATTCGGCAATATTTCTGTTAGATGGCGATGTTGAATTTTTTTCGATATTTTTGGCTGTACTTAGCCTCCTGAACTCGAATCCAAACACGGCGAACTCAAGTAATTTCGAGGATATGTGCCCATTTTATTTCGGAAATACGCCATTTGACACTATTATTCGATATCTCGAATTTATGCCATTGTCCTTCTTTCAACTAAAACACATTTAGTTGTTTTCATCAATTTATAGCGAAAAGAAATGTAAATTTTTTATAGAATCACCCTTTTTTCAAATGGTTGGATTTGGTATCCAGTTAAAAGAAGGGTGAATTCTTGGAATAATAATAGTTTTTTTTCTGCTTAAAGTTTATGAAAACAAGTAGATGTAAGCATGTGCGGTGTTTTTATTAAAGGAAGGGCTAATTTTTTTTGTTTTTATTAACATAAATTTGAGATGTCAAGTGGTGTATTTTCGAAACAGAATGGCCCATATCTCCGAAAATACGTGAGTCCAGTGCGTTTTGACTTCGGATTCGAGTCTAGGAGGCCAACATACTAAGTACATACAGCAAATTATTGAAAAAATTTGACATCCCCACCAAAATGAAAAATTGCTAAAAATTATATCTAGCACACGACTACACCACATGTGAAGATTCCAAAAATCTAAAGAATAGAAATTTGCATAGTTATAAAGACATCTCTGTCTACTTTTGTTTTAGTGTCCTAATGGCAAACATTGTGGATGCTAATCGCTTACATACATTGGATTCTATACTGTGATGCCCAGACATTGACTAAACGCACTAAACATGTTTGTCAAATATAATCGTTTACTTCAATCATCTTCAATTTTTAAACTCTAGAATCTGAATGGAATTTGTTTCAATGTTGACAAAATGTAAGTTTATTTTTCGATTAGGTGTCATTCATCGGAATTGTTTGATTTCGTCTCAAATATTATATTTATACAGGTACAATTCATAACTGCTTTCTCAAAATACTGATTGACGTACAATATAAAGCAATATAGCACACAAATAGATTAAATGTTACTGAAATGAAAACGTCCAAACTACCTACCAAATCTTGTTGTGGTTTCAAAATAGTGCTCCTGGTGCGCATTTCAAACTCATTTTGTAGTAGATTTTGATTGTTTTGTTTGTTTTCACTATTTAATCGCTTCAAACTGGCACCTCATCACATATCTTTAAAGGCTCCCTCTCTCATTTTATGCCTCACATAAAAAAAAAATGAACGCATCAACGTCATCCACAATATCTATTCATTGAATGTATATATGTGAACTGTTCTGATAAAGTGATCAAATTCTTACCGCGTTTTCTTGAAATAAATGAAACCCCATAATATCCCAGGAGAATATTCAGAATATTCGCACGGAACAATCCTCGAATATTCTGAGAACATTATTTGATGAATATTCTGGTTGAATTCATCTCAGATGATTATATAGGGATGTTATTTCAGAATAGTATATGAGGATATTACAAGGATCAACCCTTGAATATTATGAGAATATTATGTATTGAACATTCTGGAATATTTCATTCCAGAATTATTATAGCAGGAATGTCATCTGAGAATAACATTATCAGAATATTCGCCCGGAACAATCCTTGAATATTCTGGATGAATTCATCTCCAGAAGATTATAAAAACGATATATCAGAATATTATGAGCATATCAAGCAACAACACAACCCTAAAATATTCTGAGAACATATGTATTGAACATTCCAGAGTATTTCCATTCCAGAATATTATAGGAATGTCATCTGAGAATATTATCAGAATATTCGCACGGAGCAATCCTTGAATATCCTAATAACATTATTCAATGAAAATTCTGGATAGGTTCATCTCAGATGATTATACCTACCTCATTTTATGTCTCACATTAAAAAATATGAACATCACGTCGTCCACAATATAGGTACCTAATATATCTATTGAATGCGAATGTGTGAACTGATGTTGTGATAAAATGATCAAATTCCTACAGCGTTTTCTCAAAATGAATAAAAAACCATATTTCATTTATTTTTCCCACATACTTCCAATTTCTTCTAGAAAAACAAGTCAGTGAGTACCGCTCTCTATCCAGAATAACTTGAACTGAATTTTGATACATTTTCTATAGACATAATCATGTGTACTATAAATTGATGGGGCTATAAAATCCATTAGAGACGAAACAAAAAAAGTCGTGGACTCGAAGATTCTTGATGAATATAATGAAGAATCTAAAAAATCTATGAAATTGATAGAGGACTGATAGACTATATGAGCTCGAATTGAAATGCTTACAAAGTATGAGGGGTATCCTAAATATATTTTATAATATAGTACCAAAGTACAAGTGGTCAAGCTGAAAAGCAGTTAACACTGACGCTTCTATTCAATTCAGTTTATTTCCTTCAAATGACAAATTTGTATAGGAATTGTCAAGAAATACTTAATGCTAAGGAAACAAAAACAAACATATAAGATACAATGAAAAATAAAAACACATTGAATGAAAATACAGCTAGTTTTCTGTGAATTTACACATGATGGTCATATAAAAACTCGTCGAGTATAAAAACATTTATCAAGCAGAAAAGATTTCAGACTTCTTTTGAATGTTATTTGGTCATTTTTGGATTTTATTTCTTCCGGTAGACGATTGACGATTCTTGGCCCAATGAAATTTTGATTATTTTGACTATTCTTATATTTAGCCATTCTGGTGTGAACATATTTTTGAACATATATATTATTGAGCTCAGCTTAGATACTAGATGTTCGCAATGTGTATTCCAATTCAAATACTCGTCCATATATACATTCCGAGAAATTTCACATTGCAGCAGCTGCTTACAATGATATCATTAACACTTAGTTGGAGTGCATTAACTCTATTTTGATAATTGTGGAAACGAATCACTTGTGTTTTCACGGCATTGAAATATAGATTCTGTGTATCGAAATATCTGGTAGCTGAAGACAAGATTTCTTCACATTTACGAGATAATAAATGTGTTTCTTTAGTTGATACCAGAAAGCTAATATCATCTGCATAGGCGGTGAATAAAGGATATGATATTTCTTTATCAATATTATTGATATACAATTAACAGAAACAAAACTGGTCCCAAGATGGATCCCTGTGGTACTCCCATCTGAACCAGTTTAATCTCAGATGTACAGAAAGATACCCTTATCGAATTTGAGAGATACAATATTGATATCGATCAGTAAGAAACGAATAACAAATCCAGGTCAGTGACTTTCCTCTAAGACCATATCTCTCCAAATAATTTCTTCGGTATGTAATTTTCGTTGATGAATAAATACGTTTATTATTATAATAATGAAGTCCACCGTGAATTCTGGGAGGAATTAAAAATCATTTGGTATTGAAATTAAAAATAATATCATCTCAATAATGCTTCTGATATAAATTCATTATTTATTAATTCATCTAGCAGTGGTCTTCCTCCCACTTGATCTGAACATTTCTAAACCATATTACCTGATGGCGCAGATTTTTGAATCGAAACTACCGAATTTCCTTCTATTTCGTAAATCAACCAAACCTTATTACCACTTCATATTGTCAATTTACCCAGTTTTGTGCTCAGTTGTTCACTTATTGAAATTATAATTGTCAAAAGATCTTTTGACTTCACGTACGTACGAAAAACCTAGTGTTTCATGGTGGAACATTCTGATGCAAGCCATATGGAGGATATTGGGACAGAAAAATCATTCCAAAACTTTCATCAACATCATTTTTAATAACAGAATAAAATGTTAAAAATTAAGTTTTATCTTTTTATCAAACATAATAATTATCACGAATAAAAAATCGGCGATTCACATTTACAAATGGATTATTTCATTGTCTTTATAATTCATAGTAAGTAAATAGTATATTATGATACAAGTTATATAAGACGCTATTTTATCGCACGCGTTGTTTGGAGTACGACGAGCGAAGCGAGGAGTGCTCCAAGTGAACAAGTGCGACAAAGTGTCTTATAAAACGTGTGTCATATGCAATTTTTTCTATTTTGAATTGATTTGAAGAAAAAAATGGATTTAATATCGATAAATAACAGAAACATCTTCGATTGGTAACAATGATGACATTGAAATAATTAAAATCTGACGCACAAGCGTAAAGCACAGTTTACAGTTGAGCGATTTTGATTATTGCAATACCAGCGGTGAAAAATTCAATGTTGTTATTGTTCTCATTGGTCAATTAAAATCAAATTACACTCTGAATTGAAATTTACCAATTAAAACATTTTGTTTTTCACTGCTAATATCACCAAATCAAAATCGCTCAGAAGTAAACTGGGCCTAACTCTTCTGACTTTCATTTGACAGTTCGATTGTACCAATCTCCGAATAATAAAAAATGCGTATCGTAATAGAGGCTATTTCGACACGCATTTGCGTTGCACAATGACTTCATTATACAACCAAAATAGAAAAACTATATTTCCATAGTGATCCGAATTTCTATACCTATTCTGAAATCATTAACTTTCAGAAAACCTAAGACAACGAATTGGGAAAATCCTCATCCCAATCGTATACCCTGTAATACTCCTATCAAGGTGGATATAGGATGGTGAAACAGCTCTTCAATTGTTTCTGCGAAAAACTTGTAGACCGTTTGAGAAGAGGATTAATATTTCCACGACTTGAAAGAAGATGGCGGTAAAAGATCGATTATCGAAGAAGATTTCTGTTGCTTACGTATTTCTGTGGTTTACATCTGACAGACGTGACTTGAAACGACATTAAAACAATAAATTTTCGATAAATCTTGAATGAATATTGATATTTTGACTCATCTCAATCATTTTTCATCTAGAACAGATGAAACTGATAAAAGTATGACAGATGCACAGTTTCTGTTTTACCGACACAAGGTATGTCGCCATCTCTGATAACTTCAGGAAATATTACTACGGTATGAATAAATCAAGTAGGCAAAGGTCTACAGTTTATTCTAGTGCTTGTTAATAGGAAGCTGTTTCACCATCCTATATCCACCTTGACTCCTATGAAGAAAATGTCAAAATTATTTATCCTCATAGAATTCCATCATTCAACCTTATTGATGCGTTTGAAAACTTTTCTTTTAATTTTTGGTAGTAGAAGATCCTGTTGAAATGATATTGCAATAAACTATAATTTCGGGACACCCTTGTATAGTGCATAGGTTCAAATTGGGAAACTTCAATAACTTTTGGAAGAATCAAAATATGAAGGTTACAGAGAATCACATTATAAAGACAATGAATCATTCAGATGAAATAAAAATATCACAATAATAAAACAGCTGGTAGATATCGAAAAAAACAAACATTTTTACGGTACATGTGATGGTGTTAAGCCTATATACAGCCACACTTGTATATTATTATAAGGTATTTCACTGAGTATTAAATCCCACAGGAATATCTAAATCCAGCTATTATTGATTTGGATATCTAGATGTCGCAGTGTAACATCGCAGTAATGTCAATAATATTACACAATGCTATCACAAGGACATCTAAATTTATTTTTGTAATCATACTTAAATAATTTGTTGAAGGTCTTCATCTCGGGTGTTTCATGATTTGATTATCAAGGCATATTTCTAGAATCTTATGATTTTACTCAAATTATCTCTTAGTATATTATGGCATATCACCATCGGAATAAACCTCTCGACATTTTGTTAGTAACATAAAATTTCACTTGACTCGTAGGAAGAGTATGGATATTTCGTTCCTGCTCAAGATGCTCATAATGTTTCTCTTACGTAATTTTTTTTAGATTTTCAGGCTTCCTTAGAAATCAAAAGTTATTATTTGAGAAGCTTATGATTTTGATACGACAAACATTCATCGTCGTTTTTGAAATATATTCTTGACTGAAATATATAAGTACCTACATACTTCCAATTGAGGATCTATTCAATTTTCAAAAAAACTTTATATCCAAACAGAAAATATCATAAATTTGGTCTGTTGTCTATACCGGGTGATCAAATAAACAACAAAAAAACATGAAACATTATTTCAACATCAACTTATAGCAGCTTGAACAAGTTCGAATAGACATATGCTGATTCAATCGTACTCGTATATATTTTGGACCTTTATATAGGGTATTTTCTAATTGAATGTCAATATTTGAGGGGGCAATTTTTGAGCCAATTTCAAAAAGAAAACTTCACATGAACATATGACCTAAACGTCTTGACTTTTGAGGTAGGTAAGTATAATTATTCTTTCTTGCTCGAGCAATTTTTTTACGAATACGGAGTACGTAAAGTATTATGAAGTGTATTTTTGAAATCCTTATTTATTTCTGAGCAGATTTGATCTGAAAATCAAAACTAATCCTTTACACTGTGATATTGTCATATTAACAATATCTTTATGTGAACATACATATAATATAGGTTACTTTTTCAAGCCAAATACCGTCGTGTATCGGATTGAAAAAATTCAAGAGATAAATTTTACTTCGAAATGATTGGGGATTTCAGATATAATCTTAATTTTGGAAGAAATCAGTGGCGTACAATCCATGTCTGCCAAAAATAGGCATGTGAAATGATTCGGTACGAACCCCAATGGCGGAAAAAAATTTTGATATGTGGTACATGCATGCCAAATTCCATGAGAATATTTGAATTTATAATAATGAAAAACGTTCAGGTCATACTTACGTGGAGTTTTCTAAATGGGCCCAAAAATCACCTCCTAAAATATTGACATTCAATTGACAAGTTCAGCCATCGTTGAGAGAGAAAAAATATGTCTGCCCTACCTCTAGTGTTGTCTTTGTCATCAAGATTGCAACTTAAACTAATGAAAATATCATAATTGGGACTAAAAAAGAAGAAGACTTATATAACCTGTATATAATTGGTTTGTTTTTCTTGCAATCATTTCGTTATTCCGATTATTTCCAGTATTTTGTGAGCATTGTGATCTTACAATAACTGTTGAATAATTCTAAAGACATAATTGTGACATTAGTCTTCTTGTTTTTTACGTCCCAATCATAACAATTTTCATCATTTCAAGTTGCAATAATCTTGATGACAAAGACAACCTTATGGCAGACATATTTTTTGTCTCTCAATGATGGCTGAACTTGTCAATTGACCCTTCCCAGAATAGAAAGTTATCATGGCGGATTTTGACATTTGACAGATTCAAGGAAAAATATAGGGAAAAATTTGACAGTTGACAAAATAAGTGTTAAATGTCAAAATCGAATTAAAATGTGAACAAATCCAAATTCCAGAATAATATCCTTGTTCTTTGTGCCTTTTAATTCTAAGAAATATCTATATCGATATTGTAGAATTTGGATTTGTTTCCATTTCAATTCAATTTTGATATGGAACATTTATTTTGTCAACTGACAAGTGTCAAATTTTCCCAAGATTTTTCCCTAAATCTGTCAAATGTCAAACTATTAGAAAACATCCTGTATAATGTGAGTATACCCATATTGATTTATGAGTCTTTTTTTCTCGAAGTCGAACATAATTTTTGTTAATAGTTATAAGCATGTCGCAGCAATTTAATCTACGTAGGTGACAGGATTATCAATTCTCGTTGCTGTTACGTGTATTTCGAAGAATTTATGTATTTTAGACATTTCAGCAGATTTTGGCGGGACATTACTTATTTTTTTAATATGTACATAAAAGTTCTCCTAGCCTTAAATAACGCCCATCAACAATAATGTGGCTAGAAAATAAAAAACGAACATGTTTTTCTCCCACAGATTGACTTGGGCACTGTTCGAGTCCTTTATGGTTGTGGTGAGAGCTTTCTCCCTTTCTCGAAACAGATTTTTCGCTAACATCCTCATTTTCGATATCTTATCATCGAACACTGCTGTTGAGGAGTTCGTCGGAACGTTGATGTTACAGTAGTTCTGGTCACAACACGACACACACATCTGAAACAAATGAAAAATTTCGGCCCAATTTTGATTTTGAATGTAGCCGATAAGACATATGTATTACGTCACCTAGACCAAGGTGGATATAGGATGGTGAAACAGCTTCCTATTAACAAGCACTAGAATAAACTGTATACCTTTGCCTACTTGATTTCATACCGTAGTAATATTTCCTGAAGTTATCAGAGATGGCGACATACCTTGTGTCGGTAAAACAGAATCTGTGCATCTGTCACCTTTTTATCAGTTTCATCTATTCTAGATGAAAAATGACTGAGAAGAGTCAAGATATCGATAATTATTCCAGATTCACTGAAAATATTTTATTTTGATGTCATTTCAACTCATGTCTGTCAGATGTGAACCACAGAAATACGTAAGCAACAGAAATCTTCTTCGATAATCGATCTCACCGCCATCTTCATTCAAGTCGTGGAAATATTAGTACCTTCTCAAACGGTCTACAAGTTTTTCGCAGAAACAATTGAAGAGCTGTTTCACCATCCTATATCCACCTTGAGCTAGACGTATTCTTGACGTTTCATTTACGTGGAAAAGTCAAAGTCCCAAGCATGCATGAAGAACTGAAATCATTTCATTCAGAAATTGAACACTTTCCAAAGAAAATGAATATGAAAAAATACCAGTGTTAGATAAGGTAAGTGAATAAATATAAGGGACATTCTTTATTAACATTCGGCGATCTCAAGTTTATTATTATTATTATCATTATGGAGCAATGAAGAGATCAATTTCTCAAATCAAGTAAGTATTCGATAGGTAGTACATCCATTGTGCCGGGTGATTCAATAAGGGTAACAGGGTACTATATCTCAGGAACCAAATTGTACAAATTTGGGAAAAAAACCTTCAGATGAAATCGACCAAGAGAAATTGCTGGAAATATTGATACGTCCACCGCTAGGGGGCGTAATAGCTTCGATCTTATAAACAATTTATACATATATCATATACAGGGTCACTCACGGTCGATGGTAGGTTAGACGTTGCGTTGCGGCGATGCCGCTTCTATCGAGAACTAGCAACAACTTTGTTATTTCAAATGGAACACCCTGTATTTTGTTACATTCTCGAATTCTCTCTGAAGAGCTGATTGTCAATGCGTCATATTTGGGGTCTAGGGTAAATGATTACAGAGATATAGGGTGTGAAAAATCGAGATTTTTCGACTTCAGAAATTTTTTGTGCCGAAACTATCCATTATTGCTCAAAACGGCTTACATGTTCCCATCTCAAATTTGCATTTACTATCGATTGAAATTTAATTGAAACAAATACAGGTTGGTTCTGAATTTTGAGTTTTGCACCACCCTGTATTTGTTTCTATTTAATGTCAGTAGATATTAAATGAAAAGTTAAGATAGGGACATGTAAACCGTTTTGAGCAAAAATGAATAGTTTCGACAAAAGAAATTCCTAAAGTTGAAAAATCTCGATTTTTCACACCCTATATCTCTGTAATCTTTCTCTCTATACCCCAAGTATGATAGATCGGTGAAATCAGCTCTTCAGGAAGAATCTGAAAATGAAATAAAATACGGGGTGTTCTATTTGAAATAACAAAGTTGTTGCTACCTTTTAACAGAAGCGGCAACGCCGCAACGCTGAAAATATTTCAGATTGATAGAACAAAACTGATTACCTAAGAAACCAGATTTTCAGAATAATCCTACGTCCTGTTCTCCAGAAACGTCTAACCTACCATCGACCGTGAGTGACCCTGTATATCGCCATGCGATTTTCATATCTTATGTTGCAAAATTTAATCATACTGTTCCATTTGAAATATCGGAGAGAAATTTAAAAAATGGTAAACTTTATAAAACGCGCGGTAAGAAACAGGATGGCATGGATGGTTTTTTATCTCTGAGTTTTCAATTCTATTCACCAAACCTTATTCTCTTGAACCATAACTTGTTAGCAAGATTCCATTAGGTTTAACTCAAGTTTATAGACATTTAAAGTCCAAAAAAACAATTTTTTACGCGTTCGAAGCTATTACGCCCCCTAGCGGCGGACGTATCAATGTAAAAAATATTTCCATTAATTTTTTTTGGTCGATTTTCTCAGAAGGATTTTTTCTCCAAACTTCTACGACTATTAGTTCCTGAGATTCAGTACCTCGTTACCCTTATTGAATCACCCGGTACAGTATGTGTCCAATTTTCGACACTTATGCAAGATATCTCAGTTGTCTTTGCGTATAGAAAATATGTAATTTTGACATACATTGTATATTTAGACCAGACTTCATTTGTATTATCATCGCCACGATTTCTCAAAATATTAAAATTTTGCGATATATTATACATTATAATTGCATATTAACTCTGTGTGTCACATTCATTTGGTTTAAGAATTTCAACTTTCTATGGAGATTTCAGAAGTGGAATAATACACAGGATGGCTAATTAAAAAATATCGCTGATGTCATGGATTCACATATGTGCATCGCCCTGTAATTAAAGTTTTTCTTCAAAATGTGGCAAATTGAAATTAAAAATCAAACTGTTTTGGGATATCCTTGAAAACAGATATTTGGGCTGAAAATGAATTTATGCACGACCGGGCGTAAAATGACACTTTATCGCCCGGTTTTGCGGGCGTAAATTATTAGCACTTTACTGCCCACGGACTACTTTACCGCCCGCCGGGCGTAAAATGGCACTTCAACGCCCGGCGGACAATAAATTATTAATTATTCGCTCAGATGCTTTACTGATTTCTGGTAGAGTATGATTCACACATTCTTCGTCACTGGAATGCATTTCGTAATGACTATTGACTGTATTGACAGCAAAAATGGCTACTAGCCTATTTATTTACCCACCAGTCTTATTTTAAACTTCATTTTTGCGCGAGGTAGGTGACTTGCAACAACCTGTACCTCCTTCCCGAGGAAGGTCGAGGTTATCCGACCTAGAGAGCGACGAAAAAGGTACTACGCACCGCGAAACGCGACAAGAGACATTAATAATTAATAAGTGAGATTTACCATGTAAAAAGCCAAAATAGCAAAAAACCATTGTTACGTGCTCTGTTCGGGACAACATACGTTCCCGCTGCTGTTTGGTGATTGGTCAGCCTATGGAAAAATTCAGGTAAGATTGCTGCAAGTCACACGATCTTATTTTCTTTTCAATACAGTCCACGCTCAGATACAAATCAATCAAAATACCACAATGACCAAAATGTGAACCCTTAATAACTTCCTTATTTCATTATAAGAGATAGAGAAAAAGTAAAAATCATGTAATGCTTTTTCGAGAGGAGCATCATCGGCGTAGCAAAAATTATTTTAAAGGGGTTTAAAAGGTATTAAAGAACCGTTTTATTCTTGTCATGCATGAGAGGTGAAGAGGTATTTACAATAAAATATACTGGTCGTGCATAAAATGTATGTATTTCTGGCATATACAGGGTGTAACTAAATAAGTGTAAAACATTTGAGGGGGTGATTCCTCATCGAAAAAAAGATAGTATCTTTCATACAAAGAAACTTCATTGGAGCATCCCATTTTAAGATACAGCCCTTGAAGGGGGTACATAAAATTTGTTTAACAATTTTTTTCACAAGCACTAAAAAAGTTACAGTATTGAAATTAACTTTACATTTTCTACTACCAAGAAGACACTTAGCATTTAATTTAATTTAATGCAAGTAGTAACTACAAAATAACAATAAATCCAGTTTGCATTTATGACGATATATCTCTGTAGTTGTTCGTAAAATAATTTTTTGCTGCGAACTGGTTATTTTGGGCAAAAAATTCAAGGGACATTATTTGTTTAGAATGAAACAGGCTATCGGAAATGAATTTTTAAATGGTAAACAAATAATAAGACAAAAAGTTACATTGGAAATAAATTTTAGAGGTTACGTTTTCCACCCCTTACAACCATGGGGTAAACCAAGTTAATTACTAGCTAAGTGTCTTTTTGATAGTAGAAAATGTCAGGTTAATTTCAATACTGTAACTTTTTTAGTGCTAGTGAAAAATTGTTAAACAAATTTTATGTACCCCCTTCAAGGGGCTGTATCTTAACATGGGATGCTCCAATGAAGTTACTTTATATGAAAGATCCTATCTTTTCCTCGATGAGGAATCACCCCCTCAAATGTTTAACACTTATTTAGTTACACCCTGTATATATATACATTTTAACTACGAATATTGATAATAAGGACAGCCTATCTGAAGCCGAAACAAAAGAGCATTGCTGGCAACGATGAATTTATGCGCATGCGCCAAAATATAAGTAGATGATGACAGTCAAGAGCGACTCTCTTAGTGTTGTTTCTCTCTTATGTCCTCGCTGCTACTCAAATTGGAAATGATCGTATGTCGTGTATCATTTTGCGATCTTTTTCAAACAAGCAGGTTATATCTGTGTTTTGTTTATGTGAATTTCCTTCTTTTCTCGTCATTGTTTTTCTGTTGCGTGTTGAGTGTTTGTGTTTTATTAGTCCATAGTTGTTCAGGTGATATTATTTGTAATTTAAGTTGAACACTGTCGTAAATATGTCCAGTCTCGATGTCCAGGTCGTGTCCAGCCTCCAGGTTAGGTTCCACGATTCCAGAAATCAAGACACAATGGAAGTGTCTGTGTCATCAATGTCTAACAAAATATTGCAAAGTTCAGGATAATTTATAGTACCATTGTTTTGATCTTGATTGTTTCATATTCTTTCAAATCTGAAGGAGTGGTTCGCTAAATTAGAAGATCTCTGATGATTACTCTTTCTCAAAGCTAAGTATACTTCATGTATTCTTTTATCATTGGATATGTTCTAAATGACAATATTTGTTTACTTATAAAGTAAATTTTTCCTGTGAATATGAGATTTACGAATTTTGGACATTTTGATTTGAATTTCGCACTCGATTTCGCGCATGCGCCTTCAATCAACGTTGCCAATTAGAAAAGGATAGATATATGAAAATCGGCTTCACTTTGCTGACATTGTATTTTATGGCGTATGGTCAATATTTTAGTTAATAGATATATGATTTCGGGCGTAACTTGCTTTTATAGACCTAGGCGCTGCGGTCCATAAAAGCCTATTTTACGCCCTTGATATATAAATAACTATTATTCACTAATTCACTATACCAACGTACGTCACTAAAATACCGTAGTATTCCAATTTTGTACACCTGACCTTTTTCGGAGATTCCTGTAGAAAGAACTGAACTCATAGAAGCGTGTATATTGTATGTGTAATGAAGTTTTTAAAAGAACTTCACATTGCATCTCCCTTTCATTGTATCGCCGTATTCTTATTTCAGTAAACCTAAGCAGAACACACACAGAATCGATGCCTTCGTATCCAATATGCAGGATGCTCTGAATACACGCGAATCACGCGATGTATATTCAACAAACAGCAAATCCAATTGCGAACTGAATGAAAACCCACCGTTTGGGCGTCGATCTCCACACATCCCACTTTATTTCTCTGGCATTCCTTGTCGGTCGTGCACTTTTTGTTCACCAGCACGCTCGTTCCCTTGGAATCCATTATGTGCAATGTGTGACAAAACGTTTCTCCTGGAAAATAATAAAAAAATGATGTAGAGGGTGCAATGCCCGCATGGAAAGAAGCGCACAGGAGAATAGAACATAGTTCGCGCGATTTATACGAGTAGAGAGTTCCTTTTATTAAAGGAAAGGTTTCAAATATAGTAGTCGTACATTCCTCTACTGATACCTATCTTTCTTTTTGACATGCATTGAAGAGAGAAAACACATATCACTGACTCGTATTGCCATAAGGCAGCTATGATTCCACCTTTATAGCCGTTGTTTATATATAGCCTATAGTTGGTGAAATAATAGAAAAATTACGGTAAAATTACATATTCATGATGTTTTCCTTAGACAAAAATCATAATTAACCATGGTAAATAAATGTGATATGTCCTGGGCTCTAATGAGATACAATACTTGCCATACAATAAAGAAGGTGAAATTTCGAACTTTGGCTTCGATTATCTCGAGAAGTAGTGATAATATTATGAAATTCGTGTTTTTCAGGTCAAAATACGTGAATACCAACAAAAACGAGGTGCAAAATAACCTTTTTTCGATCTGCATTTTCAGGGGGAGAAACTTTTCACCCTAGTTTTAAATATTCGAGATACATTTTTTCTTCATAAATATGACAACGTTTATTTTATGTGAATTATCTATTTTCTCACACAACAAAATTCTTCTCGAAAAATGGAAAAGCCATAAATTGGACAACAATTTTAGAAAGAGAAATTAGTCTATCCAATTAGAATATCAAACATAGTTTGAAATGAATGTCTGGTAGACTACGAGCAGAAAACAACTACTTTCCTGGTAAATACCACGCAGAACATTGAATTATATCTGCTCGTAATCCATGCAACGATTCACACTGTGAATGCAGATCGCAAATGGAGTCCGCGGAATTTTCACTCTAGATTCGAGTTCAGGAGGCCAAAATCGCCACCTAACGTGAAAATTGATTGAAATGATCACCTCTTGTGCAGACTTTTGAACAGATTTTTTTTGACGAGTGAAATATTTTCCAAATTCTAAGTTGATTTTAAGTATCTACGTCTTGTGTACTATAATCCTTTGTCAGTTTGTCATAATGTACAGGGTGGTCCGAATTGAACACTTTTGATAGGTAACACCGATTGTTAAAGGAGTTAGGAGAAAACTAACCTACATGTCTCAAGCTCGATTTTCATAAGAAATCAAATGCCGAAAACCGCACCTCGATATCTTGAACCGTTTGAAAGATACAGGGCATTTTTGACTTTTGTGCATTTTTAACTCACCCCCGTGACTTATATATTTAAGAATATTTTTCGTTTCTGTAAAAACATTCTCGAAGCACTTTTTTGAGAGGAATCTAGTGTAGTAACTCCATTTTTTTTGTAAAGACTGGTGTTGAAGCTATGATATAAATTTGTATTTTTTCTTATGGACCACCCTATATATGTTTGCATATTCGTTTCAGGAATTGAATTATCTTTCCAAATATATAATACTTGCCACTTTTCTTTTGAAACTTTTGTTTTATTAATGCTTTCAAATGTTAGATGCGTCTTGGAAATTATCTTGAAAAAAAAACAATATCATAATGAATTAGTTCAATCAATTTAACAAAAAATAACAAGAACAAACAATATATCATTCAATAAAGTAAAAAGATGCATTACAACAGGTGTTCAAATTGAACACCATTTGAATTAGGGTATATTTGAATTCGCGTATGAAAAATCAAAAGCATATCGCACTGCTTCCGCCAACCAATACTGTTCCTCAGTGCTTTAGATCGTTCCAAAACTACTGAATTATACCGATAACATTTTCCCGCGTTCTGAATCGTCACCCTATGTAAGGCTAGACATTTTTCTGCGCATTTCGAAAAATTAAATTCTTCGAAGTTGATCAAGCAGCAGATTCGAATCAATATTCTTCAAAAGAAGTTTCCAGTAATCTTATCCAAATTCTTTCCAGCGCCCATAACTTTGCAACAGCGAATTCCCGCAAAGTTCGATTAACATGGTAAGATTGAATAGTATACAATCCATTCCGAACCATTACCTTATCAGATTTTCAGTAATCCGAAACCAAACTTGGCATCAGCGCATTTCCGCGAAACAAATTCAGATTCATGCATTTCTATTCAGGGTTTTTGAAGCACGTGCGATTTACAGGCACATCCATTTCTGACGCTTCTGCCTGAAAATGGCATGACATTTCACATCTGTGCATTTCCATCGCATTTCTTACCCAAGGTCATATTTTATTTAGTTTTTTCACTAGTGAATTGAAAACTTTCATCTCGCTCATTTTCTCCAGATTAAAATTACAACAGAGACTTGACTCAGAGAAAGGCGGGAATGTTACAAACTTTACAAAATGATCATCAAATTCAAAATATATCGAATGCCAAACTCAAATACAAGATTGTCAAATATTCAGGGGCTCCTAGGGATATATCGGCAAAAACGCATGCAATATAGTGGAAAATAATAATATAATGCAGGGTGAGCACGCATGAATCTGAATCGGCCTTTAGAATCGGTTAATGGAACATAAACGCGATTGTAATTTTTTATTTCCATAAACTGATTACCAGTAAACCAAAGTTTAACCAGTTGATCTAGCTATTTTATGATGCTGGTCGTTCGCACTGGAAACAATACATTTCAATTTGTTAATGGGATATAGGTAACCTCTCTGATTTCACTTCGATGAAAATCAGGATGTCATCCTCAGACGAATGAAATACATAGACTGGACATTGTTTGAAAGCAAGATCTAACTAACATATTATATTCATCATTGTTCATTTGTATGATATTCTACATGGAGGAAATCTCTAAAATACAATTTCGATCAGCTGAGAATATTCATCATCTTGAATAGAATAAATATTTACTCTATAAGCTTTCGCTCATTAACAGAAAAGTTATATTTATCTGGGCCAAAGGACACAGTGGCATTCTTGGAAATGAAATAGTGGACAAAGCAGCCAAAGAAGCACGAACTTGTACTGATTTTGATGAAATTTCGTGAACCAATGATCTCTTGAGTATCTATATACAAAATGTATACAAAGAATGGATGGAAAAGTGGTCAAAAATAGTAGGGAAGTCCACCAATTCGTACACAAGGAACTCCCCAAAAAAGTATCTCACATATTCCTATTTGATGTCCCCAAAAAATATTCCACAATTATAACAAGACTCAAATCCAATCATGGTTGCTTCCCGGCCCATTTACATAAAATTGGGATCCTTGAATCACCTCTATGTCAATATGATAATGACACTGCTGATTTGAATCATCTATTTTTCAACTGTGAAAACATTCCTGGAATTAATAATTTTATGAACAAACTCCAACAACTGAAATTACAATTCCCCACCAGTATTCAAAACTTATTAGCAACGGAGGATAAAGTTATATATGACCTAATTGTAGAATTTGTTATAGCGAACAAAATAATTATATAAGTCCTACAGTTAAAAAAATTGAGAATTAGAAATTAACGTAATGTGTGTGGCTAAAGGTTGAAATCCAAAGCCCAAAAAAAAAAAAGAATAAATATCCATGCATTACTCCACATTATTCCATTCCCGAACGTACCACTATGGACTCACCATTGAAATGACACTATTGACAATTTAATCCCAGAAACCTGCTTTTAACCACAAATTTAACAATTTTTACCATTTCAAGTGAAGAGCAGTACATTCAATATACGAATATGTGAAGTGATCGATAAAAAACGCACAAATCAAGGCTTTGAGAACGATAATACGACAACACGAATAACCACGTCATGAATCATAAACAATCTGTGAGAGCTCGAAACATGACCATGGCGAGTTGGTCCGACGAGGCCCGAACGATTAGATTCTTATCGAAGAAACAATGAAGTTTGACAGTTGTGTTGGCATCATGAAAAGTATAGAGAATACCACTCTATGTTTTTTATTCGTCTGAGGTGTCATCGTAACTGGAAGACATCATTCACAAGTTGCGACAAAAGATTGAGATGGACCAACTCATATTATTTCTCAGTTGATGTCAATATGATTTTACTCCTGTATTTTTGGTTGCGTGATAACTGGCGACGACTGACAACAAATGGGTATGCGTGAAATTTGAAATCAGTTCTCACCTGGTTTACAGGGTCTGTCGATGGCAAACTGATTGCAAACCAGATTGTCTGACACATTGACGCAGATATAACAAGTGACTGCGTATTTGTCGAAATCAGAGAATTCCGATACGGAATCTATCATGTTGGTGGCTAAGTTTTGCTCCTCCATTGCAGTGTTCGTCATGAAAATACAGCTGATGAACATGCTCAGTCTAAACATTACAATCTGAAACAAAACGTCAATTAATGATTTTTTCGTCTACGTGATGATGTGTTTTTACGACAGCGCCTGTTATTTTATTCGAAATATCGTTGAAAGTTGGGAAGAAAATCAATGTATTGGTCTACTTTTTCAAAAATATTGTATTATTTCCAATAATTTGTCAAGATATTCATATATTTTTTCTCGATAGGTATATATTTTTTTCATCTAAAAAAAGAATGATTCTTCAATGCATTAAACTTGAAAAAATTCAATATGGAGTACTTATATTGACGTTTTTCCAAAAAAAATTTCTGAATTTTAAACCACCTTGTAGATATGAAATGGAAAGTTGAGATAATGACGAATATGTAAACCGTTTTGACCAATGATAAATTGTTTCGATACAAATAATTCCTAAAGTTGACAAATCTAGATTTTTCACACACTATATAAATCTGTAATAATTCCTGCTATACTCCAAAGTGTGATCGATCGATGAAATCAGCTCTTCAGGAAAAACATAATAATGCAATAGAAAAACTGGGTGTTCTATTTAAAAAAAATATATGTTTCCTGCTGTTACCAATTGGCAAAACATTTTAAGAAAATGCACTTTGACCTCCCGTTCTCACTGCCATTTTGTTTATTTATTTTCCGACGACCTACCTGAAATACATATCATTTCGCACTGTAAACTAGTACACACTAGTGCGATTACATAATATAGTTAACTATACTCTGATTTTTACTCATAGGTATAGCTGTGACAATGACATATCTACAAACGAATTCATAACATTATAGTGTCAATGTGATTTACCAAGTATATCGGTACCGAATCGTATAATTTGTTCAGTTTTCTTTGCTGCAGTGTCATCCGACGATGAAATGGTAGATTCTACTCCCCCAGAAGTATGCAATTTAGGTTTGATAAAAGAAAATAATAGTATTCCGTTAGTACTGAACAATTGTTCAAATAAACTACGCAACACTAATTACGTCGCACCCTGAAATTTTGCCCCTGTTGAAATTTGAATAACTTTTTTCTGACTTGAACAATTCGAATTCTGTTTGCACTGTTCGCTAGCTCAGTCCTTCAACTATAATCTCGTACTTCTTCGATACATGAGGTTATTTCCATAAAATTGCTACA
Source organism: Chrysomela aeneicollis (assembly GCA_029955515.1). Taxonomy (NCBI): domain Eukaryota; kingdom Metazoa; phylum Arthropoda; class Insecta; order Coleoptera; family Chrysomelidae; genus Chrysomela; species Chrysomela aeneicollis. Next base: position 13,479,935 of record JARUHQ010000010.1, read on the forward strand.
GGATGTTTTTTGGAACTGTGCAAAATTTCGAAATTTTCAAAAGGATCCCAAATGAAGAAAAACAGTTTTTCTTCAACTTTAACAGCATGGGCATGAAGATTATCTCATTACCTTTGGCCATTTCCAAAATTGTCTTCTTATCACTTTTCTTTACAGAGTGATCTCAAAAAATCAATTTTTTGGTTTTGCAGTCATAACTTTTTTCCTCTTCAACCGATTTTCAAAATCTCAGGCTCATTTTGAAGCTGAAACCTCATATGAGAAGATCTAAAGATCAGAGTTAACTCAAGATGAACATTCAGAATCGAGGGTTTCCTCAAAGGTGACCCAAATCTGAAACACTCTGTAAATCCCGACTGGGAGGAGAATTAAATGAAAATCAACTTGTTTTCAGGAGGATCTTCCATTCTGGTCACATCCAGATCTTTTTTTCTTCCAGTAGTCAAAAATTGTGCGTGAGAAAACCGAAATGAAACGCCATGTTCTAGAAAAAAAATCAACATCATAATGAGTGACTGACAAGACAGGTTGAAAATTACGTTCTCGTGAAAATAAAGACCAGGACAGAAAAAACTATTCGTAGGTATTTCTTTTCTGAAGATATGAGACTTCATTAAAAAAATTCAAAATAAAAAAAAATTCTGAATACAACAAAATTTCAGGGTAACCTTCTCACCACCTATACAAAGTCTTCCATCATGTTTTGGATTTTTTTCAAAGAATTTAATTTTTTAGACCCCCAAAAAAATGTTATACGCCTATGAAACCGCTTGTCTCGATTCCGAAAAATAACTTTTTTCGCCCTGTACATCAAACTATGATACTTGGAGAACTCGAGTTTGGGCGATTCTTAGTAGTTTTGTACGAAACTCACGAAAATTATTTGTAAAAAAATCACAAAAATCTCCTTCCCCTTCATTCGTACCCAAAGTATCCCAAGGGGGCAAGGAGGGCGAAAGAATTATGTTTTTTTAATATCCGATCCCGATGTGGGGGTCAGGTGAAATATGTTTGACCAGCAAAAATTTTACCTCCAGAAAAAATTTTTGGTGGGAGGGGGTAAAAATTTTTTATCAGTATTCTTGGTGGTGATATTTTCGTTTCGATCAAACGACGTTTTCTTTTTAAATCGGGATTTCGAGGGGGATTTAGATTTGGGTCACCTTTGCAGAAACCCTTGATCTTTAATATTTATCTTTAGTCAATTCTAATCTTCATGTCTGATCATCTAACGTTTCAGCTTCAAAATGATCCTGAGATTTTGAAAATCGGTGGAAGAGGAAAAAAGTTATGACTGCAAAACCAAAATATTGATTTTTTGAGATCATTCTGTAAAAAAAAGTGATAAGAAGACAATTTTGGAAATGGCCAAAGGTAATGAGATAATCTTCATGCCTCTGCTGTTAAAGTTGAAAAAAAACTGTTTTTCTTCATTTGGGATCCTTTTGAAAATTTCGAAATTTTGCACAATTCCAAAAAACATCCTGTAGCAATTTTATGGAAATAACCTCATGTATCAAAGGAGTACGAGATTATAGCTGAAGGACTGAGCTAGCGAACAGTGCAAACAGAATTCAAATTGTTCAAAGAAGAAAAAAGTTATTCAAATCTTAACAGGGGCAGAATTTCGGGGTGCGACGTAATTAGTGTTGCGTAGTTTATTATCATCACCATCAATAATTATTTTTCTTATATTTCATACAGACCAAAATGTACCCAAATATTTTTGTTAAATGTTCAATAAAATTTGTCCCCTTTGTGTGATACATCTTTCTTTAATGCTTCTTGAGGCAATTGAATTGGTTTCCTGTAAAAATGATTTTTATACGTAGGTAATACAGTCATGCGAAATTAAAACCCAAATACCTATGTTTTTCATGTAGGTCGTCGGGAAAATATAGTGTACAACTCGTGCGGAAATTAGATATTTCATACGAGTTTGACGAGATGATGAACCACGAGCCGTAGGCGAGTATATTTTCCGCACTAGTTGCACAATATACTATTTGTTTATATATTATCAACTCGTTCCAAATAAATTGGATTTTTTCTGTAATTACGGTTTTATCGAAATACCATTTTGACAGATTATGGTTTCGATGATATGCTGTCTCTGCAAAATACGATTCGATGATGTACCTGCGTTATGTTGAATTATTATTAATATTTGTTGTTTTCAGGAAATGATAACATTTTGATGGTACATATTTTCATTGACTGGTTATCAGTATCTATAGGTAGGAAAATAGGAATAAATGAAACAAACCATATAAAATAACATAATATTTATTTAGACATTTCTATAATCTGGCTAGAGAGGTATCTAACAAATTCTGAGTAGTTGATTTTCGAAGAACATCAAAATAAATTCGCCACCGCGAGTGCAGTTTATAACTAATTCAGAGGAGAAACTACTTAACTATATGAAAACGAACCCATATCGCTAGTTAAATCTCTGACAATTCGAGGTAAACTTCATAAACTTATCATTGAAATCCGTCAAAGCTCATGCATATGCATTCCACTAGTAATTCTGGGATATATCCAGACACCCGTTTTTATAACCACTTATCCAACTCAATAGAGTTAGGAAATTATACAGCGACATTTGCGGTATAGCGAATGCTGAGAATCCATATGATATTTTGCATTATGATAGAGAGATGCAAATTCCGAATAATACGGGAAACTTCAACTAGATTAAACTTAGACACGCATTAGACTCAGGACGTTTATTTGGAAGTTTGAAAGCGACTTTGTTCCGAAAGTGATTCATTATCAAAAGGAGCAGTTCAGGGAATAGTGGAATAGATGCAATAGACACACACCTGCTCTGGTTCTATTTGGCTGCGAACACAATAATTACCCAGCTGAAATTATCTTCATAGTACTTCGGATTCCCTCTCCTATTTCATTTTGAATGCTTTTTTTCATCATCGTATTCTACTCAGTCTTCCAGTAGACCTGGCCAGAACACGTGATTTTATCTATTGTGGAGAAAATGGAATAATACTATAATATATAATAATAATATTACTTTTACTAATTACTTTTTTGAAGATACCCTATCCATAATCCAACTCCCTTGGAGTGGATTATCGCATTACGTTACATAATTTGTGTTATGGATTGAGATTGGTGGCCCTGTATGTGGGTACGTTGCATGGTGAAAGAACAGTTACTACAAGAGGTCCAAACGTCCCAACCAGAGCTAGCTTGAGAAGACATCGTTACCAGACCAGGGTGATCCGGGGTAAGTTTCTGTTTCTGCTCGCATCTGTCGCCACATCTCGATATTCTCTCTTTTGTTTTCTCCTATCTGCCGCCCTATCGGCAAATACAGTCCACTTGTCAACCACTGTTTTTTAAATCATCCCCTTTAGGGATTGTACATGGTGGACTTGGAACAGCACTATAATAACACCAAAACACAAAAAAGGAAACTATAAAAATTGCAATCATAGACCTAGATAAAGCTTTTGACATGGTACCTAGAACAGAATTATGGACCCTAATAGCACAAGATGTCCATTGGACATGCGTTTTGCGTCCAGTATATGTCCAAGGTGTCCATGGATATATTTTGGACATCCATAGGATATACACATGAATATATCCAATGGACGTCCAGACTAGGTAGTCCATTATTTATTTAATGACCTCTTCTTCAAAATATCGATAGCCATTGCCAATTATAGACTATATGTTGTCCATTTTAGGTCCAAATTGAGACGTTCATTGGATATTCAGAACGTATGGCGTACATTCAATGTCCCCACGTTCTTATTTTGAATTTTTTCCACACACATACATACATACCATTGCATTCATGAAAAGTATTCGAAATTGACACCAAAAGAAACCGTCATGTTCAAGTAATATATACCAATGGGAATTCTGTTAAATTACTTTACTCCTATAGAAGTGGTTCGGATTAAAGTATCAGCTGTTGGTCTCGCTTCTCTCCACCATGCACGAATTCGGCTAATTGGGCTCTCACAACATAGAAGTAGAGATATCAAAATACCACACATTGTCTACTCCATCATCGTACAATACCTAAACTTTCTCTAAAATGAAAAATATGTGAAATTGACATCCAAGAATCAACACTAATGAAGTAAATTGAATCGTTCTCATTATTGACCAAATTTCATGGATTTAATAATATAAATAAGAAGACAGCAGCAGCCACCATACAAGGAAGGATGAATCACAGAGGTAAAGCAACGATAAGCGAAGTTAGAGTTTGGATGGGTGACCGCGCTTGAATGCTATAGTAGCCTTTTTCCATTTATTCGTCATAAAATGGACATCCTATGGATATTCCATGGATGTCCAAAGCGGTGGAGAGTGGATGTTCAATGGCCTATATTTGTCCATACATGTTACCATATTGATGTCCATGATGGATACCGTATGGATAGTCAAAAAGTTGGAAATGCGACATCCTATATATGGATGTTCATACGTTATCCGGTGTACAAAAACTGGATGTCCAGTGGATGTCTGAGATGTCCTGAGGAGGACATCCATTGAACATCCATTGAACTGAGTTGTGCTATTAGGGAACAGTTTGAAAAATAGAAACATCGATGACAAAACCATAGATATAATAAAAAAACATATAGGAATACTACAAATTATGTTATCAAGAATAACAAGAAATCAGAAGGTTTCAAAACAAGATAGTCTGAGATAACATTTTCATGGATGACCAAAAAATGTGCGTTGGATACAAAAATATGTAAAGAGTGGAGATAGCTGAAGGAGCATTTACCGATGACATACAATACTGTGATTGCTGAAAAAGAAGAACGATGAAGACAAAACAAATGAAAATAAACGAAGATAAAACTAAAGTGATTACTATATAGGAGACGGGAGACGGATGAATAAATATTATGATGGATAATGAAAACAGAACAAGTAAAAAAGTTTAAATATCTAGGAGTAACAATAGACGAGAAGGAAAGACAAGAAGCGGAAGTCAATGACAGAATCAAGAAAACCATGTAAGTGTATTATGCAAAGACAGACAGACGGACATTCATTTTTCAGGCACTGCAATACAAGTATTTACATTACAATAATAATAATAGGTGAATAATGCATTTCGCTCGGAAGAGCATCGAGTAAGAGTAGAGAGAACAAAATATAAAAAAATATTGAAAATCATACAAAATAATGAGACGAAAAATTAAAAAAAATAAAATAAAAACAATAGTAATAAAAATGATCGAGAAAAACTCAGTTAAGTTGTAGTATACATGACTATTGAAACATTTCTTTAGTTGTCTCTTGAACTTGGTGACCGAGGTAATTTCAACCAGTGAGTTGGGCAATTTATACCTAGTGGTCCTTTTCGATTCACATTGTAGCTGAGTGCTCAACACTGACAAAACTAAAAATATACAAGACAATATATAGACCAGTATTAACACATGGAAGTGAATCTTGGATAGTAACAAAAAAAGTAAAAAGTAGAATAAAAGCAACATAAATGAAATACCTAAGAAGCATAGAAAAAGTGACAGAGTGACAAGGACAGGTAAGATAAGAAATACACGAAAAAGAGAACTAGACATAGAAGACATTATTTCAGTCATGAAATAAAAACAATTGTTAAACACATTTATGAAGCAAAATCACAAAACAAGAGAAGAAGATGAAGACCCACAAAAACCTGGGCACCTATTCTTGAATTCTAGGGAGTAGAAAACAGGACAACTATCTCACTTCTTGACAGATGAATGATATATTTCCTCCTCACTTTTCCATCAGCTTTTCTACTTCCTAGAATTCAAGATAAGGGGCCCTGGAATGACATTATAGGAACAATTTTACAAGAAAGAATTAAACAATGGAGCGAAGCAAATACACTCACAAGAGACAGATAAGAATGGAAGAAGTTTATCCCTGAAGGTAAAAGGGTTCAAGATTATATCAGAGTTAATCAGTTATCTCAGTAACCAGTCGTTATAGATATTTCTGAATTTATTTACAGGGTGAATCGAAAATGTGGTGGTTCGAAAAATTACATCGCAAATGTTGCCACGTTTCTAGTTTTTCCGAAATTATTACCAACTTCCTTATTTTAAATAGAGCACCTATTATGTCACCCTGTTTTATTCAAGTTGGCCTATACAGGGTCGTACTTCTTCAACTGGGTTCGTGAATATTTTAGCAGGACAAAGAATGGTGGGTGTAAACATAAAGACAATTATCACAGAGCACAAATATCTATTTATCATTCGATTCAATTAGACAGGCAGAGTTGGCAAATATAAATAGGATTTCTTACATGTTTGGTGGTTGATCACAATCATAGTAGCTTTTCAGATGATTTATTGAACTAAACTAATACGAGAATTGAACTGAATACCGGCACAACAAGATGACTATTATGTACCGAACAAAAACCGAACAGTCTGATGGAAATCCATCTTTCACTATACTGCAAATCCACGTTCACTTGTAACACACTTTACGAGGGCGGCACTGAGATTACGAATTGAGGAACATTGTCTGGAGTCGAGAGCTGAACTGTCGGATCTTGGATCTGCTCTGAATTCTGATCCTAGTTTCGGAGCTTTTATATGGACTTTTCATGAGATAATTGTTGGAACCTCCCATCCCCGCTGGTTACTCTAAGTCGTGGTTCATGTCTATTTTGCCAAATGTAAATTATTCTAAAAGTATGGTCATGTTAAGAGTATTTAATATAAACTATTTCAGATATAAATCTCATATTTTTGCGCTTTTTCCATTACTCTTCGATCAAGTTAATATAAATATAAGTTAGTTGAAGGTTACTGGGATAATTAGTTTTTACGGCTGCAGATCTCATGCCCATAAATTATACACGAGCTAACTTGAAGTGTAAACAAAAGTAAAGTTCCTATTGGTTCCCTAATTTCCTCTCCTCGAATGGAGGATCATTCGATTATGCCTCGTATTTATAAAATGTTTATATCCTATATCATACTTCATTCTCTTTTTATAATATAATATATTTTTGTTCTTAATAATCTCGTAGATGAAATTGCCATTCTAAATACATCCAATTCGATAGGATATTACAAACACTCATCCTTAAGTCTAAATATCGTTTGGTACCTATAAAGGAAATATCGGCCGGAGAACATAAAATTTGTTTCGAGCCGAATTTTTCTGGACGATAAAATAATCAGAATTAGAGTCGCGTTCGCCCCAAATTCCAATGTCATTATGATGCATGAGCTTTTTTTTATGACTTCATTGCGATGCACGACTCTGCAGCAGGCAACTAACTACAGCCGGTTAGATGAGCTGAGAGTGAGAACTGATCCGCGAGCAGAGTGGTCTCAAGGGGCCGATGTGACAAACGTGTCGTGCTTCGCCAGAGAGCTTATGTTTACCCGGCTCGATCTGATAAATGGGGCCATTAGGCCGGGCAATTCGTTCCGTTTAGGGCGGAAAAGAATTTTGTATCACGGAAAAAGTACACGCTTGCTTGGCCGAATGATTGCTATATACAGGGTCGCTGATATGTATGGAAACGGTCGATTATTTCCTAAAGTAAGATAGCTAGCGAAAAATGTTAGGATACAAAAGTTGTAGGGTTTTTCAAAATCCATTAAACTAATGAAAAATTAAGTATACAGGATGAGTCAAAAAGTCAGGACGAAACAAAGTTGCTTTTTCTCTAATGGGACGCCCTGTATATTATTCCACATTTCAATTCTGCTCGAAATTCTGAACAAAATTGATGAAGCGCTTCATTTCCTAAATTCAACCGATTTCGAGATATCGAATTTTGAAAATAACTTTTTACTACTCTCAAATTTATTAAAGAAAAAGCACGAAATGATGCATATTTATTATGAAAGTCACAAAAGGTGGAGTATGTGGATATTATGATTACAATTTAATTATAATTTTTTTACAAAAAATAAAAAAAGCATTATTGTTCAGGGTTGATTAAAATGCAATTAAAACAATAAAATGTATTTTTTAATGAATGTTCAGGATATTTAAAATTTTATGAAAACAATACCTAGTTGAGACAGGAGGAAAAGAGAGAAAACAAGTTTCAATAAACAACAAATTTTTCTGTGAAATTCTATTTAATAAGGTGCTCAAAGTGTTTACCATGTACCTCCTGACAGTAATGAACTCGCTGAACAAAATTTTGTAGTGAATCTAAAATCATGTGAGGAGGAATGGTAGAAATTTCATGCCTTATTCTTTCTTGCAACTCTTCGATATTTGGCGGCCTATTTTTGTAGACTACATTTTTTATGTGACCCCATAGAAAAAAGTCAAGTGGGGTCATATCGGGAGACCTAGCTGGCCATTCAATTGCTCCCCTGCGTCCAATCCATTTATTAGGAAAAGTTTCATCTAGATATGCCGGATAATTTATTATGAGTTATTTTCAAAATTCGATATCTCGAAAACAGTTGAATTTAGGAAATGATGTGCTATATCAATTTTGTTCAGAATTTCGAGCAGAATTGAAATGTGGAATAATATACAGGGCGTCCCTTCAGAGAAAAAGCAACTTTGTTTCGTCCTGACTTTTTGACTCATTCTGTATACTTAATTTTTCATTAGCTTAATGGATTTTGAAAAACCCTACAACTTTTGTATCCTAACATTTTTCGCTAGCTATCTTACTTTAGGAAATAATCGACCGTTTCCATACATATCAGCGACCCTGTATATGGAATGGGCGAGATCCCAAACTCGTGAATTTGATTAGAACGTGCTTATAGCTGAAGTATAGTGGTTTAATATCATGTAGGTATTTTGGTCGAAATGTTGAAGAAAACCAATTGCTAACTTGTCGACGTTTTGAAACCCAAGCAGCAATTCAACATTGCGACGACGTGCTTAAAAAAGTTGCGCCACCAAACATGAGTTGCATAGTCGACCTTTAAGTTCAATTTATAAACTCCGCTGCCGTAGCTACAGTTGACGCTCCAGTTACTGTTCGTAGATGGAATGTGCTAAAAATAAACATAAATTCCGCAGCTGACGCAGATGCCGTCGGATTTCTTTGTCAATACATTTTGGAACGGTAGCGTCAACTGTAGCTACGGCAGCGAAGTTTATAAATTGAGCTTAATACTACGTTGTCACAACCCTGTTTTGCACCAATTTGGTCAATCATTTTTGGGTTTTTGGAACGTTTCATTTTCAACTGTAGGTAGCAGTTAGTCGTTTCCTAAACATTGCTAAATTTACCAAATACAACGACACAACTCTTGCGAACTCTTGCGCAGCGATGACAGTTCAGAAATTAGTGAATATTCCAACCAAATCTTTACTGATTACCAAAATGGACACTTCTGACGACTACTAAAAAAACTTTCACTCATTTGCTCATGATAGAGGTACCTACTCTATTTATATTGCCGGAAAATAACGATTTTCAAACAGAAATTATCAACGCATTTCAGTTTACTGTTAAATATACTATTGTTTTACGGCAAAAAACGCGCGCGCCTTCAATCCGATGCGAATTTCTCAAAACTCGAAGATAAAAAAACATAAAAAATAATTTGGTTATATGATATTTAAAGTTAATATTTATCCAAAATCGTACTATACGTGATACAATAATATATGAATCGTTTCTAGAAAACCGTTCAACTTTTGTTAATATTTGTTTATGTTTGTTTATGTCCCAAATTTCAATATAGCCGACTATGTTTCCGAAAATAATTACGCTTCAAATATGGCGTAGTATTATAATAGGCGTCATCGCGACCTATGATATCAGATAACTGAAAAATATACTAGCTTTCAACCTTCGTCATCCAGACATGAACTATAACCAAAACGCGACTAAAGTTGGTTTTCCGACCAAAAACTGAACGAAGTCCAACTAACGAACACACCTCGCTCCACATTTTAAAACAGGCTTTTCTGTGTCATACACTTTCAGTAGTGTTCTTCGAAAAATTAGCTGCTTTCCTCAATCTCTGCATCCAGGTTATAGCATTTGTTCCAATAGAAATGAAGTTCTCCAAACTGCATGTCTGGCATAATTTCATTAATAAAATTTTGAGGTTAGGTTGGATCAAGTTTTTCTTTTTCAATCATTCGATTTTCACTTGTAATCTCCATAATACACATCGATCAGAATTTTTGAATAAATTAGTCACCCAACTGCCAACAAATGTCCTCGCAAATGTCACTATTCTGTTGAGCACGTTCAAGGAAGATATTTACAGAACGATTTTGGAATTTATGTCAAAAAAATAACAATATAAGCAATTAAAGAAAAGTCTGTGGCAAAAAAACTCTTGTTTTGATGCCAAACCACAAAAAAAATAGTTTTTCTTTTCCTACTAGATATTTATTCTTTCTTCGAAGTAATTCAGCCAAGAGTATGTCCTTGTTGTCATGGAGCATGTCCTCTATAGTGAATATTTGGATAACTTAACTGCAAAGATATGACTCCACGAAAACGTTTACAATTTTTTTTTAAAATTGCCCACTGCCAAGTTAAATCTCACAAGGTCGGCTCAACTTCGGGAAAACGTTGAACATAACTAGAGTTATCACTTAAACGTTTTTAGAACGTTACTCCTATTCCCAAAATTTTAACTACATGAAGTCGGTTAGGTTTAACCTTGTAACAACGTCGTCGGTTATAACTTAAGTCATGCTCAATACTGATGCAACGTTGTCCGGTGGTTTAGAGAGCGTCGTTTCATAAATGACTGATTTCCACACCAAGTATAACGTTAATTTTGGTTATCGTCGCCAAAATGCTCCTTGATTTAAAAATCAACTTTAACGCCTAGACACTAAAAGTTTTGCTTAACAACATACAGATTGATCATTTTATTTTGAGAGTAAGAGAAACGTCAAATTCAAGAGCTGATTTCAAAACAAAAATGGACGACTTTTGAGTATAGGTTGCAGAAAAACAGTCGGGCTTTCGTAGCAGGCATTCATGATGTGGCTCTGTTGTTATTAGTATTCGTGATGATTTTTTGAAGGCTTCAGAAAGTGATGATTGTGTGCTAGCTGTATTTCTAGATTTAAGGAGTGCTTTTGAAACCGTATGTAGAACAAGCTTATTAAATAAAATGCAATAACTGGTTTTGTTCATATTTGTCAGATAGGGTTCAGAAAACCAAATATAAAGATTGTATGTCTGAATGCATAGTATCTGTAGAACATGATGGTGTCCTTCAGGGAAACAGTTTAGAGCTCTTTGTTATTATTTATTTGAATGACATTGTCAATGTATTGAAAGAAAGTAAAGCTGTACGCTGTACAGTTTGCAGATGACACAATGATAAATGGTATAGGTAGGAATATCAATGAAATACAGATAAAAATGAATACTGACTTGAAGAACATCTCTTTAAGTGGCTATATGATAATAAACTCTGTATGAATACGTCAAAATTTTGCATTTATGGAAAAAAATAAATAAAATGAGAAAAATATGGATAATAATATGATTAATGAATAAAACGATCACTCATGAAAACTTATGGCGATAATGCATAAAAGGTGACATTTGAAATTACTTTCATATTCGTCACATTCGTGTAGGCATAAATATCAATGAAATTGTTTTTGCAAATGGAGAAAATTCAGTGAATAGACAATAATATCGAATCGTCACCACCTGAAATTATAGAGGCCCGTGAAATGGAAATATTTATGATAGTAGGAAAAATGGTGTACAAAACTCGTTGGAAAGTGCATTTACTACACTCGTTTCCTGGGAAATATGATGTCACTTCCCACACTTGATATGTATTATAATATTTCATATGAAGTCGTAGGAAAATGTGCAAAATACTTCTTTGATAATCTGTTTAACATGAGCCAAAAATAGTCTCTAGCTATAACCAGAGGACTATGACAATATCCAGTGTGATCAAGGTGGATATAGGATGGTGAAACTGCTTCTTATTAACAAGCACTAAAAATAACTGTAGACCTTTGCCTACTTGATTTCATACCATTGTAATATTTCCTGAAGTTATCAGAGATGGCGCAATACCTTGTGTCGGTAAAACATAAACTGTGCTTTTGTCAGTGTCATCTGTTCTAGAAGAAAAAAATACCGATAAGAGTAAAAATATTGATAATTATTATAGATTCACTGAAAATATACTGTTTCAATTCACGCCTGTCAGATTGGATCCACAGAAATACATAAGCTACAGAAATCTTCCTTGAAATTCGATCTTACCGCCATGTTCATTCAAGTCGTCAAACGTCAACCTTCTTAAACGGTCTACAACTTTTGCACAGAGCTGTTGCCAATGCCTGAAACAATGTCAATGTCATCAATGTTCGAGAATATCACGTCAATCGATTCTCACATCTAGAAATAATGAGGATAATACGATTTCGTGCTTCCCCTATCATCCTGGAGAAACTCTCTAAACGTTCGGACCTGATGAAGCTCTCTGAGTTTGAAGAGTCACGGTAGGCAACACTTTGCCCGAATTTACTAGGTACTCAGCATTTCTACTCGCTAATGAGATTTTGGCATGGAATTTCTCTTAATCGGCCTAGGATAATACATCAGATACCCCGTCACATGTCTGAGAGTATAAATGGAGCTCGGTGGGACACAAATTGTTTGTCTTCTATCGACCACACCGGCGTTGATTAATGCATTTAGCAAGTTCAGCACGATAGTGGACCGATGTTATAATAGTGTGTTATTCAACAAGAACATAATGATGGCTATTACCCACGAAAATGAGAATTGCAGTACGAGCCATTATGCGCGAAAAGAACACCATACTTTATTTACAGCTATCTAAATATCAAAACATTTTTGGAGGTACTCATTTTTTGATCACCATTAAAGCGTCAATTATTACTGGAAATTTTTTCGACAACACTAATTTACTACAAGATATTCGTGTTGAAAAAAAATTTACAGTTGTTAATTGGAGCTAGAGTGGTATTCGGTAAGAAAATTTCACACTATATTATTTCACAATATTATTCAGTCGCAGCGTTGAAGAGATAGGGAAGGTTCGACCCACGCTTCTCATTGGTCTAGACGCGTGGTTAGTTGACCGGTCGGCTGTGTATAAATAGTAAAATAAAATACAAAGTTGTCGAGACTGACTGTTGGTGGATATATATTTACACTGCAGAGTGCGCACCTGTTTCACCAAAGGAATCGCTATTAGTATTTGAAGTTAGGTAAATGTGAATGTAATTTGTTTTCGAATACACCGTAAACATATCGTGCTAAATCTGAGCTCGCAGTGTATTTGGTACGACAATTCCATGAATAGAAAACTTATTTCAATTCAACTTCATTTAAACAAACTAAAAGAACAACAAGTAGATAAATAAATATTTACAAATCTCGACATACTTACTATTATTAGTTGGTGTTTGCAAAAGTATTCTCGAAATGATACACAGTGTATTTATTTATAAAATGATTTATTCAATAAAATATATATAAGTATTTTATAAAAAGAAATAAGCTATGTACTTATAGTCTGGCAAGATATAACACACATTCTAAAATACAGATTGCATTATCGAAATTGTTAGTATTTCAGTGATACTAATCATGCAATCGTTGGAAATCTGTCGTAGTCATTGGCGTAGTTTGATAGTGGATGTGCAGGTCTGGATTTAGATGTATATATTCTACGGTACCGAAAATATGGTATATATCTGTATCTAACTTCAGCAGTCTCCAAATTATCGTTATCTGGTAGATTCTTTGGGTCTTCTAAATCTTCCAAACCATTCATTCTGTTGTCGAAGTCAATCAATGCTTCTCTTTTAGTGAGCTTCACTGGGACAACAAGCATTTCTAGTGAATTTTCGAGCATCTTCTGGATTTCAGGGTCTGATCCGAGGGGATTGCTAAGTGTTGGATATATTATTGAGCATGATACGATTATCTGGAATTGAAAAAAAATAATTTTCCTAATAAAAATGAGAAAAAATATAATAAGTTTCTAGTTAGTACGGGAAGTTAGTTAGTTTTAGCAAAGATTGAACATTTATAAATGTTCAAAAATTATTAACATTTCAGCAGATGCTTCTGAATAGACAAATTAAGTAAATTTCTTTATTCTTATAATGTGTATTGCACTTCGTCAAGTGGAACTCATTGAAGCTTTGAAACAACATTGTGAATTTATATTCTGATCAACACAACATATTCCTTACAAAAAGTTGAGTAGTTGAGTAGGTACCTACAATAAAAATTGGTTATCTTCGTGTTCAGATAACTATTTTACGAATTTCATTAACATTGATTAGGTGCTACTAACATATAATGTAATAAACCCTTCACGGTATTCACGTTTAAAAAACCTCTTGTTTTCCAAAACATCAAAAACCCAGTGAAAATAAATGAATTTGTCAGACTTCTACTTACATAAAAAAATAATTCCATTTTGAATATGACAATAAATTTCTATAGAAATACCGAAGATTGGAGGACACTATTTTGTAAGTTGGATTCGAATATGAACACTGACCATGCTTCATGTTTAGCTCTGTTATATACCAAGAAAACAATACCATTGTATGAAGAAGCAATATTACTAAATTGATTTCCTGAAAATATCTTACTTTGACTCATCATAGTGTTTGTTTGAGCTACTGCTGTCAATATATGACTGAAAGTTCTCAGTAAGTAAATCATCACCATGTTGATTGTTAGTCACAATGATTGGTTGTTGCTAATTTGAGAATGTAGGTAGGTACTGTTCACTTTGACCATTTCATATTTTCATCAATTGATTTTCGCTATACCATTTCCGATAGTTCTAAAAATAACCAGATTCACTTATGGATTTTAATTATTAGCGGGTTAAATGTTGTGTGGAAATCCGATTTGTCAACAATAAATTCCAATGATAGAAACGAATATTTTTTTATGAAACGTCTTAGATGAATGTAAACGAAAAATTTTGGTGTATCTGAGGCATGAGAGGAGAGCGAGGAGGAGAGTTGTTCAGAGATACTCTATACCTAGACTTTTTATCATAGTCCGACATTTTATTATGCATATCAGGGTGTCCAGAAAGTCTTACCGAACGGAAGGGAGTTAGTGTCCTTTGAAGATGACGATGTCAAGTCAATTTTTCTTCAAATAACTCATACGATCTCTTTATTGAAATAACTAGCTGTCATGAAAAAATTGATTAGCTGTCAATTTCGGGAGGGGTAATTTGGTTTGAGGTAATATTGGTTGAAGCGACGTAATATAACGTAGTATAACCATAGAAATCATGATTTCTACATATATCTAATAATAACTATATAGGTAACATGGATACCAGAGCTGAAGCCGAAAAATAAAACAAATGACAGTCTGCGGGACCAATCGCGAATATGCGCATGCGCAAGTTTGAATTAAGAATCGACATTCTTTTTCATCATGGAGGAGAGTAGCTTTCTAGTGAGCGACAAACGTATGATAATTATTAAAAATCAATCAAATGTGTCACGTAACCTTCAATTCGATGTTTTTCTTTCATCATGACATATATTTTTCAAATATTCATTCATTGATGGATTGTTGGACGATATTGAATAATAGTTGATGATAAATGCAGAAATGGATGTGTTCTACAAAGCGATACTTGCGATTTGCTGAGAAACCTGTCACGATAAAGTCATCGGAACAAGATTCGTGGGCTAATTTTTGATCAATCACTGTTATCACTCACTAATCACATCTGTAAACAATCAGTAAGTACATTAATAACTATATTAACGCTCTTTTACATAATTTGTGTTAACAAATATACATAACCTATGAAATTCTGAAAACGTCAGTGGATTTCAACTCGTCAAAACCCGCGCTTGCGCACAATTCATCATTAGCAAGCCAGACAGTCTTTTGTTTTTCCAAAACTGGCTTCATTTTCGCGTGAAGAGAAGAATAGGTGTTATCCATATAGTTGTTATTATATATATGGATTTCTATGAGTATAACTATGTGTAGTTTGTTTAACCCACTCGTATATATGGACATTTTGAGAAATAAAAATATCAGCGAATGTTGCTAAATACCTCCAGTGACTAGAAGATGCAATTAATATCTTCAGTAAAGTGGTGGATCATTTTTGGACATTTCTTTCGAGTTATTTCTGTGAATACTCAAGTTTTTTTTATCGTTTCTGTCAAAATTTCGAAAATTTATTTTGAAATATGACGTTCATTGCTTCCTTGGTGTAACTCAACAATGTTATCTGTTGAAAACATTATTGAAACTGAAAAATTCTGATTGTGGTTCGTTTCTGCATTTTAAAAAGGAAAAACAGTCCATCCATCAATTAAAAATATCAAACACAGTTTGAAATTGAATGTCTGGTACACTACGAGCAGAAAACAACTACTTTCCTGGCAAATACCACGCACAACATTGAATTATATCTGCTCGTGGTCCATGCAACGATTCAAACTGTGAATGCAGATCGCAAATGTTTCTTTCTTCCTAAGACGTGACAATTGACAAATTCATATCTAGACAGGCTTATTGGCCCTCATCAGTGTAGGGTAGTTATCCGAGTAGAGACCGTGAGGTGCGATCAAATAGACGCGATCCACTCGAAGCGTTGCCTGTCCCAATGAAGTGGTAGAAAATGAAAAAAAAAATTAGTTTCACAGGTAAATACCTACAGGAACAGATTCCATAATATTCAGTTTGTCTTCACACCAATGGACTCTTAGCCTATAAACTGTTGATTACTACTGATTGTAGTAGCTCAAAAGTGCCAGGTACAAAAAATATGATAGTTACTTGAGCTTACTAAGTGGAAAAGAAAACTATAATTATAGAGGTTTTTCAGGTAGCTGCACGAACAGATTCATAGCGCATCATAGCTTTGTAAGAAATTATTTAGGCCTTCAAATTGGTAATTTTTACTCATTCTGGTTGCATGGAAATACCATTTCAAAATAGAAAATAGTATATTCTACAATTTTAAATAAGTTTTGAGTAACTACAAGTGCTAGAAACTTGTTTCATTTCGCGTTTTTCTTAAAGTGCGTTGTATATTATATATATATTTTATTATTAGACATAGACACTCAATTGCATTTTCGCCATTAAGAAGAGAGGAGGTGTCCGAAGAATATAGAAAACATCTCAGCTTTGTATTTATAATGTATCAAAACTAAATATTATGTGAACAAATAGAAACCAGTCTGTCAAAAATGGTCTGTTATTGTGAACGTTTCAGTATAGTTCGCTGTTGGGTATCCTACGGGAAAAAATTCCACTAAAATACCTGCGTTGCCATGGTGATCTGTCAAAATAACGTACCTATTTTGATTGGTTCAAAATTACAGGTGTAAGGAGGTAGAAAGAAACGTTTGCATTCTGTATTCACTGAGTCTGTGCGTTGTTTCCTGCACGTTGTCTATCAATTATTCAAACTTTGTTTAAAATTATAAATTGACCAAAAAGTGAAAAGCCTTCCCTTCATTTTTGAAAACTGAAAAAATACCATATAAATTGGCTCCACATTTTGGAATGACATACAAATCAACGATCATCAAACACAGTAAGAGATCATTACAGATCATTCATACATATCAACATCCAGAAAACCCAGAAAATGAACTGCTGTAATAAAATGTTTCATAATCACTTCCAATCGTCCGAGTGATTTTAAATTTCGAGTAGATAGTTTGTTTATTATAGAAAAAAAATGGCCGCTCCATCAATATGGCGGATAACGTTCGTGGTAATGGTTCTTATCTATTCATAATTGAAGACCCCGGTGCAATAACCGGGCAAATCCAATTTTTTAAAATGTTGGGGAATCGATAAAAACTTAATATTTCTTAGAAATTTAAAAAAAAATGATGCTTAATGGTAATAATTCTTTAGAGTCACGTGAGATAAGCTGTATTTACCTAGATACTAATTTTCATTCACATTGTAGAAGCTGAAAAAGAAGTTTGAAAAAATGGAGTTGCCTGTTTCTTGCCCCAAAAAGCCAAAATTCTGAAAATATAGTCAAACTCGCGTAGTAATCATTATGCTTTTTGATCGAAAATGAAATATATAACACAAAATATTGTGAACATATAGTATTTCAAACATAGGAAGAATCGCTGACGTTTCCTGTGTCTTGAACTTCGTGACCATTGCCGGAATTTGTATCCTCTTCGTCAACAGTTATGTTTTGAAACATGCGGTTATAATAACCTTGATCATTTAGGGGTACATACTTTTGTACCAAATCTTTCAGATTTTTAATTTTTTCAGGGTTTATATCCAAAGGTGTGAAGTATGCTTAATTAATCGGCATTGAGAGTCCTTTTTCGTTAAGAGAACATTTTGTGAAATTTGTTAAACCCGAACTCACAGAGCATTCAATAAACTTGTTATTCTTGGTGTACTTCATCACCCTATAAGTTGATATAGCGAATTTTTCTCTTTTTTGTCCTTTAGGGGCTGATTTGATAAGTTGTTTGAAATGGTCCGAAAAGTTTAGTATCATGCCTTGTTCTACAGATACTACTCTGAATTTTTTTGAAGTTTCTCGTACTAACTTCATCCATTCCGACGGTAGGTATATTCTTTCCCACTTCCTTTTATTTTTTTCTATTAGTCCAAATGACCTATCGCACGGTAAAAAAACTATATCCTGGTTCCGGATACTGGTGATGTATTTCACTCGTTCTGCCATTTATTCTGCCATCACAACTTATTGCATGAAACAAAGAATCAAACTAATCAAGCCTCACGCTACACACGATGGAAGACGCGGTAAGTCTTGCCGCTAATATCCTCTCCGACATCTCCCACTACACGCGTACATTTCGGTGCTAAAATGTGGTAACTCCTGGAGTTGCCCGACTCTCGCACCGTAATGGCTTATCAGGTAAATCCTTTCTCGTGTTAACTCAATAGAAAAATGTTTGATTTGCTTGATTCTTGCACCAAAAGATGCACAATAAAAAATTCTAATGTTAAATACAATAACTCAATTTCGGCATAAAATGGAGTTGCCCGGTTCTTGCACCGAGGTCTTCAATTGGTATATGGAGGATATCGGGATTGATAATATCATTTTTTTTGACAAGAATAAAAAAATCATAGCGGCTCCAAATGTATATAAATAAGATTATTCAGTCGAAACATTGAAGCATCATAACCACATTTTGTACAAACAGTGAGGCATATCTTAAATGTTTCTGTGAAAAACTGTATTACGAAAACAGCTTGTGACTTATAATCAAAGCTAAATTTTCAAGAAAGGCCCTGTTCGTTATTTATGCAGGGAAGTGTGCTCGATCAGACAGGTTAGGATCCACACATGGGTCTAAAAAGTACACAGTCCGCCCCTGTGTGAAACCTGAGTCCATCGCATACATTTAGTAATACATTGATTGACGTCATAACTGTCACGTATCTTTGATTCGAAGAGCAGTGAAGCTGTTTGATAAAGTTACGTATACTCCATTAAGTTGACATCTAGCATATCCACTCCATTGACAGTAGAAAGAGCGTTTTTACTGGAAATGCCTGTAATGGAATCACGATCTAATATTTGGCTTCGTCCTCGATATTTGTACAAATATCGTTCCCGAAAGAACATGAATGACATCCCATTATTCGAGCGCTGGGATATTATTTTTCTAACTCAATCGATTGCAGTACCTATTGCATCAAGAAAGCTTCACCATTTCTTTGATAAAAAACAAATTAATATCGAGCATTCGATGAAAAGAGGCGGTATGGCATTTCAAAACATCTCTAACACTGGTAGCATTTTTAAATTCAGCTGCTTATAGAGATTCCGAAAATTGAATAATATGGGTAACTAACTACAGTTCCACACAGTAAAAAAACTTGGGTGTTATTTCAATCAAATGGATTTCAAAGCAATCTCCGACGAATACAAAGTTGTGTCTTTTTTATTATACATTTCGCAATTGGGTGTTGAGAGGTGTTAATTCCGATCTTAGCAGAGAAAAATGACACAGATGTAGTGAAGTAGAATGATTCCGAAACATAAAATCATAAGAAACACCAAATGGTTGAAATTCTATATTCTCAATGGTGTTATCATTGATGCTAACGCATAGAAAACACCTATTATATAATATTAACACCAAGTTACACCGTCTCATATCACGATAGAATCGAGGCGGTGTATAAATCATTTAATTTGGTGGCAATAATCATTCGTTGAGTATTACGTCCTAAAAACACCAGTTTTGATATAACTTGATGAAAATATTGCATGTAATCATGTGAATGGTGTGAATTTCATGCACTCAAGTGTTCGATCTTAGAACCTTATAACTTTTGCCAATAGATGGCACTGAGGTCCTTTCTACCTAGGAATATATTGGTTGATTTTGATATAGATCAGTATCAATTCAATTGGCCTATGCTCTAGTGCCACTGATAAACTGTTCGTCATCAACCGAATTGCCTCTAGATTCGTTATACAACCTAGTGAAAAACACCGGGGATGGTGAAGAAAAGAACTGATTCGCCTGATGAGAACACTCATGATATGATATTATGGTGTTCCTTCCTACCAAAAAGTATTCGTATAAGTTACTGCTCAATGTGTAAACGCACCGAAGAGAATTTCGTAACTAGTGTTACTCACAACTGGTTTTGATTATCAAAAACACCTATGGGAAAGGTCACATAACACCTACAGTGGTGAATAATATGCCGGTGTTTACTGAAACTTAAACAATCAGGACCTCAGGGGACACCAGACGGTGTTAGCTGGTGTGTGCTGGTTCATTTTCTTGAAAAGAACTCTAAATATCCTGGCGCAGCATCCTATTCAAGAACAAAGATTCAAATAATTCAACTCAATCATCATTTCAAGTTTTTTCAACCTCAATAACCTTTTTGAGGCCTGGGATTCCAAGACTTCGTACGAAGTTCCTGACTTCTGAGAACGTTGAGAAGGTATCTTCCAGAAACTCAAGCCTTTTGCAGAAAAGCGCTGAGCATTCCCAAAGCAAAATTCTGCATTTTCAGTAAAGTTCTCGCATCTCTCTGATCTGCCTATCTTTTTTAGGTGAAAGGGCTGTTAGCTTGTCTTGGAGATAGGCTGAATAGTATTTCCTCTTGTCTCTCTTAACACTTTATCCCTGTGAGATTTCGTTTAATCTATTTTCTAGCGTCGAAATCTCCTTTCTAGTGGTCTAGTGGTCTTTCTAGAGTCCTCAGAAGGGAACCTGCTTTTGCTTGAAAGATGTTTGGGTGTTACCAAGCAGTTTTGCATGACAATCCATCCAGTTTTTAACTATTCTAACAATAATTTATATGTCACAGCGCACTTGGGTCCATAACAAGTTTTGATTATAGTTTAGTAGCAACATAACAGCAATTGAAAAATATATCGTATATAAAATTCAACGAAACTTACATCATCGATAATATTATTCGACTCGAGCTGATGAAATATCTGGAACACTCAGGTATTGTCAATGATAGGCAAATATGGCTTTCGTCATCAGAGATCAACTGGTGACCTGCTCGCTTACGTCTCACATTTATGGCAGCTATCTATTGAAAAATATGGAGAAACTTTAGCCGTGGCATTAGATATTTCCAAGTCATTTGATCGAGTTTGGCACCAGGGACTCCTCGCCAAGCTTCCATCTTATGGTTTGCCCCTCAGCTGTGTTCTCTGCTCGCTAGTTTTCTCTCAAACAGGTCTCTCCATGTAGTGGTCGATGAAGTTTCATCTGATACTCTACTCATAAATGCTGGTCCTACTTCACATCAACGATTTGTTGGAAGCAAATTCATGTACTATACACAGCTTCGCGGATGATAGTACCCTCCATACCGCTTTCTCTTCCAGGGCTCCTATATCAGCTCGTCAAACCAGAAATGAACGAGGACGAAATGTTAACAAAATAAATATGGACTTAGCAACAATTCTCGAGTGGGGATCTAATAACCTGGTAGAATTCAATGCAAACAAAACACAAGCATGTATTTTCTCTAGGAATGCCGATCACACTGTCAACATAATTCAGTCATACCATTGAAGTCATCCATTTCGATGCTTGGCGTTACTATCAGCAATAACCTTTCTCGGGAAAATCACGTGAGGTCCATTGCCAAAAGTGCATCCCAAAAACTTTCTGTTATCTGTTTCGAGCCAAGAGCAATTTCACTCCCAGTCATCTACTCATGATCTATAAGGCACAGATCCGACCTGTCCTGGAATACTGTTTCCATATCTGGAGTGCGGCACCTAAACATATCTTGAAACTACTGGATTCTGTTCAAAAAAGGACAATTCGTCTCGTCGGTGATGCCTCGCTTACAAACTCGCTCACTTCTCCGGAACACCGTGGAAAAATTGGCGATTCACCTCTATTCTATAGACATTTTCATGGGCGATGCTCTTCTGAAATATCAACAATCGTTCCTCCATTACCAGTCTCTTCGAGATTAACCCGCCAAGTTCAGTCTTCCCAACCCTTCGTGGTCACTTTAGAGACCTGCAGAACGTCCCTTTCCAAAGAATCGTTCATCCAACGAACAACGAGACTTTGGAACTCATCGCCTAGGGAAGTGTTCCCCGAGGCATACGATCTGCAGAAATTTAAGAAGAACACCAACTAATTTCCCTTGGTTCTCACGATGTTCTCTGAACATTACAGGAGAACCCGAACATAAAAAAAAATGTTCTCAAGTGTTTCACAAACTCAAAAACATCTTTGATATTGAATGTCCCAAAATTATTGCTGGTATATTTTTCCTCTGGATAATATGTCTAGGTACTAAAACAACAATTCTGCAAATGTTCAAATTGAAGTAACGAAAAGAAGGACAAACATGAATAACTGAATAACCCGATTGTTATCCTTTTCTTTGTTTGTTATCCTGTATTTGCATATGACTATGAATATTGAAAAAGCGAATAAGTATGTTGTAGATACTATCTCTCCTTTTCTCTCACTTCTCGACTTCCTTATTCCTACAACCGAAAATCCAAGATCCAATAACATTTTGTCGAGGCAGATTCAATATTCAAGATTTCATTCATGATATTCATTTCGAGTAAGTGGATTCACTTTGGAGGAATCCAATGGTTTTGCCAATGTAATAAATCCGGGATTTATCGTTTTACAGACAAAAGGGCGCATAAAGCAATACCTGGAAACTGTTTTCGCGATTACTTGAAACAGGAACGAGACGATATCCTGTGGGATAGAATATATTATATCAGCATACCTGGGAGAGGGAAACTTCAGATTAGCAATATCCACGATTATTTCAGGTATTTGAGTAAATATACGAGGTGAGCCGATCAACTCCGAGACTCTAGATGCCTGAAAGTTAATCTTTTGACTGCACGGAAGGAAAACCTACAATGATTGTAGAACATCGTGCAATATATACAGGGTCACTCACGGTCGATGGTAGGTTAGACGTTTCTGGAGAACAGGACGTAAGGTTATTCTGAAAATTTGGTTTTTTGGGTAATCAGTTTTGTTCTATCGATCTAAAATATTTTCTGCGTTGCGGCGTTGCCGCTTTTATCGAAAAGTAGCAACAAATTTGTTATTTCAAATGGAACACCCTGTATTTTGTTACATTCTCGAATTTTCCCTGGACGAGCTGAATTCTTAATACTTCCTATTTTATTCAGAGAAAATTTTAAATTTGTGAATTTGCCTTCAGCTGCATCACAAGTTATTGTCTTGTCAAAAATTGAATGCATTTTCTGTTTCAATATAAAGTTCAAACACTTCAAACTATAACTGTGTAAATAAAAGGACCTTCATTAATAATAAATAGTGAAGGAAATATGATGTCCTGGCGATATCTCAATAACCTCTTATTGCTCTTATTAATATAATGGTACATTTTATTGTATTAATTCTGTTGGTATTAGTATTGCATGCAAGAGTCAATTATAGCCACATAATTTTTGATTGTCCTATATGTTTCACTCAAACCACCAAATTGTGACTATTTACAGTTTGTTGGATAGCTTTATTTGACATCCCTCCAAGAGTACTTTGAAAACGGTATTCATACCTCTGGAGTATATTGAAACTACGTGCTTTTATATCGAATAAATAGTAACGTTTCAGTTGAATTTGTTATGCAACCTTGCTTTATTCAAGTTGGCCTATACAGGGTCGTAACAATATTACTTCTTTTACTGGGTTCGTGAATATTTAAGCAGAAGAAAGAGTGATGATGGGTGTAAAAATAAAGGCAATTATTACCACAGAGTACAAATATCTAGTTATCATTTTGAATCAATTGGACAGGCAGGGTTGGCGAATATACCTAAATAGAATTTCTTACATGTTTCGTGGGTGAACACAATCATAGTAGCTTTTCTATAATATTTCCTGAAGTATGGAAATTACGAGTATTGAACTGAATACCGGCACAACAAGATGACTTATTCAATGTACGAAAACCGAACTGTCTGATAGTTATCCATCTTTCACTGTTCTGCAAATTCATCACGTTCACCTGTATCACACTTTACGAGGGCGGCACTGAGATTACACTAACCATAGATCTTATTGCTTACGCTAGATCCGACATCCTGTAGTAATTTTTAGGTCAAGAGGGGTCTGCAAGAAAGTAGGTACTACATGATCACGTGGTACAAGACATGTATGGACAAAAATGGAATCGACCAATCATTGGCCTAGTACTTTCAACCCCCCCGGATCTACAAAACAAGTAACCTGGATACCGGATCTAGCGTAAGCAATAAGATCTATGATACGAACTGAAAAACTTTGTCTGAACTGAATGATGAACTGCTTTCTGAATTCTGATTCTAGTTTAGGATTCTAGTTTCGTGGTTCATGGCGATTTTGCCAAATGTAAACCATTCTAAAAGCGTCGTCATACAAAGAATACTTAATATATCAATTTCAAAATAAATCTGATCATAGTTTGGCGCTTTCTGAATTACTCTTCGTTCAAGATAATATGAATATAAGTTGGTTGATGGTTACTAGAGTAATTAGTTTTTGCGTTTGGGATCTCATGCCCATAAATTAGACACTTCAACGTAGGTCTACTCATCGTGCTATGCTTCGTATGTCTTTAATAACTGTTCATATCATTTATTTCATTATAGTAATAATATTAGCTTAATTTCATGGTCATAACAAAGTAATTACTTTTTTAAGTAAGCTACCAGATAAATATTGACCTCAACATTTATACTTATATATTTTACCACTTAGGTTCGCTGTATTATTTTATGCACGACCTGGCGTAAAATGGCACTTTATCGCCCGGTTGTGCGGGCGTAAAATAGCACTTTATCGCCCTCGGACCACTTTACCGCCCGCCGATCGTAAAATGGCACTTAACCGCCCGCCGGACAATAAATTATCAATTATTCGCATCCTCAGCTGTTTTACTGATTTCTGGTGGAGTCCAATTCATACTTTCTTCGTCACTGGAATGCATTTCGTAATTACTATTGTCTGTATTGACAGCAAATATGGCTACTAGCCTATTTATTCACCCATCAGTCTGGAACATGAGCAAATTGTAAACCCTCAATAACTCCCTTATTATAAGAGATAGAGAAAAAGTAAAAACACTCTCATGAAATTCTTTTTCGAGAGGAACATCATGTGCGTAGCAAAAAATATTTTAAATGGGTTCAAAAGGTATTTAAGCATCGTTTTGTGGTCTATAAAAGCCTATTTCATGCCCTTGATACCTAAATAACTTTTAGAAAGAGAAAAATAGTCTAACCAATTAGAATATCAAACATAAAAAAGGAAAATAAAAAAGGAACATAAATATCTCAAAGTCATCTCCACAACATTATTAGAATAATCTAACATAACAAGGTAGAAAACGAGCAGAAAACAACTACGTAGTCTATGCATCAATTCATATAAATGAATAAAAATACAAATATTTCTTTCTTCGAACATGCGTTTATGCTCCCAACGAGACCGGTTTCGGGCTTATTGGCCCTCATCAGTACAGGGTAGTCAACCGTGTAGAGATCCTGAGATCTCCACACGAGGCGAGGTCTGAATCGATGGAAGCATCCACGCATATTTGATAGCAGTGAGCCGTTCCCCAAGCAGTGTATGAAGACGGCGACACCAAGCGGCGAAGAAAGAAACACTCCTTGATAAATTTCCCATATAGAAGATATGAGAGTGGCTGGGTTGCTCGACTAGCCAATTGAATCAAAGGGAATAGCCAAAAACTCTAAGTGGAGTGGTGGTGTGTAAAAGGAAAATAAATATTTTAAAGTCATCTCCACAACATTATTAGAATAATCTAACATAACAAAGTAGAAAACGAGCAGAAAACAACCACGTTCCTGGCAAATACCACGCAAAATATTGAATTATATCCACTCGTAGTCATTTTTGGCTATTCCCTTTGATATCAAACATTCTGGTAGACTACGAGCAGAAAACAACTACTTTCCTGGTAAATACCACGCAGAACATTGAATTATATCTGCTCGTAGTCCATGCAACGATTCACACTATTTCTATCTTCCTAAGATGTGACAAATTCACATCGAGACAGGTACGCTTAACAACCTACATACCGGTTTCGGGCTTATTGGCCCTCATCAGTGCAGGGTAGTTATCCGAGTAGAGACCGTGAGATCTCCACTCGTAGCGTTGCCTGTCCCAATGCATTTTCGTCGCGTATATTTGACAGCACGGAGCCGCGTTCCAAGAGACAATTGGAAGTGGCGACACCATGCGGCAGAAGAAAGAAACACTCCAGAAAAAAATCTCCCAAGTAACAGAACTTGGAAGTGGCTGAGAGCTCGACTAAGCTAATACCAGACATTCATTTCAAACTATGTTTGATATTCTAATTGGATAGACTATTTTTCTCTTTCTAAAATTTTTGTCTAATTTATGGCTTTTCCATTTTTCACATGAATAAGTATTTTAATATACTCATCTCATATTAATCTTCTTGTCATAAAACCTGTAATAGTTTTTGAGATACATTAAAGATTACTACTACTACTACTACTGCTACTCTTTTCAATTTAATTTTAAATCAGGAGATTATTATTCCAGAAACAAAATTGGCTGGAACTTCAGATCCGTTGCAGCAAGATAAAAGTCGATAGGAAATATAATACAATGGGCCAAAAGAAAGAGTTTTGGCGAGAGAATATCCCATACTTTTTCCGGAGTTTGCTCATTATAGTGTCAAGTAGTATTTATCTTATACAAGAACTGAAAAGCAATCCTCAAACTTCGAGGATCGGGCCGAATTTATAATCGAAGATCGTACATCGAAAATCTGGTTAAGCAAACCCAACTTGTTCTTTGTGATAAGGAAAATGAACTTCAGTGTAAACCTTGTGATGCGAAATATCGCGAAGTTTTTACCACTCATTTGGTTAACCTAGGGATAGCATTCTCATCACGTTTTAAATGAAATGTATTGTTTCATTTGGAAAGCAAACGGGTCAATATTCCAGATAGACAGGGTTTTCATAGGTATATCAATCAATCAATTCCTTATTGGTATACACGAATGTTTACACAAGTCAGACATCTATATAAAAAGTATACTTAACATAATTAAATAATAGGTAGAGACAATTACTTAAAATTGATACTAAGAAAGTCAAAAGTTAAAAATTCGTCAAAAGAGTATTTCCTGCGCTCTAATTTCAGCAGGAAGTACATTGTAAAATAGAGGTGCATAATAGTTGGTGGAGTTACAGGTAGTTGGGCTGGATATTTTGACGTATAGAGGGTGTCCCAATAAGGTCGGCATCAAGGTACAATATTATGAAAATCATGAACCTTAATAATGAGGGTGGAAAAATACATAATTATTTTGAATTGCTGTATCTTCCGTACCCTTTATCCAAATTTGATCAGCATTCATTCAAATGCCTACTTTGATGATTACGGAAGCGTAGAAGGGCCATTATTTTTTTATTTCTATTTTTCTTTATAATCCCGAGTTGCAAATCGGAAAATAACTAAATTTCGAGTTGCAACTCGGAAAATTACTAAATTCCGAGTTGTAACTCGGAAACCGATCAAATAATCGGAATTTAGTAATTTTTCGAGTTGCAACTCGGAATTCTAGAGGAAAATTAAATCAAAGAAATAATGGCCCTTCTACGCTTCCGTATAGATGATTGTCGGTGCTTCTCACCACGTCTTCCAGAGGGCGCTCATTACACAAAATTTTATCTCTCCTGATTTACCCGAAATTTTCAAATGATACGATGCATCTTCTGTACTCGACATTTTGGCGCAAACCGTTATGGTGTATTTCCATCCATACTGACAGTACAACGTCGTCGTCACGACTGCATGGCCACTAAATTTTGATTTTCCTGGTGTTAAGGCCGATTCAGATTCATGCGTGCACACCCTGCATTTTTGACCCTGCATGAAAAATGCATGCCTGTCATCGTTCACATCTATGCCTGTCGGCGTGCTTGTAAAATGCGTGGTGGGCATGCATGGAATAAGGACAAGTTCTTATTTTCCACTGTATTGCATGCGTTTTTGCCGAAACATCACTAAAAGCCTGTGAATATTCGACAATCTTTTATTTGAATTTGACATTTGATTTATTTTGAATTTGATGATCATTTTGTAAAATTTTTAATACATTCCCGCCTTTCTCTGGTGTGATTTTAAACTAGAGAAAATGAATGAGCTGAAATTTTTGATTTACTTGAACTGACAATACTGAAAAAACCAATTAAAATATGACCTTTGGGTAAGAACTGCGATGGAAATGCACATATGTGAAATGTAATGCCTTTTTCAGGCACAAGCGTCAGAAATGCATGTGCCTGTAAATCGCACGTGCTTCAAAAACCCTGCATGGAAATGCATGAATCTGAATCGGCCTCTTGAGAGTGATTTTGCCCGTAATAATCACAAATGTCAGATCATTAATGTACACGGTGATCATTTGTATGTCCCCCCTCTCAACTTTTTTATTTTTCAAAACAGAGAAAAATGATGAATCAAAAAGTTGTACAGGATGATGCAAGCTATTTGCAGAATATATTGTTATTTATGCAGGATGTTTCATAAATGCGTGACAAGTCAAAGTTATATTTTTTTAAATGGAACACCCTGTATAATGTTGATTTTCTAGAATTATCAAACAATTCTGAACATTTTTGTATTATATGTCCTATACCTAAATGTAATAGTTTTCGAAATATTCGCATTTCCACTAAGCGGCTACATTCTAGAAAATATTCTGAAGATTTCAGTTCTAGGTGGCGGTGAATTAGGCGGTCACGAAAAAAAAATTGTTTCTTAGTGACAGTAGTGACAGTTACACGTTGAGGGAATATAACATATTATTTTTATTGAAATAATGCGCTATTCCAAAAATGAAAAACAATTTATTACAACAGATAATAACGTTTAAATTGATCAAAGGGAACTCCAAAGAATTAACCCCCTGATGCATCTTCCTGATAAAAAACATTCCATAAGATTTATAAAAAGTTGCAACGATATTTTTCAACTAGATTTTGCAGTTTTCAGGTATCACCCTATAGCGATTTCATATGAGGAACCTCATGTTTCGAAGGAGTACGAGATTCTAGCTGAAGGAACAGTGTAAACATAATTCAAATTGTTCAAACCAGAAAAGAGTTATTCAGTTTTCAACAGTGGAAAAATTTTGGGGTGGGTCAAAATCAGTGTTGCGTTGTTTAGTTGTTTCATTTTATGAATTATATAAGATTATGTTCCTCAGTCCAAAATGAAATCATTGATATTTTCTTTATAAAGAAAGTCATGAATAGAGGTATCGTATTGGAGACTTATTTATAGCCACATGAACGTTTTTTTTTTTCGAATGTAGCAGCTTTGTGGAAATACGAATATGTCGAAAACTATTACATTTTGGTGTAGAACATATTGTTCAAAAAATGTTCAGAATTGATTGAGAATTCTAGAAAATGTGTTCCATTTGAAAAAATATAACTTTTCACGCATTTCTGAAACATCCTGTATAAATAACAATATATTCTGCAAATAGCTTGCATCTCATACAACTTTTGTATTCATCATTTTTGTCTAATGTAAAAAATAACGAAGTTGGATTGGGGGGGACATTATAAATGATCACCGTGTACAATACAAATAAAATTGGCCCTAGCACAGAATCTTGAGGGACGCCATGTTGGCTGGTTTGAAATTTAGATATTGATTTTTTGTTACCTTTCACAGCTTGAAGCTTATTAGATAGATCCGTCATGAGCCAGTTCTGATCGAGAAACCCCTCTAAAGCCGTAGTATTCTAATTTTTGCAATACCAGTTCATGGTTAACACAGTCGAACGCTTTCGAGAAATCACAAATATTTTGAAATATATTATTGTTCTTTCAAAAGTCCATCACCAAATTAGTCTTTTTTCTACATCAATGCCCATGAGATGCATCAACGTTGGTTATTTCCGTTTCTTCAATTTAAAATTTCAACTCTTCTGTTCCTATTTCTCCTCATACAAACGTAGGCTTTCCTTTCATTTTCAGATTTTCTGACCCATTCAACCAACAACACTAATTCTTGGAGCCACCAGAAGCTACATCTGCTACATTTTCTTCCGAAGAGAAGTATCGCCAATATGAGGCATCATTTAGTTCTTGAATTTCATGCGGTGGCGTCCCGTTTCCATGGCTCACCCTGTACATTGATCCCTGAACACCTAGAATGCAAGGACGGTTATGAGGTCAGCTCCAGACCAGATCCCAGGGGGACTTCTTCTGTATTGGGTGCGCTCCAATTAAACTTTCTCGAATTCCTGAAACTCAATCATTTACTCTACCGATAGCGTTTTCCCGGAATACGACGTATTTAACACTTCACAAGCGAGAATTTTTGCCAATCACTCATTTCGGATTACATGTTTATTTCCGGTAAATTCAATTCGATAGGAGTTGTTGCTTCAGATGAGGAAACTGCAAGATTTTGGTGGCCCTAGGAATAGCAATCCGGAATATCAATCCTGCCAGATTAGGAAGGATGAGTTGATACTCGTATATACGTATAATATCAGGTGAATCATACTTGTATGAAGTATTTCTAATATATTTATTATCAAAAATACTTTTAGTTTTAAGAAGAACACCAACTCCTTCCTTTTTTCCCTTGGTTCTCACGATGTTCTCTGAACATTACAGGATATATCCGTTTTCTTATCTTGTATCTTTTTGTTACACCTTTCACTCTTCTGAGATATTTTATTTCTATTGCTTATATTCTGCTTCTTTGTTTATTTGTCATTACCAAGAGTGTTAGGAAAGGTCTATTAATTGTTTCGAATACTTTATTTTTCTTAACATTCCCTTTTATTTTGAAAGACTTGTTCATTGCATAATATACTATCAAAGTTTTCTCAATTTTGCTATTCACCTCTATATCTTGCATTTCACTGTCTTCTACTTCTACTCTCAAGTATTCAAAACTCTCCACCTGCTCAATGTGTATCTCTATATTGTATATTTATTGTCTGTTGTTGTTGTTGTTATTTATATTTAATTGCATTTCGTATTATTTTGCTGTACTGTTCCATATCCCCATATATCCTTTTTTTTTCCTCATTATTACTACGTCGTCGGCAAATGTTCCTTTTGATGTATCTGTTCTGTTAAGGTAGGTATCTATATTATTTCATCAATGTATACCGTGAACAATACGCAGCTTTTTCCTCCTCCCTGTCTTAGTCCGTGTATCTAATTCTTCATTCGGGAATTAAACGATTTTTAAAGGGAAATAATGTAAATTATCTCATTGGATTTTTTCCAAAATTCTCGCATTTCTACCAAGTCGTTAGAGCGATATTCTCCAAGTTTTCAATATTTCAACAAATAATAGAAATTTTAGCTGGATATTGGTAATATTATCAATTTTTTTAGATTATTTTCCTGTTATTCAGAATATTGGGAGAACTATAATCCTTTGGAAATTTCATCAACCTCATGAACATTTTCCGTACTATCGGTATTTTCTCATGCACACAGCAATAAAGGTGAGTTTATTGAACAAAAAACTTTAATTTATTTATGTTTATGCATCTCTTGTGAACTGATACATTAGTTCATAAATTCTCCGACTCAAAAACAGATTAAATATCGGGAAGAGGGTTTTGTGGAAATAAATGATACAAAAGGACGTTCTTCAAATTAACATAATTTGAGAAGTACAGAATGAAAAATAAAAATAAAATCTAAGATTACAGAATTCTTTGCAATTTATACATTTACACCATGAAACTAAGTATAATAAAAGTACTTACCTATATTCGATAAATGTATGATGATATCTATTTCAGTTTCAGTAATGTCAAATAATATAATATTTTATTCCAGAAAAAAAAAAAAGAATATTAGTATCACACCGTTCTAGAGAAGAAAATGATGAGCAGAACGAGATCGAAAAATATAAAAAGTAGGTATTCTACTGAGGTAGGTAATTCATATATTCTTTAGTAAAACTTATTTTGAAAATTTTAATTCGAATCAAAAGTGCAGGTGTTACATCAATTTGATCCTCTACCTTCCTGATCTTCAGTCTATGCATAATAGGTGGCACGAGATTATCCACCATTTTATTAGTTTTTGCTTGCATACAAGTTGGATTAATCAGAAGTTCCAACGTCAATTTTCTTCCAATAATTTCAGTAATCCTGTTCGGAGTTCAGCTTTCCCATTATTCACCATGGCAACTCGTCCTGAAACTATACTGAGAACAGTTAATTTACATTTCGGCTGTTCTAAGTGCAGAGGTTGTATAATTTATCGGCAACTAAAACGTGTGGCGAGATCGCAGTTACTTAATCTACATTATGTTTCCTGTTCTCCGTTCTCCTTGCCTATCGTAACTGAATACACAACATTATTTTAGTTTGAGGGTGGCTTTATAAAAACTTTTAACATTTAAGATTTATCACCTAACGTTTAAGACTTAAGAGCTGATAAGTTGATTCTGTTATAAGAAACTTAAGATCTAGGAATACTTGACACGGAACAAATAATTTTGACGTTGGCAAGTTCTAACCTATATATCTATTATTATTGTTTTTGTTTTCTTTAATTTCATTTCAATATTATTTGTGTCATGGACGATGCTCTATTAATTCAACAAGTTGAAGAATTCAGACATATTTATGATAAACAAAAAGTAGTTATTCTAAAATAAACTCTACAGGAAAACTGCCTGGAAAACAATTGGCCAAATATATCTTAGAAAACTGTAGAACTGGAAAATTGAATTACGGAATACATTTCCATCATGATTTGATCCTGGACAGCCTACATCAATGAAGATGAATTTATGAGATGCATCACAGATAGCCATCAAAACTATGCTTGAAAGTCTTCTTGTAGGAGAAGTATCCTCTTCCAGCATGTTTTGTTTTTTATAATACAGTTTGGCATATTCCATTTTTCATAAAATTCCATTGAGATTCCATGCCAATCGATTTTTTCAGTAAATTTTCCATAGTACATCGCTGATTTCCTCTATGATGACATGTGTACATAGTAGTCAGTCCAACATAAGCGATTTGCTGCATAGAGCATCCCTCTGATCTGATAAATAGCTATAATTTGGAGTTATTATTGTTGACATCGATTTCAAAATGAAAAACTGTTCAATATCCATATTATTCATCATGTTCAAATAAAAATGGAGTTGGAATGGGTATTCCTCTTCCTATGTATGGGTTTAACTTTGTATTTTCAATTCCGACCTTTCTTTCTCATGCATCTCAAGTAAACACCCAAAAATCATGAGCAAACTACATGAAGTATATGATGCCCATGGTCTTATCACTATTATAAACAAATAATATTCGAAAATATAACCCAAAATTCAAATATCGCGGGAAACAGGATGTCACTTTTCGTTGCTTGAACATGCGCATCTCCTATTTTCATTTATGATCATTTATCATCCATTTCTTAAGTTGGAAAACGGTCATCTTCTTAAGTCTTAGGTGTAAAATCACAAGTCTTACATGGTTTTATAACACAATCAATGATTTTTCCATGATTCATCTGTCATAAGTGATAAGTATTAAATGTTAGGTGATAAATCTTAAGTCTTAAAGTTTTTTATAAAGTGGCCCTGATTCGGTGGTCACTTTAATAGCTGCAAAAGTATTCATGCTCAACAGGATTGAAAAATCTAACTTAGAATAATGATTATTTTTTGTGTGCTTCAGAATATATCTTCGAATTTGTCTTGAAAGTTTGAAGGTTATAGGCATCAAATGAGATCCCCAGTTTTGTTAATGAAATTGTGATGGTCCTGACTTCAACTTCATAAAATTTTAGAATGTTAGTGAGAAATAATAGTTCGAGCGTATTGGCACAGATAATTAGACTATCCAATTAAGAGATCCAAATGTCAATAACTTGGAAACATAAAATCGATTTAGTAAGAGAATATATTGAATTGAAAAAAATATCGATTTGAATGAGAATTCAAATATTCAATAGTATGAAAAATGAAATAGTGAATTGAAAAAATAAAAGTAAAATAAGGGTATAAAAAGAATTTCAAACCAAGTTTGTCATGACGTTCCGATTGTGTGTACAATCGTCTTCAGGTGAGAACTGACAAAGCCCAGGGGGATTTTCCGATTCAGTAACTGGTTGATTCGACTTATTAGAGGTTTCCATATGTTTTGCGGATCTTGACGCTTGGTTGACTGAACGCTGCTTCCTTGAATTTCCTCTTGAACTGGTGTTATATGGTAGATCCACACATCATGTTCTGCGATTCCTGACTTGCTGGTTTCCCCTCGTTGGGTGTTTTTCTTGTGTTCACCGATTCTGGCTTCCAGTGGTCTCTTGATTTCTTAAATGTATGATTCGCCACATTCGCAAGGTATTCGATAATCACAATTCTTGGAGTCACTGTTCTGGTGGTTTGGTTTTGGTAAGTAGACTGCGGATGGTGTTTCCAGATTTGAAGCAGCTCTTGATCTCTTAGATTCGATTCTCTTGATCCTTTCTGACAATCCTTTTATGTAGGGGAGGCACAATATTGGCTGTTGCGGTTCTTCTTCTTTGTGAGTTATC
Source organism: Chrysomela aeneicollis (assembly GCA_029955515.1). Classification (NCBI taxonomy): domain Eukaryota; kingdom Metazoa; phylum Arthropoda; class Insecta; order Coleoptera; family Chrysomelidae; genus Chrysomela; species Chrysomela aeneicollis. The sequence continues at coordinate 13,514,983 of JARUHQ010000010.1, forward strand.
TCCTTTTCTTGGCCCGGTGTTGGATGAATCCATAGTTGGGATGGGGATTTTGCGTTTTTTTTGTCGATCCTCTTCACTTTGACATCCTGGAAAGGCAATTCGTTGTGAGATCATTTTTCAATAGTGAATTTAATGGAAGGTCTCACGTTTTGTTATGGTGTTGAAGGAAGGTGTTCAGTTCGTCATTTCTATGACTCCACACTATGAACGTGTCATTGACGTACCTCACTAATCTAAATGCGCGGCTTTTTATGAACTTGATAAATTGTGAATATGTTGCAAACTTTATGATAAATATTCCATTCCAATTGATGTTGATATCAGATATCTGTGTGGGCTATTTTTGAGTTTTTTTTTTATTCTTTATTTTTTTTTTTATTTTAATACAATTTAATACAATTTGTTGTATGATATACAATTTGTTGTATGATATATAAAAACTCTCGTGGAGGAAACAAAAAACAAAAAGGGGTAGGTATTAGTTATGTATATATGCTTTTATGGAAGAAGATACAGATGGTATAGGAGCTGCTATTCATTTTTTTTTTTTTTTTTTTTTTTTTTTTTTTTATTTTTTTTTTTTTTTTTTTTTTTTTTTTGCTCAAGACCATTAGCTGATAGCGAAAGTTCAAGCATTTCGCCCTGCTTCATCATGTCTTATTGGAGAACTTCAGCCAAGCGAATTTGTGGACATTGAAATCTCCCATGATAATTATTACAGCAAATAAACTTTTTATATTTTGGTTGCACGCAAATGCGTGTCGAAATAGGTTTTATTTCGATACGCATTTTTTATTATTTGGAGAGTGGTACAATCGAACTGTCAAATGAAAGTCAGAAGAGTTAGGCCCAGTTTACTTCTGAGTGATTTGGATTTGGTGATATTGGCAGTGAAAAACTCAATGTTTTAATTATTAAATTTCAATTCAGAGTGTAAATCGATTTAAATTGACCAATACAAATAATAACAACATTGAATTTTTCACCGCTGGTATTGCAATAATCAAAATCGCTCAACTGTAAACTGGGCTTTACGCTTGTCAGATTTTAATTATTTCAATGTCATCATTGTTACCAATCGAAGATGTTTCTATTATTTATCGATATTAAATCAATTTTTTTCTTCAAATCAATTCAAAATAGAAAAAATTGCATATGACACACGTTTTATAAGACACGTTGTCGCACTTGTTCACTTGGAGCACTCCTCGCTTCGCTCGTCGTACTCCAAACAACGCGTGCGACAAAATAGCGTCTTATAAAACTTGTATAATAATATACTATTGAATGTTTGTAGTTATCAAGCTCGAGCTACATCACATCAAAATCTTTGTAGGTTCTATTTTCTCCTCTATATGGCATGAGAGATTATTTTTGGTATATAGGCAGACAGTTTTTGCTTAGACCTCGGTTGTTACCTCCGAACCACAAAAGCTATTTATACAATCTTCGTCTTATAAGACCGTGTCTCATTTAAATAAAGTGGTTTATCGATATCAAGTATATCTGGAGATTGTGGTTTTTTTTTGGTGAATGCGCCAACGCAGCTAATTTCGTTCAACCGATAATCAACCGAACGCTGACAGTGACAGCGCGAAACATCTCGTAGTTCATTTAACGGTATGTTTCCAGTTTTGTGTCAAAATTTGAATTAGATTCTACTTAAAAACCTTATTTATTCTGTTCAATTCGAATTTAAAGGATGGTGAAACGCTATTGAATGTGTATGAGACAATTTGAAAGTGGTGACCAGAACACAAGATTCCACTGCTGAGTTACTCAGTATCATTCGTTGAATAAACATTATTTACCCATCCTTATAGTGCGAAACGATTTGTGGTAATTTGGAAACATTCTCTGGTTTCCCCGAGATGATTAGTGGATATATGGAACAATATGAGCGGGAAAGAGATACGTTAGAGTAAGATCGCATCATTTCACTAAAAGTGATAAAATTGTTGGCCCAAGTGGTGAGAAAATGCTCAGAGTAGTAAATGTGCCTAATATTTAGTGGAATCGAGAGGTAATAACATCATGTTCGATGTTTTTAATTTTTCAAGTTCGAAAGGATTGTGAGTTATTCATCTAAATAGTCTGTTATTTGATCGAAGGTTGTTACAGAGGTCTATTTTCGAGTTTTTATATTTCAATGGTGACTTTAAATAATTCTCATGTGATTCTATGTGACTGAAATGTAGTTTGACAATTTCACAAATCAAAACTTCACTTCGTTTTCACGTTCACATATCGAATATCATTGAATTTACATTATTCAACATCCCCGTTATACAAACTTTCAAACTTTTGCATACCCAACACGGACTTTCTCATTTGCACCATAAACAGGATTTTTCTCAGTGTGCACTATGAAAACTTCAGAAAGGAACACGGATTCAGTCTCATGGGTTGGCTATCTCGAATACGAATAGTTATATGGAGGTATGTTCGAGGAACTTTCAAGGGATCCTTTAATCAAAATATATCGCTCCTTTTAGGCGGGTCACAACCCTTGGGTCCATGTGAATTTTGGCGTATTTTGGAAGCCGATAATAAATTCCCGATAAAACGCGTTCACTCCCGGCCCTCTAGATGTAGCAAACAAATTAGATTATTCCACCGCATACTTCTGAATTGAATTTTTATATTCGCATTTGCTTCGAAAAGTTGTATTTTGTGATTTATCGTTCGTTTTGGGTTCGGAATAAAATTAATTTAGTTTGAGTTGGAACAATTCCGGTTTCTACAGATTTTCACCATTGGTGCTCTGCTTTATAGGTATATGTACAGGGTGTCCTCTTGAATTTTGATCTCTACTTACAGTTTTTAATATACGAGGTGTAAAAACATAGGAGTTGTAGGGTTTCATCGGTACTATCTTTTGCTCGATCTTTTGACACTCCCAAAATAAACAAATGCGAATCGCAATATTGAAAAAATAACAAAATATTTGTTTTACAATAACTATAGTCAAAGACTTTTTTCCTCTGTTTCCGAATATATACAGGGTTATTCAAATACGACACTAATCTTTGGGATCTCGAGAACCGTAACAGATACGAAGAAGTTTGAATTGTTGAAGTTTATGGTCATTAACATGGTGAAAAAAAAACCGCGATAGCTCTTTTAGTTTTCGAGATATTCGAAAAAAACTGAATTTTCGAATTATCTATAATATTTTATTTTTGCAACAAAACTGAAAGCACGTCTCCATTGCCACATTTTGCGATCTTCAAAATAGCATTCTTAGATTGTGAGTTCGACGTTTCCTCTTCTCGCGGCCATCATCAACTTTATTTTTTAAATAAGAAGTTGCATCTTCTTCCATATTTTTCACCATGGACTGACCCCTGAAAAAAATTGACAGTTAAAAAATTGATTTATATTATTATTCAGTTATTGTCGTGTTTCAATCGCGAAAGAGTTGTTGATCAGGTAACTATTAGTAATGTTGTATTTCAGAGGGGTCAGTCCATGGTGGAAAATAACAGAAACATCTTTGATTGGTGACAATGATGACATTGAAATAATTAAAATCTGACGCGCAAGCGTAAAGCCCAGTTCACAGTTCAGCGATTTTGATTATTGCAATACCAGCGTTGAAAAATTCAATGTTGTTATTGTTTTTATTGCTAAATTTAAATCAAATTACCCTCTGAATTGAAATTTACCAATTAAAGCATTCAGTTTTTCACTGCTAATATCACCAAATCTAAATCGCTCAGAAGCAAACTGGGCCCAACTCTTTTGACATTCATTTGACATTTCGATTGCACCAACCTCCGTATAATAAAAAATGCGTATCGAAACAGAGGCTATTTCGATACGCATCTGCGTTTCATAATGACTTCATTATAGAACCAAAATAAAAAAAACTAAATTTTTACCTGACCTCTGCTATTGTAGAGGTATGTATCTTCTCGTTTTCCGAAAAAAAAAATATAATGGGAAGATACTTATTGACAGTCCCAATATTTTTCAATTTTCTGTCACATCAGCGTGCGCTGTGATCGAATTGACTGTCCCCATTAAGCACTTCACATATAGCCAATAGGTCTCTGCCTTTCAGTTCAATTTATCCCCCCTTTGGAGAAATATAATTCCTACATTTCGACGTGCTTTGAGCTGTCTTCATGGGGCAATGTAATTATTTCGAGTAAGTAGAAATTGAATCATCAGTAAATTCAGTGCTCGGGGAATTCATTATGAAAATAAGTAGATAATGAACGAATTGAATAATTCAATTCATAAGGCTGGACTGAAATGCTGAAGCTGTTCTGAATTCAACATCTCTCATTTGTATCAGATCTAGCAAAATGGAATGGACTCATTCCGTTAATAGTATACGAGTTGGCACAGAGCAACATCGTCTTCAATTATTGTGAATGCAAGAGTGTACAGATGGAGCAGAATTTGAATCGATAGACCAATTTCTCTCATGTCAGACGATACCTCTTTTTCATTGTTCAGGAAATAATAATTTATTCCAGAATATTTATTGAATGCAATTACACGACATATGTGATATTTGTTGTGCTTTGTGTACATACACACATTATTATATCTACTGAGTTTCTGTTGATCAGTTTGCGCAAATGATCATCCCATTGTGCTGCTGGGCACGGATATAATCATAGATCTTACTGCTCACGCTAGATCCGGCATCCTGTAGTAATTTTTAGATCAAGAGGGGTCTGCAAGAAATTAGGTACTATGGTCACGTGGGACAACACATTTGTATGGTCAACAACTAAAACGACCAATCAATGGCCTAGTACTTTCAACCCCCCCGGACCTACACAATAAGTAACCTGGATACCGGATCTAGCGTAAGAAATAAGATCTATGGATATAATGCATCATGATTGTGAAAAGTAATCAAAGATCAAATGTCAAATATAGATGAACTAATCACGTCCAAAGAAGAATAATTACTGCAGGTGGCCTATATGAAGTCATAAACAGATGAATCTCAAAAGCGCCGAAAATATAAGTTTTTGGTCAACTTCGCATATCAACTAGAATGATAAAGCCAAGAATTCACAAAGGTACCCAAAAAGGGGCCGATTAAAAGACATTTAAGGCATATCACTGATTTCAATTAGAAAAACAAAGCCATTAATTTCAAGCTCGGAGACACAATATTGTGCACGTGTTTTTTTGTCGAATTGCCGCTTTGATAGAAACAAAGGGTTATATTTTGATATAAAAATGATGACCAAAAGTAAATCGAGAGCATCAGTCACAAACATGGCTCGGAGGAGCTAAGTTCCTTAATACCGTGGTCACCACGGTTTGTTTTGAAGCTAACGGACTTTTAAGTAGCGGATTCTTTGTCGACATACATCAGAACATACTTTGTCCATTTTTGCAAGTGGTCGAAAGAGACTGCAAATAGTTAGTCTTCAGACTGATAGTGAAGCTCAACAGTATTTGTGAAAGTAACTTGTACAGTTGAAAGTTTTCTCAGTTCAAACCAGTCAGTTTGCAAGTGTCGCGAATTCCAAGTATTGCATACGAAGTGAAAAGTGAACCAGATGCAAAATATGTAAATTGCTCAAACCAGTCTATATAAATTTCCGTAGGAGAATATTTCAGATTATTGACCCAAAAGTTTAAAACAAAAAAAAGGTTGTATGTACTTTGTAAGATTTAATGAATATGACAAAGGGCTATAGTACACAATTCTGAAAAGTGAATCAATATATTGATTCACTTTCATTCAATATATCAATATATTGATTCACAATCAATATATTGATTCACTTTTCAGGAATCTCTCCTGAAGATGGCAATTGTTGCCGAAAACTTTTGAGATTTACTCGTAAAGAATTTTGTACTATAGCCCTTTGTCATATTCATTAAATCAAAAGTCTAAAAGGCACATGTTAGGGAATTATTATACCATATCAGAGGGTGTCGTTTGTCGGATAGTATAGCCATCAGGGTTGTATTTGAATATATTGAAGTATTTGACGTAGAATATTCTGATTACAAAAAGGTGACTTATAATATAGTGTATTGAACTTGATGGGAAAATTACCTGTATGATTGTAAATTCGATTTCGTATTCTTTTATGTAAATTGATATGGTTCTTTCAGGAGTACTCATAAATCTTAATTATATTCTTATATGTCAGTAGACCACCATAGTTATTTTTTTGAATAAATACTTCATGTTTATATCAAGTTATTCAATGCCGTAGTTATTTCATCCGCCTGTAAAACCTTAGCCTAACAACTGTAGCTTAACACCTCACATATAGGACAAATCCGCTCGGCCTATTAAAAAATAATTGAACATCTCATCAACTAGTGAGGTGTGCAGCACACCATGATGTGTATTGTTGATGGTAATACCGGGCTTAGATATTGACAACTTCAAAAAAACAGTCCACATCTTGCAGAAAATATATGCTTATTCAAGCAAATTATATCAGATGGGATGATGAGATATTAAAACAATTTAAAAAGAAAAGAAGAAGAGGGCTCCAGAAGATGGAAGATGGAAGAGGTCACCTAAACATAATAACTCAATAATTCGAATTTTATTTTTGCCAAAATGATAATTCATTCTTCCTGCATTCCATGTAACACAGGATCATTCAAAATTCGATATAGATGTTTGAAGAAGGTATTATTGTTGGGATCGAAATGAGACTTTTTTTTATATAAATATGTATCCTATAAAATGCACCCAATCGAGCTACAGTCACTGAGAGTTTTTGGTGAGTTGGAGGGGGACCACACTTCCAATTACCCACATCTTATGATTTAAAAAAGAAACTCTAAATTCAAACAGTATAATTTTGTTGGCCATAAAAACAACTAAAAATTTGGCCTGAATTTTTTGATACAACCAACCGTTTTGCAGAAAATCGTTATCAACATTTTCACAACATCAGATTAACAAAACCTCGAACAAAACTTAGTGGGCTGCGATATCCAAATTGTAGGTTTTATCATTGTTGACATTTATTGTTAGTTGTCACTTTTTAGAGGGTTGATTATTTGCTATTGTGAAATTTGTTAACGTTTACAATGGAAAGCGTTTACAGTAGGTGATGTAGCTCGAATGGGGTGCATTTTAGGATACATATTCATTTGAAAATCTAGTCTTATTACTTTGATCCGAGCAATAAGTGTCCTCAGAATATCTACATCGAATTTCGAATCAGCCTGTGCATATACTTATATTGTGATGAGTCATCGATTATTACTTCACCATCAATGACTGAAAAAAGAGAGATCACAGAATCATCCTTCTTCACCTTCTACATAAATACTGAGAGAAGGACTGGAAAAGTCTACTCATCCGTGCTCTGGATTGCGAAGAAAAGATTAGTGTATATGGGAGTAGCAAGCATATATTTTTTCTACAAAATGTTAACAAAGTAGCCTTTGACGCTTTCCGAGGCTTTCAGGTGCCATCATGCCGCTCGTGCGCGGAGAGAATGTCATTAATTAAGTTACAGCATAACACATCTCCTAATGTAGCAGAAAGTGCGAACATTGTAGATTTGAATTTCCTACCAGAGAAATCGAGGAAAAGTATGAATTATGATATGATGAATTCATGACATGGTGTCATGAAATTCTTGAATGCTAAGAATGTCAAAATAAGTTTTCAAGTAGCCTCAATAGCCAACGGGTTCAAAGCGCAACTTCTCAAGCCGCCAGTCCCTGTTCGATCCCTTTGCAGGTCAATTTTTTTTCAATCCCCTTATTTCCTGCTAGATATATGTATTGGATTGATTTCAATATAATAGTGAATAATTAATCAAATTAATGATTTAGATGAAGAATATTATGAAATGTGAGTTAATTGAATGAAGTATAAGTTTCTTGTCAAGGAACTGTGTTTGTTGAAAAAATATTGTGTGTATTTCGATCGCAAAATGTCATGATGCTGTCGAAAGATAACTGTCTTTTTCTAGCGGCAATCTATCACCTCACGCTCTAAATAAACAAATACCTATTATAATTGCACACAATGAAGAGAAAATCTGAAGAAGGCGCGGTCCATTTCAGTTAAGAATACAGTAGTGGGACTGGTGGAGGTAGCCTGATTTACACTAGCAAACCCGCCAAATTCAAATATTTCAGAACTATGAAAATGTTAAGTGATGAATCAATAATTGAATATTTATGTAGCAAGGGTATATTCTGCAGGATATAAGATGCCTCAAATCATTGATTTCTAAGTGAATTAACAAATCTGCAAAAATAATTTTATTATGGAATTTCAAGATGCACGTGAGTGAACAATAATTCGTTGACGTTTTCCAAGGATATTCTATCTGATGTAATGTTGAGTATGGAATTTTAAATAAAAACTCAAGTCATTGTTCATTTTACTTGTCTGATAATGCTACAAAGGACAAAATTTGAAAATGGTAGAGGTGGAAATGTTTTCCTCGAAATAGTAAATCAATAGTAATTTCAATATTACACACAAAAAATGATGAAACCACTATACAAAATCATAATTTGATATCCCATTCCATGATCTTATTTCTTCCAGGTTGAGTTTGATATGCTTGGTTGGTTTCTTCTAATAAATGGTATTGAGCATTATCCATGAAAATAAAATATTCAGTTGAATTCATGTATTTCTTGTATTATATATAATAACAATAATCACAATGTTGGTATTTGATTTATATTGTCAAAAGCGTGAACTGTTGCAAGAATAGCTTGTTACTCAGCTTCATCCAATGCTTGCAGAAGGATCCCTTTGGATTCGCTTCTTTCTTGGTATGCAACAGTGCCTTCAGCCTGTATCTCAGCGATATCTTTCCACATGATTGATTCCGAAAAGCTACCTCAGCTGCTGCAAACTTAACACAGAGTTTTCCTGCTCTATATGTTTGAGAAACACACTTCGAACATGTTTACCACAATGACTCTTTCTGGCGCTGGCACTATATGTACTCATGCAGATTGCATCAGGACCTGGTTCTGGGTTCTTTGCCATAATTATTCAAATTTCAATGTATCCAGAAGTTAAATAATGGTGATCTGAATTGTTGATCACAGGTTATTACCACAATTTTTTGAAATGGTCATAATAGATTTGGTGGCTGGTGGACCGCACTAGCGGCAGACTATGAAAACTGCCAGGTGTTATTGAGAATCAAATTTATGTCCGGCGATTATTGAAATCATACTCCTCGATTAACAAAACTCACGGTAAATATAATAGAAAGAAGACTTTAACATTCAATCTCGTCAATTTTGGATTTTATTTCACTGTTTTTACACGGCGGTCGGTCAACTAACCACTTCCATTATTGCGATGTCGCAATATTTTACATTGTGTAAACTTGTCTGGCTTCTAGACCAATGAGAAGCGAGGTAAAACCTTCCCTATATCTTCAACGCTGTATTCCTAACTAAAATGGACTATAGTTTCTGTCATCCACACTTGTCACAATGATGGAAATAAGACCTGGTGGCGCTACTCTTCAATTGTTTCAGCAGACAAATCCTTGATTTGAAACAATTGAATTTCAGCTCATTACGTGCGGTTCTCATGTACTGCAATAGATGGCGATACTGTCGAAAGATATTTGAAGATTTTTCTTTCAATCATGTGTAACGAAGTTACTTGAATTTTTATGAACATACTGTATATCGTAGTAATCGGGTAGTATCCTGGGTAAACTTCGTGCTAGGAATTCCGTTCTTTTTCGTAACGATTTGTTTTCACACACCGGAAGTGATTAAGTAAATATCAAGTTAGCGCGAAGTCATGATTTGATAGTTGTAATTACTGATAATTAATTAGCGAGATAGGCTGGCGTTCGACGAGATCGAGTCAAGTTTGCAGCGATGCGCACTTCGAGCGATCCCCACTGAATCAGACCGAGAGTAGGGTGGGGCGAACGGAGATATACCCGCGATCGCGACGCGAAAACGCCAGTTCTGTTTGAGACCGCAACCAGAACGCTAGAGAGCTCCGACCAGCTGAAAGCCGCAGCCAAGGTTCGAAAGAGAGAGAGCGAGAGTTCGATACCGCGAACTGAAAACCGAGACTTGCCGAGCCAGACAGCCACTTGAGACCGCAAGTAGGTAAGCCGAAATACGAGTTGAGCGGAGGGTGCCGTATTCGCATTCTTGTACTGAGTGACTGCTATCCCACTTTCTGCGAATTATATTCGGTCTGGGGGATAGTAGGTATATGCCGGAAAACTGCTTCAGGTTCTGCGAATTCTATTCGGTATCTGAAGTGGTCTCCGACTGTTTTGCTCCCAGCAAGGATCGATTTACAAGGTATTTTGGCATACCATCTGCGAATTATATTCGGTTGGTAGGACAAAATACCAGGGGGTCGCTCTCTGCCTACTCGAGCCGAATCTCAGTTGAGTTGGTACACCCGCGCTGAGGGAGACCGTATACGTATCTTGATACAGGGTGACTGCTGTCCCACTTTCTGCGAATTATATTCGGTCTGGGGGACAGGAGGTATTTACCGAAACACTGCTTGAGGTTCTGCGAATTCTATTCGGTACCTGAAGTGGTGTCTGGTAGTTGGACTCCCTGCTGAAAGATCGATATACAGGGTGTTTTGGCATACCATCTGCGAATTATATTCGGTTGGTAGGACAAAATACCTGGGGTCGCCCTAAGAAGGGTGGATTTAGAGTTTATTGCTAGATCTGCTTCGCATGGCTTTGCACTTCTGCTTGCTCACTGTAATTTTGCTTTTCGCGAGTTGCTTGAATAATTTGTTTTGCCGTGGTAATTGGTAATTAATGCTTTCAGTCATGAATTAGAATTAGTTCACATATTTTCTTCCGGAAATCTTTTAGTTTCGCGAACCCTTGGGAGGGGGATACTGAGAGGATATCGTGGGATATTGTAGGATATATTAGGATATATTAGGATATATTAGGATATCGTTTATATGATTTCACATTCTAGTTGCAATGCAAATGTAAATATTTAATGAATATAATAATAGATATTATTATTGGTAGTTTCATTTTTTTCTCTGAGTAAGTTTTGATTTTTTTTTATTAACAAAGCAACGAGGTTCAGGGAATTGATACTTTCACGAATGTCACTTTGACAATTAACATCTAAAGACCCCTGGATTAAACTTTCTTCACTGATAGTTACCCGGTGCAAGTGGACCTACCACTATAATATAGGTGGCGCCCGAGATCTGTAAATATAGCACCCGAGCTAAAGCGCCAAATAACGCTTCTCCGAGTAGAAAGCGTTACAAATTTGGCGCCCGAGCAGGGACCGCAATTTACTTGTAAATATTTTGTAAATAATTCGGTACCTGTCAAAAGTGACAGCTAGGCATAGTTTTGTTAATATAGGATAGTGACCCCTCCCAGAATAGGTTTTCGAGGTCAAGGAATTCATTTCGATTGTTCCCAAACCTATCCGAGCACTTTGTGACTGGAAATACACGACCGAAACGTGTGAAATAAGTTGCAGGGACCGCAAAATTTTCAGAAACCGCTGAAAACCGTATTCCCTCGCACTTTTCTGATACCGCAGAATACCGAGAACTGTCATTTTGACAGTAGTCACGTGAAGTCGAGTTGTATCTCGTCTAATAGGTTTTTGGGTGCAAGGAATTCATTCCGGGAGTTCAGAATCTGATACGACTATCGTAGCTCGAGATTTCAGCTTCCGGAAGCAAGTTTTGGGTTAGGAACATGTTAGTAAGGTATAGGGACATCGGTTAAAACCCGTATATTTTCCAAATCCAGTATCTGTCACTTTGACAGCTGATAGTTGTTCGATAGCAAGAGACACCTCGTTTAAAATCATCAAGTCAGTCGCGCCGATATTCGATTTCTGAAAATGGTGAACGAGGAATCCCCGAAAGACCCTTCAGATGGGCAGACTTCGCCATCGAAGCAAAAAGATCCAGTTGACGTGAGAGTGAGCTGGGTGTATCAGCTAAAGAAGGCAGATATAGACATAGAGTTGTCTAAATTTGGGCTGGATGTCACTGGTACAGTCGAAGATAAGAGGAAGAGACTGATAAGATTCCTCAGGGAAGGAAGGGTGGTAACCGCACCATCGACGCCTGTACCCGGGAGTGTTCCACTGACTTCGACTTGGACATTCCCGAATCTGAACACCGTGCCCCCAGTGAACGTTACTGCACCTGGAACCGTACCGCCCGTAACTACCACGTCCGCTACTCAATCAACCGCCCCGATGATGACTACCCCAATGATGACAGTCCCGTCCATGTCGATGACAACTCCGGAACCATTGCGAACCCGTGACTGGCAATTGTCGTTCAATGGACTGGGAGATCCTGTAGCATTCCTGGAGAGGCTTGATGAGATCCGACTATCTCAGAACATACCCGCCTACAGGATGTTAGCCGTACTACCTGATCTATTCGAAGGGGAAACCGCCCTTTGGTTTAGAAATAACCGGACTGCTTGTTCAACTTGGGAAGCCTTCGTCGAATTATTCCGCATTTTCTACTTCCCAGCCAACTACCAGGTTGACCTAGAGGTAGCGATTGGCAGACGACTTCAGAGACCGAATGAGCCCGTACAAGCATATGTAACCGACATCCAGACGCTTGTACGAAGACATGGAGGCATGACACCGGAGCAAGAACTCATGTGGCTGTACCGAAACCTGTTGCCCGAATACCGACAGCACATCAAGAGGAGTGACTTTGCCGATATTGTCACCTTCTCACGAGCTGTGAAGGAGTTTGAGCTTCTTCGTGGGGAACTACAGGAAAAGTACCAAACCTATGCAATGACTGCAAGGTACCCCACCGGGACGAAAGCTTTGCCGACTACCCCAACTGTCAAGCCCCAACAGACTACTCCTGTGAGGACAGAGTCGATGACAGCCGTCCAACCTAGGACCGAGCCAAGGCCATCTCCACTAGCCGTATGTTGGAGATGTGGTCAGACAGGACATCTGAGAAATCAGTGCAGATCGGCTCCTAGGATATTTTGCTCCCGCTGTGGAAAACAGGGAGTGTTGTCAAGAGACTGCCCTTGTCCTAGGTCGGAAAACTAGGAAGGCATTGCCCCGTACCGAGACCCGAGCAGTGCCATCCTACAAATGTCTCGGAAACGATCCGTACCGTCCGTCCAGAAGATGCCCGTCCCTTCGTTTCTGTACATACCCTGGGTGGCAGTTACAAAGCACTGTTGGATACCGGAGCATCGAAAACGTATATGGGAGATGAAGTGGCTCGAAGATGCCAGGAAATGGGAGTCCCAAAGGATACAACGAATGTATCTATGGCCAGAATGGCGAATGGCCTACCAGCTCAAGTTCCGGGCACTCATCACTTGAAATTAGTGATTGGAGATGCAACTATTCCAGCCACAGTTGGACATCTTCCTGGTTTGTCACCTGATTTTGTTATAGGAATGGATATTCTGAAACCGCAGAAATTCCAACTTGACTTATCAGGTGGAGAGATACGTATCGATGGAAAACCGATAACCGACCAGTTACCCGAACCGCTAAACCCGATTAATACCGTAGACCGTACAGAAAAACTCGGACTGACCCCGACTGAGGATAGGAGACTTAAAGCATTCCTGGATCAAGAATTGACTCTATTTGAGAGTATAAAGGGAGTTACGCCGATTCTCAAACATGAGATCCGTTTGATCAACCCGGAGCCGATCAAACAGCGTTACCGACCCCAGAATCCAAGAATGCAAGAAGTCATAAATACCGAAGTCGACAAGATGCTCGAGGAAGGCATAATAGAACCGTCCAACAGCCCGTGGAGCTCACCAGTCGTAATAGTACGAAAGAAGGATGGAAAACCGAGGTTCTGCATAGACTTTCAGAAAGTCAACGCTGTGACACACAAGGATGCCTACCCCTTGCCCTTCATCAATGCAATTCTGGATAAATTGCGCAGAGCCCGATATATTTCGAGCATAGATTTGAAGCAGGGGTATTGGCAAGTGGCTTTAACCGATGAAAGCAAACCAATCACAGCATTTACAGTACCTGGCCGAGGTTTGTTCCAGTTCCGAGTTATGCCGTTCGGATTACATGCAGCGCCGGCATCGTTTCAGCGTTTGATGGACTGTATCATTGGTCCGGAGCTCGATCCGTACTGTTTTGCTTATCTGGACGACATTATCGTACTTGGAGAGTCATTCGAACAACATCTCAGCATTCTGCAGGAAGTATTTCACCGTCTCCGATCTGCCAACCTCCGTCTGAACCCAGAGAAATGTCAGTTTGGCAGGAGATCACTCAAGTATCTAGGCCATGTGGTTACTGGCGAAGGTATTTCTACTGATCCCGATAAGGTGAAGTCCATCCTGGAGTTTCCACCACTTAGCACCGTCCGCCAATTGAGACGTTTCCTTGGAGTAGCGTCCTGGTATAGACGTTTCGTTCCTGGATTTTCAAACTTGGCCGCTCCGTTGAACCGTCTACTGAAGAAAGGACATCGATGGCAGTGGACTGACGAACAGGAGGGAGCATTCAGTAAGTTAAAGGAATGCTTGACAAAATCCCCTGTTCTGGCCTGCCCAGACTTCAGCAGACCTTTCATTCTGCAAACGGACGCCAGCGACCAAGGATTGGGTGCAGTCCTTATCCAGAATAAGGATGACGGAGATCATATAATCGCGTATGCCAGCCGTACGTTGACCACCCCAGAAAAGGCGTATTCGGTGACCGAAAAGGAATGTCTGGCGATTGTGTGGGGCATAGAGAAAATGCGCCCTTACTTAGAAGGGTACCACTTCACAGTCCTGTCCGATCACCAATCGCTCAAATGGCTTCATAACATCAGAAGCCCAAGCGGAAGGCTAGCCCGTTGGAGTATGTACCTGCAGCAATTCGACTTCGAAATCAAATACCGAAAAGGAATTTTGAATCGAGTAGCTGATGCATTATCCAGACATCCGATACCAGTCGAAGCCGATATCTCCGCCATCGCAAGAACACAGGATTGTTCCTGGTATATCAGGAAGAAAGGCGATATACAGCAAAATCCGGAAGCCCATCCCGACTATTGTATAAAAGATGACCGACTGTACAGACATTTCTGGGACTCTACCGATTTTACCGAACCAGAACTAGCCGATCCCTGGAAGCTGTGTATCCCGAAACCAGCTCGATCCTCCGTGATGAAGAAGAATCACGACGCTGCCACAGCTGGACATCTCGGGATAGCCAAGACCATCGCCAGGATAGCGAGCCGCTACTATTGGCCAGGAATGTTCCGGGATATTGCCAATTATGTCCGGAGCTGCCCGTCTTGTCAACAGTACAAATCTTCGCAACAGAAGACTCCAGGAAAGATGCAACCGTCCGTCAACCGTCAACCATGGGATACTGTAAGTTCCGACTTGGTTGGACCCCTGCCTCGCTCGAGTAAAGGGAATAACTATTTGGTAGTATTCCAAGATAGATTCACGAAGTGGGTCCAGTGCCGTCCCATACGGAAGGCGACAGCGAAGGCAGTAAGCCAAGCCTTGTACGAAGAAATAATCACCCGTTTCGGGTGTCCGAAAACCGTAATAACCGACAACGGAACTCAGTATACTGGTTCACCGTTCAGAGACCTGTTGAAAGATCTGAGGATTGGGCACCGTTTCACGCCACCATACACACCGCAAGCCAACCCCGTAGAGCGGACGAATAAAACAATGAAGACTATGATATCCCAGTTTTGTGATGGCGACCATAGGAAATGGGATCAGCACTTACCGGAATTGATGTTTGCCTACAACACAGCCCGCCATGACTCTACCGGATACACCCCGGCATTTCTGAATTACGGTAGAGAGTTGGACGTACCAGGAGCTGTGTACCGTCCTGAAGAACCGATTATTGACGATGCCCAGGACGACACAGTAGAGCCCAGAGACCGGACCCTACGTTTAGGTAAACTAAAGGAGGTTTTCGCATTCGTCCGAATCAACTTGGCCAGAGCATTCACTACCCAGAGTAGACACTACAATCTCCGTAGGAGAGATTGGAGGTGTCACGTGGGAGATCAAGTAATGAAGAAGGAACACCACCTTTCATCCGCCACGAAGGGGTTCGCTGCAAAATTAGCCCCTAAATATTCCGGACCGTATACCGTAATCAAAGTTGTATCACCCGTAATCTATCACCTGAAAAGTGGATCTGGCAAGAAGCTCTCAAACATTCACATCAAAGATTTGAAACCCGTCTCCGAAACACCCAACGCCCATGCGAATGAGGTGACCAGACCCCCCGAAGCGTCGACCATGCAGACCCAACGCACGCCTAAGAAAACAGAGGCCTTCCAAGAAGTGAGTGGACCCGTGGACAGGAAGAAGATGGAGCCAGACCGGAAGGGTGCATGGTGATGATGATTTTTTTTGTGCTTTTCATTTTATTTTTCAGATTTTTTTTTGGTTTTGGATAGGTATTCAAGTTGTGAAAAATAATATAGATATATTATTTTTTTTAGGAAGTAAGGGGGGGATGTAACGAAGTTACTTGAATTTTTATGAACATACTGTATATCGTAGTAATCGGGTAGTATCCTGGGTAAACTTCGTGCTAGGAATTCCGTTCTTTTTCGTAACGATTTGTTTTCACACACCGGAAGTGATTAAGTAAATATCAAGTTAGCGCGAAGTCATGATTTGATAGTTGTAATTACTGATAATTAATTAGCGAGATAGGCTGGCGTTCGACGAGATCGAGTCAAGTTTGCAGCGATGCGCACTTCGAGCGATCCCCACTGAATCAGACCGAGAGTAGGGTGGGGCGAACGGAGATATACCCGCGATCGCGACGCGAAAACGCCAGTTCTGTTTGAGACCGCAACCAGAACGCTAGAGAGCTCCGACCAGCTGAAAGCCGCAGCCAAGGTTCGAAAGAGAGAGAGCGAGAGTTCGATACCGCGAACTGAAAACCGAGACTTGCCGAGCCAGACAGCCACTTGAGACCGCAAGTAGGTAAGCCGAAATACGAGTTGAGCGGAGGGTGCCGTATTCGCATTCTTGTACTGAGTGACTGCTATCCCACTTTCTGCGAATTATATTCGGTCTGGGGGATAGTAGGTATATGCCGGAAAACTGCTTCAGGTTCTGCGAATTCTATTCGGTATCTGAAGTGGTCTCCGACTGTTTTGCTCCCAGCAAGGATCGATTTACAAGGTATTTTGGCATACCATCTGCGAATTATATTCGGTTGGTAGGACAAAATACCAGGGGGTCGCTCTCTGCCTACTCGAGCCGAATCTCAGTTGAGTTGGTACACCCGCGCTGAGGGAGACCGTATACGTATCTTGATACAGGGTGACTGCTGTCCCACTTTCTGCGAATTATATTCGGTCTGGGGGACAGGAGGTATTTACCGAAACACTGCTTGAGGTTCTGCGAATTCTATTCGGTACCTGAAGTGGTGTCTGGTAGTTGGACTCCCTGCTGAAAGATCGATATACAGGGTGTTTTGGCATACCATCTGCGAATTATATTCGGTTGGTAGGACAAAATACCTGGGGTCGCCCTAAGAAGGGTGGATTTAGAGTTTATTGCTAGATCTGCTTCGCATGGCTTTGCACTTCTGCTTGCTCACTGTAATTTTGCTTTTCGCGAGTTGCTTGAATAATTTGTTTTGCCGTGGTAATTGGTAATTAATGCTTTCAGTCATGAATTAGAATTAGTTCACATATTTTCTTCCGGAAATCTTTTAGTTTCGCGAACCCTTGGGAGGGGGATACTGAGAGGATATCGTGGGATATTGTAGGATATATTAGGATATATTAGGATATATTAGGATATCGTTTATATGATTTCACATTCTAGTTGCAATGCAAATGTAAATATTTAATGAATATAATAATAGATATTATTATTGGTAGTTTCATTTTTTTCTCTGAGTAAGTTTTGATTTTTTTTTATTAACAAAGCAACGAGGTTCAGGGAATTGATACTTTCACGAATGTCACTTTGACAATTAACATCTAAAGACCCCTGGATTAAACTTTCTTCACTGATAGTTACCCGGTGCAAGTGGACCTACCACTATAATATAGGTGGCGCCCGAGATCTGTAAATATAGCACCCGAGCTAAAGCGCCAAATAACGCTTCTCCGAGTAGAAAGCGTTACACATGTTCGATACATATTCGAATCAGACTCATTGGAAAATGGCTCCTTGGAATTGTTAAAAACGATTAGAAGTCATTCAGAATCAAATATTTATACTTTCATATTGACACCTGCAGTAACCTGTAAATTTGGTTGAAATCGCAGCTTCACTTAGCGAGATTCACCCACGCCATGTCACGTTATACACGTTTTATCAAAGTAGGCGAAATCAAGAGATTTGGGACTAGTCACAGGATAGGAAGTGAATTCACCAGTCTATCTATCCACCTCTCTTATCACCATGACTGAAGTTGCGGAATTAAAATTGCCACGTCAACGCTCTGGTAGGGAAACTTCTCGAAGGATATTTGTAGCTTGTATTTTCCTTGCCTCTCCGCGTATTTGACAATATCATCGAACGTACAGATCGAAGCATCTGATGGGAATTGAGACGTAGGATACGTCAGCTTTCCCGAATAGTTTACGGTGTTCGGAAATAGGATTTCGTTCTGGAGGAAGAGCGGAATGAAAGACAAATACCTGATGCAGAGTGTGTAACAGAAAAAATAAAATCTGAGGAGAGAGAGAGAGGGTTCCATCGGGATAACCTATAAAGCCAAAGAGACAGTCTTTATAATGCTATTTCGCGATGATAGGTACCTACGTTACCATTATCTACCGTTGCAATAAAAATGTTTTATGAACGAATAAAACGTCGGAATGTAAAAATGTTTTTTTAGTGTAGCAAACAAACATTTCAACCTCGGGGGTTGAAATTGTTTTACTGGGCTATCACATAGCGGTTTCGTCTCAATTCATAGATATACTTCGGCCATTGTAATGATAGCGGAGGACATCCAATTAATGTTTGTTATGGATTTATTTCCAAGTCATCCAGTGGACATCCCTGATTGACCATAAAACGTTCAATAAAATCTCATTGGAAATATATGCCCTATGGAAGTGGACGTAAACTTGGTGCTCAGTTCAATCGGAACATCCTATGTATTTTATATCACTTTCTGAAACTATCTTCATGATACGAAACTTAAAGAGTTTTAATCAAAAAGAACAGGGGTGGTCCAAATTGAGAAATTTTATAGGAAATACGAATTTCTGAAGGGTTAAATAATACAATACTTGCCACTTTCCTCTTGAATTTTATGTTGTGTTGATGTGTTCTATTATGCCAGATGAAAATTGAAGAATTTGGTGTGCATGCTTGAAAAATGACACCAATTAACTTTAGCAACCAATCACTGTCAAAAAATTAGTATTTCTTTATTCAAGTTTAATCTACTCCATAAGTTTTGCCTTTTTGAACCGTTAATCTATATTCAAGTTGATTTAGCCATGGAAAAAGTTATAAATAAATATTATCTTGGATGGTTTCGAGAAGTAAAGAAAGCTTGTCATGTGTCATCTTAATGAAAAGGCCTATTGAAAGGGCATTTCATCTCATATATCAGTCATATAACAAACAAATATTCTCTATAATGTTGCTGATGATGTCAAACTCACACAAAGTTCCAACCAATTTGGAACTTTTGTAACATAAATAGTTGGAATGTTGACACTACTTGTCAAAGTCGATAAGATGTTTAGTAAATATTGACAAGCCTGACTCAAAATAGCCTATAACTGCTGTACGACTTCTTTTACACACAACTGTACAACAGGTGAGCATAGATATTTACAATATATTCAAATAGTTTATTGACAATGGAAAATGAAGGAAATATTGCCAGTTTCGCAGACGAACTGTCATAATATACAGAGTAGACAAATGGAACGAATACCAAATTATAGCTGAAAAAAAACATGAAAATAACGAAAATGGTTTCACTTGAATAAGCTCACCTTAAAAAATTAAGTATTTGCCATATGGTATCTGGAATTTTTGTGGCTATGAAATGCCTATTGGAATTGTTGTAGACCTCGAAATTAAATACAATTTTCTAAAAATCATCAAGATTCAGGTATCTGAAAACATTCTTACATCCCGATTTAAAATAATATACCTACCAATCTCTGGTACAATCTTTTCCTACAGAATTTTTTGCTGGTGAGGCGAGTAAATTATGTAGATATACATATATCTAAAATATCTGGATTAACTCTATAAAGGCGGATTCCGAAAATTGCTTTGGCAAAACCTCTGGAATATCCCACGGATGATATAATTATTCAAGAGCAAATATATGACATAAAGCAGCTTTACAGCTTGGATATTTTAATGCAGTAGTATATCTAAATCTCGTTCTATACCTACGATGTGAGAAAACCAGTTGTGCTTACTTGAGCACTTGAACAGCAATCTGTATTATGAATTATACCAACCAACATTAGAGATAGTAAAACCTCTGGTAAAACCTATAATGAATTCAAAAACATAAGAGATACTAGAAAAAGGGAGTCACTTCTTTCGTAAAACAATAAATAACATTTGATACAATAACACTTTACCTTGGGAAGGTCGGACAACTTTTTTGTCTGTAAATAAAATTATATGTTTATTTTTAGAAGATTCTGTTTTTATTTTAGTATTTCAAATTTAGTGTACCTATAATTTTGAATATAATGTGTCATTCCAGATGAATAATATTATTATTATTATTATTATTATCTCGTCGGGACTAGTAATGTTAATAATGTTTGAAATTGAGTGACTTGACTTGACTATGAGTTTGGAGCGGATTGGCAAAGGATCAGATATCAGGATGACAATATTCAGGGATATTTCCTTTTTATATAGATTAATATGCTGAAGGCTTTGGAGGAATATAAATCACGATCGCGAAGAAGGAATTTCCATAAAGTCGTTGTAGATTCTGGTAAAGCTATGTGGCTTCACATTGTTTGGCATAGTTCTGCAATATTAAATGCAGACCGTTGACCCTTATTGCGTATAGCGAACATGAGATAGTGGTTGGAGAAACCATAAAAAGAATGAAATAAGGCAGCTCATACTAATCTGTTGAGTGGTTTCGTGATCTTTTTATATGAAGTATGTTCGAGACAGTTCATATTGACATTTTGATATATAAAACCAGATTCTCCATTCTCACAGCTCACAGGGTGGACTGATCGCACAACCAAATGAAAATTTCACGATTTGCGAATGCTTTTGATTTTGCAAATAACAAATAGCAGAAGTTGAATGCATGTTAAACAAATATAAATAAATTAGAATAGGATACGGATTGAATATTTGAATTGAATCGAAGGAAATGAGGAAAATAAGCACGCAAATATAAATAACAGGATTGACACTATTGACAGTCCTTAAAACTTCTTGCAGAAATGGTTCGTTTTTTCTTACGACTTACAACTCGAGACTTAAAACTAACGACTTAAAACCTCTGCATAAATCCACCAAGACTTGCACCTAAAGACTAAAAACCTCTGCATAAATCCACCGTCAATGACTTTCATTAATGAATATAGCCACACTACCTCTTCTATCACTCCTATCAGTATAATGCAGTGATATCGAGAAATAAGGTTCAATTTAGAGTTTTGGTCTAAAGTTGCACTTTTCCAAATGGGAATCGTATAGTTGGCTATGGTTTGGTTGGAATGTATTTTTTCCCTTTTTGAACCATATGTCGGGTTGCTTCTGATGAAATCTTCAATGGCGGAATATTTATTTATGTACCAAGTGCGTTATATTGATCCTAAACGCCCGGAGGGTAACGTTGTTGCCCGATCACACTTAGTATTGTTACAACGATGTTCTGATGTTTTTTGAGTCAAATATAATATGTTCACATATTCAATATGATTCTCTTTTGGACCATTTCCAGGTTATTCTCAAGGCGAATCATACACTTTCATTGAATTGCACAAAATTGCATTCTATAGGAAAAATAAATCTCCAACTATTGAGGAAAGGTGACAATTTCTCCCATTTTCATTTTATCGAATAACAGATTCAACAGAGTTTTGTTCGATTTTATTCGTCATTCTGAACTTTCAAGAGAAATAGAGTCAAGCAATCACATGTTTTTATATAAACAAACTCTTGATCTGTGTTCATCCAAGTTCATCAAATATTCAGATCGTCATAAAAATACCCGACTAGATGTACTGAAACACAACCCGAGTAAATATAGAAAATACTCTAGATTTGCAGGTATCAAAATTTTCAACAAACTTTCAGAGAATGTACAGATGGAACATCATTGTGCGAATATTTCAATTTGTTATATTATTTAAATATTTCCACTTTCCGGATAACATCATTGTGTGAATATTTCAGTTTGTTATATTATTTAAATATTTCCACTTTTCTGACGTGTACAGGGTGGCTGGAATTCGAGCCTCATCATTGGGATCTCGTAAACCGTAAGAGATACAGGGTCGGTTAAATTATGACATTTGATGCCTAACGAAATGCCGAAAAAATCGATTTTCCATCATTTTTCATTAGAAATATAACCAAGGAACGCTAATCAGCACCTAATCACTTTCAAGATTTCAATAAAACCCTGGCAAAATAATATCTATAATTCTCAGCCAACTGATGAAAATTTCCACTAAATTGTAAAAATAACAAGATCATTCTTTCTCTAGCTCGTAGGGATGTTATTTCAAACATCAAATTTTGGTGTAAAATATTCATGTTTCGTGTGATATCTTTGAATAACAGTTTTTCAAAAATATATCCATAAAAAATAATCCAGCGAATTTCTATTAACTATATAATAAATTATGTCCATATCACGCTTTTCTAAATTAAAAACACGATATTTGATCCAGCAAATTATTCAAAACATTGAACTGTCATATTTTTCGGCATTAAATATTTAAAGATAAGAGAAACTGTAATTTTTTGTTATCTGAACATGAGATGTGATAGCTCAAGGTTTTTGGGCTATCCAAAGATAACAAAAAATGAAATGACAAATCCAGGTCCGTATTTGAAAAAAAATAGTTTAAGATGGTTTCTGGAAAACGAAAACGTTATATTTCAAATTTGAAAACGCCATCTTGTAGGGAAGAAAAAGTGGCCATGATGAAGTGTTATCCATATCGATAAGTTTCTTCGAATGACGCCAAAAAAAACGGTTATATGAAATTTCGAGTTTTTTCAGTTATCTCCGAAAGTATTCGGAATTTCCCAAGTTTCAGAACATCATTTTGTTAGGCATCAAATTGAGTCACTTTGCCATGATTCAACCGACCCAGATGAAAGAATTCTTCTTTGTGTCATAGAGCCTATATAATAGTAGAAGTCCATTGCTATCTCATGGTTCATCTTTATGAACAATATAGGAAGTCAGATCAGGCAGCTAGACAACCACAGTATGTTAGAAAAAGAAAAAGTGATGACTGACACATAACGGATAAGTTAAGAATCTATTAAAACCACCTAAAATATGGTTAAAATCGAATAAAAAATAAAAAAATAGAAGATCTAAGATGAGTATTATAGGTTTTATTGGGATAGTTTGATAGTTCGTAGCTTTAATAGGTTTTTTTTGATTAAGTTGAGTGAGTAAGCTATATATGAATGCCTTTGAGTTGAATAGTTCATTCCTGGTAGATTTTTGCCAGTTGTGGAGTGTTTCTTTCTCTGTCTAACTCTGGATTTGCACACATTATTCCGAAACTATTATGAATCGTGCCAGTTTTCGTGAATAGAATTTGAGATCGTGTTAATCTCCAACAAATATGCGGAGGTGTGAAGAGGGTGTGAATAATCGTTACCGAATTTACCACGCTCGTCTACTTCCCAGACTAATTAGGAACCGAGAGCGCCGGAAAAATTACAAAGTTGCGCGGCATGGAACGAAAAAATGAAATAGAGCACACTGAATTGAAATATACTCCTAAGTGGAATAAATAGCATGGAATCGAGTTATTGCATGCATTCGGAGCGGAATGGAATATATAAAATAAAGAACACATGGCAAAAGCGGAATGGAACCAAACTGAAACTGGATTGAAACTCATCGAACCAACAATAAACTCACAACCACCACAATTGAACCTGAAATGAAGAAGAAACCAAGTAGCAAATTACAAGACTTCGAATCGGAAATACTCACCTGACATCTTCATACTTACTTATCGCATGTAATACAACAAGTGTATTGATGATTATCGAAATACAAATTCCTTCGATTTGTTTCGAAAAAGAGAAGGAATTTTCGATAATCATCAATAACACGAGTTGTATTTGTTCAGATTATTTCATGAATAAAATCAAGCCATTCTGATGATTTCCTATTTATTGTTTGAATTAATATTAAACGTAAAGTTTATGGAATTAGTTATTTTGATTATGCATTGTAGTTCCACATAAGAATATTCGTTATGCAACCAACAATACATTTATGTCATTGTATGATGTAGTCAAGATTACCTATGCACTAGGTACTACTGAGCTAAATTCATTTTAATTGTTGTCACAATTTGTGTGGTTAGGTTACATTAGATTAATTCTTGCTGAAATTATCCATAATTTGTGGAAAATGAAGTGGATACATATTAATAGTGTGTGTTTATCATGGTTCAGACGAAAATTTGGTGTAGTGGCATTCATTTATTTACCAGGGAATCGGAAAATAATATGACAGATTGCAACTGATAAGTCATTGTTTAATTAAACTACCCTACTGCCTACGAATCAGAAAGCGAAATACAGAAACGAAAACACAGCATGTAGGTATCCGATAGCCAATCAGGAGCCGAAATACAAAATCGAAAACATTGTTTATCAACACAATCATTTCAACCAATCAAAAACGTGTATTTTAGCATGAATGAAATAATCGCATGTAATACAACAAGTGTATTGATGATTATCGAAATACACTCGCGCTGTGCGCTAGTGTAGTTTCCAAGCAACATGATATGTTTCTCAAAATCGAAGGAATTTTCGATAATCATCAATAACACGAGTTGTATTTATTCAGATTATTTCATGAATAAAATCAAAGCCATTTTGATGATTTCCTATTTATTATTAATATTAATATTGAACGTACAGTTCGTGGAATTAGTAATTTTGATAGTAATTTAGTAATAGTAATTTATTTCATATACATTTACATGTGTAGAAAGGAAAAGGAAAAGTTGGTGTGATTTATTTTATATTCTAACATAGTTGTTAGTTATAGTTGTAAGCTGTGTTCATCTTCTAGGAATTCATTTATCGAATAGTAGGCTTTACTCAATAGTTGTTTTTTCAGACAGTTTTTGAACTTTTTTATACTTAGATTCTTGTAAGAGTTGGATAATTTATTGTAGCATTTTGCTCCCATGTAGTAACAACTTTTTTCAAATAATTGTGTGTTATGTTGTGGTAAAACTATTAATTGCCTATATTGTCGAGTGGGTGCTTCACTGAATTTATACCAGTTTTTATTTCTATGCACAAATAATAAGATTTGTAGTAGGTATAATCCCGGCATTGTTAATATATTTAATTGCTTGAAGTATGCTCTACAAGACTCTCTTCTATCCAATCCCATCATTATTCGTATTGAGCGTTTCTGAATGATAAAAGTTGTTTTCCACTCTGTGGAAGTTCCCCAAAACATCAAACCGTACGACAATTTGGATATAAAGTCGGCGTGGTACAATATTTTTATTGATTGATGACTCAAACCACTTAGTATCATTGCTCGTAGGCAATAGCAAGCAGAACTCAATTTTTTATTTAATACGCGAATGTGCGTTTTCCAATTTAATTGTGAGTCGAGGATGAGCCCAAGTGATTTGTTTTCGTTTACAAAAGAGATATTGTAGAGTGCTGTTGGGAGAGTTTCATTTGACTTTTCTTTGAATTTCATGCAGATGGTTTTGTCAAAATTCAGATTTATTTTGTTCGATGTACTCCAATATTTTATTTTATTTATGTTATCATTCAAGCTCTGGAAAAGTGTAGGATCATCCCTTTCCGAAAGGATAAATAATGCATCATCAGCAAATAATATCGATTTAGACTCAGGAGTAACAGAAGGTAAATCATTTACATAGAGTAAGAATAATAGTGGTCCCAAGATAGACCCTTGTGGTACTCCACTTCTAATTGTTCCCCAGTCAGAGAAGACAGGAAAATTCATCTCCCTGTTGACCATGGTTCGTTGTTGTCGATTGAATAGATAACTTTCGAACCATCGTAATGGCACCCCTCTTATACCATAATGTTCTAGCTTCATAGTCAAGCACTCAATATTCACACTATCGAAAGCTTTGGAAAAGTCACATGCCAAGCCCGCAACCTTTTTTTTTTTGTCTAATTGGGTTATAATTGAGTGGGTTGCTTCGAAAATTGCTGTTGCTGTTGATTTGTTAGTTAAGAAGCCATGCTGAGCTGTATGAAGTATTTTGTATTTTTCTAGGAATTTCAATAGTCTCTTATGTACTATTTTCTCTAACACTTTGGAAATGGTAACTAGTAGTGATATGGGATGATAATTACTCATTTCTTTCTTGTTTCCTTTCTTGAATATAGGCTTGACATGTGCCCTTTTCAAACATTCTGGAAATATACCAGTGGATAATGACTTATTGAATAATACTACTAGATATTTAGATAGAATATCGATACAGTTTTTCAGTAATTTTGATGACATGTTGTCATATCCGGAGGAGTTTTTGTTCAATAAAGACTTAGAAAGAGAAAGGATTTCGTTTTCATCCGTGGGTTCAAAAAAAATTGATTTCCTGTTTGGGATTGTATGTTCGTTTAGGAGACTTTTAACGTTATGTAACTCATCATTTGTCAGTTTTTCGTATTGTACAATATTTAGAAAGTGGTTATTTAGTGCATTGGCTAATTCATTTGGGTCCTCTATAATTTTCCCGTTTCTTTCGATTTGAAGTTGTTCCTGTGGTTTGCAGTTTCTATTCAATTGGCGATTGATAATTTCCCATGCTTTTTTGGATTTATTTTCGCTGATTACGATTTCGTGGTCTAGGGAAGCCTGTCGTGATTTTTTTATTACTTGTTTCAGGATTCGACAATATGTTTTTTTATGCCTGTTTAGGATATCATTTTTATAGTTTCTTGTGTGTTTTATTAGCTGTCTCTTGTGCCAACAAGATTTTTTTATTCCTTTTGTTAGCCATGATTTCTTTTTATACGTTTTAACTTTTTTTAACGGAAAGCATGTTTCTATTTTTGTACTTAAGATATGCAAGAATGTTGTGAATTTGATTTCTATATCATTTTCAGTTATACTTGTGTATGTTATACTATTTAATTCTTGAGATATGTGGTTCCTGAAATTGTTAATGTTTCGTTTTGTGAAAAAACGTTTAGAACAATGATCATTTTGGTTGGGACGCTTGGCATTTACAATTAATTCTAGGAGGAAATGATCAGAAAGGCCGCTGTCTTCTACTTTTATGTTGTGTTGGATTTCATCAATAAAAAAGTTGTCAATACAAGTATTTGATATTTCGGTTACGCGTGTTGGTTCGAAAATTGTCTGATTTAAATTATAACTTCCTAGTAGATTTGTAAGTGTTAGGTTTTCATAAGAATTCTGCAGGAAATCAATATTATAATCGCCACATAATATAATTCTGGTTTTTAAATCTTTGCTGATTGTCGTTAACAAATTTTCCAGGTTTTCCATAAATATTTCAAAATTTCCTAATGGTGATCTATAAATACAGATTATGTAAATATCTTGGTAATGTACAATACTAAATTCAATATTTTTTTCACTTATCAAATTATTCAGTTTTATGACATGTTTGCAATTATTGAGAATTTCATTTTTTATGAATATAGATGTGCCACCATTCTTAAACTGCTCTCTGCAAGAGTATGCAATGGTAGTATAACCACTAATATTATAATAATTCACTTCTTCATCTTTCAGCCAAGTTTCGGTTATACATATAAAAGTTGGTTTGATTTGTTTGTCTGATATGTATGCTTCTATTTCCGTAATTTTATTTCGGATACATTGTATATTTTGGAGAATTATTATAATATTTTGGTCGTTACTTACTGTATTGAGATTGGGTATTACGAAAGTTGTATCTATTTGAATTTGAATTGGTAGCAATTACTTTTTTATTCTGAGATATTGCACTTGCGCTTGCACTTGACGAAGTTGACGGATATCTTGGTGGTTTATTGCTATCCATTTGTCCTGGTGTTACAAGGTTTGCTGGTAGACTGTTGTAGTCGGTTCCTCTTTCCACTTGCGAACTCATTAATAGGAGTTTTTGTGCATGTTCGGTTTCATTTTTGTTTGGGTAGGTTAGCTCGTGTACTTGTTGTAGTTCCGACGCAGTATATCTGTTGTTGTCTATTGATAAATAATTCCTATGAAGAACTGCTTTGTGACCTTGTTTTATCGCCTCCTTTTTGTGAAAAAGAAGAGTTCTTTTTTCTATCCTTTCTTGTGGTGTTAGGTCGTGGTCGATGATAATACCTGTATTCTTTAGTTTGTATGCATTTTGTAGTACGCGTTGCTTCGTTTTTTGGCGCACTAATTTAATCAGGGTGGGACGACTTTTATTTTCGATTTTTTTTCCGATTCTATAGGCTATATCTATTTCATCATTATTGATGTTTATTGATAATGTATCTTTCAATACTCTCGAAATTTTTTCTTCCAAATTTTCTTGTTCTTCTTCATCTATGCCGAATATAATTACATTTTTAGATCTCATTGAATTTTCCAGGTAACTCACTCTATGTTGAAGTGCTGAATTTTCTTCTTCAAGTGATCTTATTTTTTGGGAATTTTCCAACACATTGCGATTTAAAACCTCACTTATTTCACTAATAATATCTTTTTTCAGTTGGTCGTTTTTTTCATCCATCCTTTTGAGTAGTGTTTCAAACATAATATTCACTTCTTCACTGTTCATTTTTTCCTTTCACAGTTTTCAAGAATGCAGTTGCTCGTTTATCTATAACACACCAGACTCTATTATGCAAGAAGATTCGTTATGCAACCAACAATACATTGAGTGAGGCCTCACGACCGTAATGTCATTGTATGATGTAGGCAAGATTACCTATGCACTAGGTACTACTGAACAATTTGTGGTTAGGTTACATTAGATTAATTCTATTAACGCTGAAATTATCCAGAATTTGTGGAAAATGAAGTTGATACATATTGATAATGTGTGTTTATCATGGTTCAGACGAAAATTTGGTGTAGTGGCATTCATTTATTTACCAGGGAATCGGAAAATAATATGACAGATTGCAACTGTGTGTAAGTCGTTGTTTAATTAAACTACCCTACTGCCTACGAATCAGAAAGCGAAATACAGAAACGAAAACACAGCATGTAGGTATCCGATAGCCAATCAGGAGCCGAAATACAAAATCGAAAACATGGTGTTGTTGCTTATCAACACAATCATTTCAACCAATCAAAAACGTGTATTTTAGCATGAATGAAATAATCGGACCAACAAAACCATATCAAAGTGATTCAGTTTCTGAAAGAAAACGATTTATTCATGAAAATATACCTGGAGGATTTGTGTTTTATCGAAACATGTCTTCTGATTTTTTCCTTGAGATGTAATCTGTTATGATGCTCAATTTTGTAATCGTCCAGAAAAACTAATGCATGATTCGTAATAAGTGCGATATCAGAGGTCGTCTCGGCTCGAAATATAGGTAAACAAATTTTATGTACCAAGCTATATTTATACTTAAGGATGAAGTTTTTTGTTATAATATTTCGTGAAAGAAGATTCGAATAAGATGCATATAAAATGGCAATTTTGTCCACGAGATTATTAATAACAATCATAATATATTATAACGAGAATGAAGTATGATAGGATGTAAACATTTTTTAAATACGACGCACAATCCTATAAGACGTGACAAAGTTCACATCGAGACAGGCACGCCTAACAACCTACTGACCGGTTTCGGGCTTATTGGCCCTCATCAGTGCAGGGTAGTTAACTGAGTCGAGACCTTGAGATCTCCCCCGAAGCGGTCCCTGTCCCAATGCAATCTCCGCTCGCCTATTTCACCACAGTGAGCCGCGTACCAAGAGACACTCGAAATTAGCGACACCATGCGGCGGAAGAAAGAAACACTCCAGAAACAAACCTCCCATGTCACAAAACATGAGAATGGCTGATAGCTCGACAGCTGAATCGATGCAAAATGAAGAAGCCATGAAATTGGACGAAGTATCTAAATTGACAGAAAGACATATTTCGTCTTGTCCAATTAAAAAGCAAACACAGTCTGAATGACTGACATTTGCGATCTGCATTCACAGTGTGAATCGTTGCCTCGACTACGAGCAGAATATAGTATATTATGATACAAAATTTATAAGACGCTATTTTGTCGCACGCGTTATTTGGAGTACGATGAGCGAATCGAGGAGTGCTCCAAGCGAACAAGTGCGACAACGTGTCTTATAAAACGTGTGTCATATGCAATTTTTTCTCTTTTGAATTGATTTGAAGAAAATAATGGATTTAATAACACTAAATAACAGAAACATCTTCGATTGGTAACAATGATGACATTGAAATAATTAAAATCTGACGCACAAGCGTAAAGCCGAGTTTACAGTTGAGTAATTTTAATTATTGCAATACCATCGGTGAAAAATTCAATGTTGTTATTGTTTGTATTGGTCAATTTAAATCAAATTACACTCTGAATTGAAATATACCAATTAAAACATTGAGTTTTTCACTGCTGATGTCACCAAATCCAAATCGCTCAGAAGTAAACTGGGCCTAACTCTTCTGACTTATTCATTTGACAATTCGATTGTACCAATCTCCGAATAATGAAAAATGTGTATCGAAATAGAGGCTATTTCGACACGCATTTGCGTTCATTATACAACCAAAATAGAAAAAAATAAATTTTCTTGTCAGAGGAAAGTAGTTGTTTTCAGAGTTTGCTCATTTTGTTTTCACTGAAACTCTGATATAATTGCATACGTTGAAACAATATTCACACAATGTGTGCTATATACAGGGTGTTTCATAATAAATGCGCAGGACTTCAGGATATGATAGCTCTTTCAAGAATATGAAAAAAAGTTCCTATTGACTTACCCTCTGAAATGCACCATTTTCGACATACAGTTGAATTAGAAAAAAATCGTTTTTTGCGAATATTTCTGGAACCGTTTATCGCACAGAATACAGATTTCGTAGGCATTTTCTACTCATAATAAGCTATGTTTTGGGCTGATTTATTATTTTTTAAATTCAAAATTGGTGAAGATTTTGAAGGGGTAGAGGGTGTTATTTCCTCCAACTTTTACGCCACTGGAAAAAGTACAATTTTGAGCCACCTATTCAAACCACCAATGTTTTCTACACAAAAAAGGGACTCTTGTTTATAAGCTCTAAAGTTGACCGTTTTCAAGAAAAATCAACTTTCATGTTGAAAAACATGGTAAATTTTTTTATTTTTTTTTATAATTATACAAAATTTATTTGAACGTTAGAACAAGTGACAAAACCAAACGTTAACTTCATATTTGCAAAATAAAAAAAAAAACAAATCATACTTAGCAATGTCCGCCGTTAGCTTCAATGCACGCAGCAATTCTTCGATGCATTGACTGTCTAACACGTAGGAAAATACACGGAGTGTTCCGAATTATGTTGCAAGAAGCAACAATGCGCTCTCTCAAATTGTCAACATTTTCAACTGGAGTAGCGTAGACTATGGTTTTAAGATGGCCCTGTATGTCGAAAATGGTGCATTTTAGAGGAAAAGACGATAGGAACTTTTTTCATATTCTTGAAAGAACTATCATATCCTGAAGTCCTGCGCATTTATTATGAAACACCCTGTATATTGAATCTACAATCTGAACAACAGTTTCAATTTACAAATAGGGGTTAGCCCTTCTTCTTCTTTGTCTTATTAATCTCTTTCTGCCATAAAATTGGCCAAAGTGAAATGAGCTTTCTTCTTCTCGCTGTTTATGCTGCCATTGGGAAGAAAAACATACGACAAAATTATGATCGGATATTCTGATTCCAAGTGGTTGGATCAGATAGTTTGTTTCGGTACTCTTTTAAAGTATCATATTTCCAAGTCGACTGCTCCGAAAATCACCCAATTTATATACAGACTGGACAACTCTGCTTTCGATATATGGGAGCTTATACTTGAACGTGTCTAGTCGATATAAAATTCTACTCAAAAGGCAATCTCTTGCTCGATCTCCAAGTCCATCGTCGGAAAATTTGGTTTGAAATCCTGTCTATCTATGTGATCGGTGGATTCAGCGTGAGCCTTTTATGAACATTGTATATGTATGTATCAATTGTGAAAATTCGTATTGATGTTGGTCAATAGGGAAAAATCACGTATAACTCCAGATGGCGTTGTCAATGACAAAATGTCGGATCGAGGTGTGAACAACGAATATTCTATCACTTAAACATTTGTTGAACCAAAGTTTTTATTGAATAGCATTTTCAATTTTTCATAGATTGGATTGAAGTTGAATTTAAGGTTTGTTGTTTTATTGTCACTGGATTCTTGTTAAATGCCACTAAGCCCAGGTGTTCGGTTTGTTTTTGAAGTTTTTAAGTTCGTCTGTCCCTGAAATTATTGTTAAAATACCTGTAACAGTCGGAATATCAATTTCGGACTTTATGTATTATGATCTACAATTCCCACATAAAATTAGCATGAAACTAGATGATTCATGGAATGTTAATGTTTCTGTAAGCAGGTCTATGGTATTGCAAAAATATCATTGCTACATTGATTTATTTATATAAACAGGTTTGTGGTAATTTGGAATGGTTGTATAATTCAAATTTGAAAAGGTATATTGGCCATTTCGATCAGAAGCATATAAGCTCCACCTTTTTGATTCATTACTTATTCTTTCTGTCTTGTTTTTTTTTCATATTCAGGAACTTAGAATATGTATTGAAATCTCGATTGAAATTGATGATATATCAGTGAAGTTTTGCAAGAACTACATGGAAGTGATAGTTGCTCAAACATTTTGTGGAGATTTGATGAAAACTATCACCAAAAAATATTTTGATACATTTATACTGTTTGAATAAATGCGGGTAAGCAAGAGTAAATGGCTCTCTCTTGCACGCCAGGTTTTTCTTAATAAAAAGATTTCGGAAATGTGATGCAATAATATTGATTTGGTTTTCAAATCATTTATACAGTGTGTCCAAGATAAGGATGTATATCACGGGGATCTCTTAAACCATAAGAGATACGAATATGGTTGAATTAAAAACAAGTTGCAAATTTTCAAGCCTAACAATAAACCGAAATTTGGCGATTTCGTTTCGAGATATAGAAAAACAAAAGCCATGCACACAAAACAGCGTTAAGAGATTTTTTGTACGACGTTTCGTTCCGGAGAAACCATCATCCGAGATCGCCATGATAGACATCCTTATCTTGGACACAGTGTATAATCATTGGTAAATGAAATGGAAATGGGGAATGCATTACCGAAAAGAACTACGAATCATAAAAGTTGCAATAAGATTGCTGCTTACTATTGAGGAGTTAATAAACATTCTTGAACATGTTGATTTATACTTATTTCAAATAATACTGCCAAGCAAGCAAATGATAAATTGCTCTTCCATTTACACCAGAATCACCTAAAACTTCTCAGTAACATTGTTGTGTGTTGCAAGTTGTTTGGTTTTGTATTTAAAGCGGAACTCTCCAGGATTGATCACATAATCATGTTGATTCTCATCCAAGTGTATATCTTTCATCATGTTTTCTCAACAAATCTTCACTAACTTGTTCATTTGTATGTTGCTTCAACTGCATATCATTTTAAATTTAATCTTTTATATTGAGAAACCAAACTAACCACTGAAAAATCATATTTAAGTGCTTGCTGCAAACAAACATGAATTTTGAGATAGCTTTTCCAATCTTAAATATCATCTTCCATTTCTAAGCTAGCTGCCTATAAGGATTTGGGTTTACCCTTACTACTGTATCTAGATCTGAAGGAAATTTATGCAAATAATCAAATCGCCTTATTTATAGAGAACAGAGCACCTTTTTTGCGATTTTACCCATATCATTTCTTCAATATTTCGCATTTTCAGATTTTGTGGTTTATTAACACAATTCATAACAAAGTATCTATCAAATATCACTTTAAATCCTTAAATTACTGAAACTCATA
This sequence comes from Chrysomela aeneicollis, assembly GCA_029955515.1. Lineage (NCBI taxonomy): Eukaryota > Metazoa > Arthropoda > Insecta > Coleoptera > Chrysomelidae > Chrysomela > Chrysomela aeneicollis. The sequence goes on from JARUHQ010000010.1 coordinate 13,549,177, forward strand.
TGCAAAATCCACTTCTCACCAATAAAAAAACAAATGGAGGTTACTTTGTTGTTCCAATGTCAGCTGAATGGAAAAGACTCTGGTCTTATTAGCGATGTAACACTGTATCGGACATTGCGGGTGACTCGGCTGTCGCCTCGTCACCTAGCAATGTCCTCGACTATTATAAATGGCATTATAATCTCGTTATATTAATAGCCATAATAATGGTGGTGAAATAATTATACAGTACAATTTTATGCGTATAAATCATGAAAATTCCGAAAATCCGAGCGACCCTACCTGCAGAAATCAGGGACATACATGAGAAAATGATTGTGTTGCCAGAAGCGCTTATCAAAGTAGGCTATAATATGTGCGTACGATAATTTACATGAATCTAGACACGCTTTAGGGTAAAGGCATCGTCTGTGTTCTGATGTTCCCTTGAGCATTAAGTGCAAACTGCTGTGTTGAGCTTCATGTACCAGCAAAATGTTAATTTGAATTAATGCTTTTTCCGCAACAGGATTTGGCAACATTATCGTGTTGCAGAATAACGAAAAGCAGATGAGACGTGAAGTCTGCTTGTTGAAATATAAGAGGATTGTGAGTATATAGGTACCAGAGACTATATAGGGTATGTTCTATAAAGTAGATTTTCACTGACACTATTTCAAGTATGTACCTCTACATGAAATGCTATATGCATTCTTGAAGTATTCGATGAACATTACAAATGGGTTTAAGGCGATATTAGGAAACATTGCAAATTTTATTGTGGATTTACGATATCATTCACAGAGGGTGTTTATGCAAATTACACTGGTGTGTTGACTATTCATCAGAAACGTTAATTGTAGGTAAATTCATTTACTAATTGAACGTGGTCTCTCATAATATATCCATTTAGTTTAGAATTTTGTACATACTCATGGAAATGAGTTGTCATACTATACTAAAGCATATGTTCATCTGGGTCACATAACACGTCGAAATAATATTTGTGGAAACGTAATATTCCATAGAAATAGTATTCCATTAAAAGGTAAATCAACGAATCTGTATTTTGTATATGGATGTAAACGTTTATAATAATATATAATAATATAAATTGCAAAATGATCTTTCACCGCAACTTTTTCTCGTATGCGCCATTTATCCACGAGAAATTTGTACTTCATAACTTGGTACCTAATAACTCAATCCAGTCCCTTTCCAAAAAATGTTTTTGCTTAGAACTGTGTAGATTCTTGAGATGATTATAGGAAGTTCATTGTGAAAAAACACAGTGAAAAAACAAAAAACACCAGCTCACACCAGCTAACACCGTCTGGTGTCCCCTGAGGTCCTGATTGTTTTAGTGTCAGTAAACACCGGCAGCTTATTCACCACTGTGGGTGTTATGTGACCTTTCCTATAGGTGTTTTTAATAATTAAACTCAGTTGTCAGTTACACTAGTGATAGTGCTGAATTTGACAGAATGAACACTATGCATTTCCGAAAGTGCGATTTGACACCGCACTGGTGTGATGCACATTCTGAGGTTTTTTTGATGCTGAATCCTACCTCAACGATATTCTCTTCGGTGCGATTACACACTGAGCAGGTACATCCGAATACTTTTCTGGTGTGAAGGAATAACACCATATAATTAGAGTGTTCATGCGAATCAGTGCTTTTCTTCACCACCTCCGGTGTTTTTTACTAAGTTGGATTGAAATAAAATTCATATGATGATAAACTAGACTCAGAATAATCTAGGGACAATTCCTAATATTCCTGATCAGGGGCACTAGAGTCTAGACCAATTGATACTGATCTTTATTAAAATCATCTAATATATCATGCCCAATATTGAAATCACCTATTGGCAAATGTTTTCAAGATCGAACAGATGAGCGCATGAAATTCACACCATTCAGATCTCGATTCAGATGCCTTCATACAATATTTTTATTAATTTATATCAAATCTGGTGTTTTTAGGATGCAATACTTAACGAATTATTATTGACACCAAATTAGATGATTCATACATTGCCTTGATTCCATCGTGATATGATACGGTGTAACTTGGTGTTGATTTTATATAATAGGTGTTTTTTATGCATTAACGTCAATGATAACACCAGAATAAACAAGTATATTTAAAAAAAATTCAAAATATTTTACCAAACCCATCGAGAACCGAGCATGACGGGAGCTGAACTTTGTGACAGTGTCAACAATGCCTCGTGTTTTCGAAGAACGATACATGTTTTGAAAACTATCGAATTTTTTCGCTAAAAAGTGTTGCAAATTACACTGTTGGAAATTAGTAGTTACTTTCAACAACTTCTCATATCGTTAAAAAATTGTAGTCAAATTCAACAACAATTGTGTCTCAATTTCACTTTCACAATTTTCGATGTAGTTGTTAAATCAGTCAGTCATTGAATTCACTACTGATAATGTCAATACAACAGCAACAAGTTTGCATCAAATGAACAGATGAAATTCCTGTCCAAACAACTTGATATAATCTGTAACACAACAACAAATAATTGTAACTAGAACTTCAATAATGGTTATTGAAACATAGACAGTATAGAACATAATCTAGTTGCTAATACATTAATATTAAATAGCGGTTTTGTCGCACTCTGTTGACAAATTAACATCACCTAGTTTTATAATTTGCAACAGTTTGTGCTCGGTTACAAAGATTTTTTAGTTCCGATCTCTTCGGATATATTCGATACTTTTCGTTTGTCTTCTCACGAATACCGATAGTTCCAACCCAAGTTTACTCAGTTATCTGCTGTCTGTTGCCGTTGTAGAGCATTAGAACGAATACATTAGGTTTTCCTCTCGTGTAGTCAAGATAAAAAAAAGGTAAGTACCTACATGGAGTAGATTGATGTGGACTCGTACATAAATTTTATTTACTCATGCCAATATTAATATTATTTTTGTTTTGTTTCAGTTGAGAATATTTTTCCTGATCTAGAGCAACAAATAACAATGTTTCGTCGGAATCTGCAAGCGCAATAATTTCACATGATTTGTTGAGAATTTTTCTTGGATTCTCTCTGTGATTATTGAAGTTTCGCTGCAAAAAAGTGAGTATAATCATATCAGTTTTATATTCACATTTTGAAATTATTATTATGGAAGTTTTACTACTTCTCATGCATATTTCATATATTTTTTACTATACTAATGAAGATAACTGCAACATCTAGGTTAAAACTGTTGAAGTTGTGATGTGATTATTTGTACAACTCTTCATTTCAGGTATTTGTTCGATGGATCGATTTTCACTTTCTTCGGATTTTTTCAAGCTACTACTGGGTAACAAACAAGATAACAAAAACTGAGTTAAGTTGAAGAGAAATTAATGTACTGGTAAGATTCGTTCTGAATTATATTTTGAATGATAATCTACTATTCAGTTAATAAATCCAAGTGATTTCAAGAGTTGATTGGATAGAAAAATTCATGACCAAATGAATCCGAAATGAATTATTAATATAATTTTTGATTCAGCAATTGAACGAGAGATACTCAACACTCCAAGAGGATAGGAATAAGTTGTCTCGGATGACAAACACAGACAGAGGTTGACCAGCATTGTAGTGAATCACGTGCCGCGATGTTCTTTCGATTTACTGACAGCTTTTGATGTGTTTTTGTGCCAATAGTGGATTTTTTTCGTATTGTTGCTATGCAGAAAATAAAATGTCTTTCATGATATATGGTTATTTCAGTATTTTGAACTTTGAATTCTAGCAGTAGAATATTGTTGAAAATACACTGAGTTGTAGTACAATCGACAACTTTTTGTAGCTAGAACTACATTATGACGTAGGACTCATAACAACAAATTAAAGTGAAAATGACAATTTGTAATTGCTCAATTAACTTCAGAGAATACTGCGAACAGCTATAAGGTGAAGTAGAATTATTAACTTACTGTAGTTAATTCACCAATAAGACGTAGTAGCCATACAAAGAGGCGGTTGTTGAGACGAGCAATAACCATTATGGTGAAAATTAACTTCAAACACTCTTGATATTTCAACAATAAAATGTTGTAGACCTACTGGGACTATATTTTTTTGCTGATTTAGCAACTAATTTCCAACAGTGTAGTGAATGTAAGCGTGTGTGGTGTTTTAGTTGAAAGAAGGACGAATTGTGTGTTTTTAGTAGAAGAAATTCAAGATGTCGAATGGTGTCTTTACGAAACTATAGCGTTTCGACTTCGGCTTCTCGTTCTGGAAGCCAAAATACGTGAGTACCTCAAAAAATTTCCTTGGAAATGGTTATGGTTTCTAAAAACTGGTATTGGACCTATTTGAATAATTATAGTTCCAGCCTACTAGGTTTTTATTTAGAAGGGGTGTCTATACTCTTTCCTTATTATATTGTAATGAGTGACATTTCATAAGCATTTTATCGGGTCAAAATGGTTTTGTTCTTATTCTAACTAAATATTCAATTCTTCCACACATTGGACAATTGGAAAATGGAAATTGGCACGAGAAGTTGACAGCATTGAACGTTTCAATTTTCCAACGTGGAAATTCAGAGATGGAAATCGGACGAAATGTTTACCGCCAAATAATTGAACGGCAGTTGCATATGGACATATTCTAGCATCCAGTCGAATGGAAAACCACATGAAACGTATTGTTCCTACATTCTACATGATGTCGATGCTTTTCATTTCATGCTATGACAAATTCATTGGTTCAGTACGGAAAATGAAACTGGCATCATTTTCGAAAATGTTTAACAGTGAATACACCAGTATTAGTTGAAATTAAACTTTTTTATGACAGCAGGGCCATTTAGTGATTTGTCGAAGAACTGTAAAGGTACCCCACTTAAATGTGTCATCCCCCTTTATCATCGTAATTTTCTGGAATAATAAATTTTTCCCTAATTTCTTGAATCGGTGCTCACTTTTTCCTTGTATCAACAAGGTCTCAGAAAAAATGTTGTTTTTTTCAAATGACATGATCTATATTTTTATCCATAATTCGAGAATTCAAAAATGTATATAATTCATATATTATTATCGAGTAGTTGATTGAAACTGAGAAAAAGTGAGCTCAGATTAAAAAAATCAGACCATTTATAGTTTTATATATATATTCATCGATGCAGTTCCCAGTGGGATAAATTTCATTAACGAATTGATTATTTTCATCTGCAAGTTCGTTTGTTTGTAATTTATTGTTTTGTTATTTGTGAATTTGTAATTTGAAGTATACATGCGAAAATGTGATGACGAGATTTTCTTCAACTAATTTCGAGTGAAAGAAAAAAATTCTGTTAAGAACAATTGAAAATACCACTTGAATGAAAAAAAAAATACAGTCAGTGTCGTTGAAATTGAAAACGAAATTAGTGTAACCTTGTAGTATTTTTGTCACTTCATTTGCTTTTTTGTTTTTCAAAATCGTATACCAAATAAATAGATTTGCTATGTAGTTGGGCGTTTTTTTTTTAGTAGCCTGTATAATATAATTTATGACATATTATCCAGGTTTTTCACATGAGAACTTTCGCTAAAATTGAAGTCTTTTGGTGACCAACAAATAATAATTTCAGGCACCGAATATGCTATACAGAAACATCTCTTTGCTATATTTTTCTTGTGGAATGATTTACTGAGGAAAATAAATTGTGCTCAGATTTCATTGCAGATTGAAGGCTTCAGTGTTGATGAAACTAGGGGCAATTTGTGTTTATAACGAAGATAAAAGAGGTCATATTGAAGAAGAGGCAATAGATCTTCCTCGGGAAATGTTGGTTTTGTCGTAAATAATGCCATCGTCGCAGGGATTGAACAAAGAGCTGAACTTCAAGAGAATATTTTGAAATATCTTGTCAGATTCGGTAGGTACTGACTTTCTGATCAAAATCAAAGTCTGTTCGAGACGGTCATAATTATATGAAAATAAATACAATAAATAATATGAAACCGGTATGGAAGTGACAGAAGAGGCCACCTGAACATGAGTTGATGAATGTTCTTCTGCATATTATATTTTTTTATACTTCTTTCAAATCACTTTATTTTCATACGTGAGTACTTGAGCTATTTATTTCAAATAAAAAAAGGAGAACATTTGAAACGATAACGAAGAAAGATAAACAATACGAGAAGTAGTGACGTGTTTTTTATCTCCAGATTGTACATCGCAGGTTTGAATATTCCTCCCCAAACAATATTACAAATACGTATGAGATACTAAACTAGGGCGTTATATATCCTTAACAACACTTTCTTAATCAAAAAGTTTTCCGGCTGGTAGAATTCATGAATTAATTTTCGCAGTCTCTGAACTGTGTGGTTGATGTAGTTTATGTTTTGGTGCTTCGGATGACACTTGAAAAGCTAAGATTCCCATCTCCCTAACTCATACAAGTCTTTTAATAAGACTTTGGAGGGTTGCTTTGCAACTAAGTTGGCGGATAAAAACACTCTTCAAACACCTTTCAAATACTATTTATTGTGGTCATACCAGCGTAGATATTAATCTAAGAAAACCCCTATTTAATAGATTTAGTCGTTATTATTGATTGATGAGATTATTTCATTCATGCTAAAATACACGTTTTTGATTGGTTGAAATGATTGTGTTGATAAGCAACAACACCATGTTTTCGATTTTGTATTTCGGCTCCTGATTGGCTATTGGATACCTACATGCTGTGTTTTCGTTTCTGTATTTCGCTTTCTGATTCGTAGGCAGTAGAGTAGTTTAATTAAACAACGACTCACCAGTTGCAATCTGTCATATTATTTTCCGATTCCCTGGTGAATAAATGAATGCCACTACACCAAATCTTCGTCTGAACCATGATAAACACACACTATTAATATGTATCCACTTCATTTTCCACAAATTATGGATAATTAATCTAATGTAACCTAACCACACAAATTGTGACATCAATCAAAATGAAGTTAGCTCAGTAGTACCTAGTGCATAGGCAATCTTGCCTACAGCATACATGTATTGTTGGTTGCATAACGAATCTTTTTGTGTCGAACTACAATGCATAATCAAAATATCTAATTCCATAAACTGGAACTAAAATAGGAAATCATCAAAAAGGCTTCGATTTTATTCATGAAATAATCTGAACAAATACAACTTGTGTTATTGATGATTATCGAAAATTCCTTCTCTTTTTCGAAATAAATCATGTTGCTTTGGGAAACCACACTCGCGCTGTGCGCTCGTGTAGTTTCCAAGCAACATGATTTGTTTCTGAAAATCGAAGGAATTAGTGTTTCGATAATCATCAATACACTTCTTGTATTACATGCGAGAAGTGTATCACGTATTATGTTTGTGGAATTGAATGAATGGAGTAGGAATTCATAAAGGATATCACCGTCTCTAGATGTGGAGGAAGAGGCAATGAATTTAGTTTAAGAAAAATTGAGACTGAATATACTAACTACTGTTGAGCCATGAATTTAGTTTAAGAAAAATTGAGACTGAATATACTACTGTTGAGCCACGTATACAATAATCTTATTTCACTTTCTGCCTATTATTATTTCTCCTCCCAGGAATTTGTAATGAATTTTAATGATGTTCAGTGTCATCAGCATAGGATCACTTAGAGCGTTGTTTTGATCAACTTTGATCGTCAATAACTCAGTAATTTTCCATCCAAATATGCAACTGGTTGATATCAATGAAATCAGAAAAGAACTTTTCAACGATCTGTGGAAAAATATACATATTGTTCATTTGAAAAACCAAAGTTAATGTCAATTTCGGGAAAATGAAAGAAAAAAAAATTATCTGTGAATCAAAATTCGTATCATTTCATTCAACTCTTCTATTGAGCATTCTTTCATATCTTCAAAAACCAAAGAGTTGAGGAGATGGTTTCATTTTAAGAGGCGCACCCTGTACTCTTCGAAATCCAACGTTGAATTGGATTACATCATCACATTCACAGTGTGAATCGTTGCATGGACTACGAGCAGATATAATTCAATGTAGTTGTTTTCAGCTCGTAATCTACCAGACATTCAATTTCAAACTATGTTTGATATATTTAATTGAATATACTATTTTTTCCTTTCAGTATAGTAAGTATTAAATTGTTTTTTCTACGAACGGTTTACAAACGCTTTAAAATCTCAACAGAAAGTTGACGTTTTCTGAAGAATTCCAGCATTATTGCCGCTCGTACGCGGAAATAATGTCAATTGTCAAGTGACAGCATATTCGCGCTCGCAACCATCATTGTTGAAATGATGGAAAATAATAATAGTAACAGAGAATTATCTAACACATCCCCTGATGTAGCAGAAAGTGCGAACATTGTAAATTTGAACCTCCTACCAGAGAAATCGGGGAAAAGTATGGATTATGATATGATAGAATCATGACATGGTGCCATGAAATCTCGCACGAAATGCTTGAATGCTAAAGATATCAATGTAAGTATCCTAAACTGATTGGATCCTGCTGAACACTTACCCAAAGCATTTTCATCACAGATCTCTGTTCGTCTATCCCAAAACCTAATCCCTTCAATCCTAAACTTGTCGTTTTTCTCGAAAAACACCTGTTAGTTGTATATAAAGCAAAAATAACATCGACTATATCTCTTTGGTTCATAACGTGGGATAGACATAATTATAAATTATAAGTTTTTTTTTCAGTTTACATGCATAATTGCATATAAGTCTTATTAATTTGTTTGAATTATTTCATCATTTATATTTGTATTGTGTTTTTGTATTCATTGTATTTTTCCCACCCTGCTTAAGGCATTAGCTGTAAGGGTGGCGTAAAGCAAAATAAATAAAATAACTCCCTTTGTATAAGAGATAGAGACAAAGTAAAAACACTGTCATGATGTAATGCTTTTTCGAGAGGAACATAATGGTCGTATCAAAAATCATTTTAAAGGGGTTTCAAAGGTATTTGAGAACCGTTTTATTCCTATCATGCTTGAGAGGTGCAGATGTATTTACAATAAAATATATCTGGTCGTACATAAAATGTTGTATGTATTCCGGGCGTAACTTGCTTTTATGGACCTAGGCGTGTTAATAGCCCTCGCTATCGTTCAGGCTATCACTTACACGCTATACGGTTCTTAAAAGCCTATTTTACGCCCTTGATACATAAGTAACTATGTGGAGCGGTAATCTATCACTTTGCGCTCTAGATACACAAATAGCTATTTTACCTACCATTTCTTCAAATATCGATATGATTTACTATGATTATTCATGTCTACACTCGATTTCCAGGATTTCTGAGTACGTAATCTCCACAAAGGGCTTGTGTTGAAAGTAGCAATAGTTTCATTTCTATCATTGCGGCAATCCTGCTCCCATCCCAGTCACGTTTCCTAATAAAACACAAGCGGGGAGGGATCGATCCTGTATACCAGAAAGGATTATATTCTTCCAGCATCCCGCTTTGCAGCGGAGAGCTACGAATTCTAATAGAGTCTCTCTCTACCATATTGAAACTGCCTACTTCCTCCAAAGTTTCCTTGACAAAAATCCGATAAATATATCGAAGACAGCTTCAGCGGTGGAAATTGAGTTTTTCCTCCATATATCCCGGAGCAACTGATGATAATGGGATCCAACTAAATTCCTCGTGCTATTTGAAAATGTATTGAGCGGATTAACTTCACACGATTTATGTGTGCGCGTATCGGAATTTCTGCGGGTTCATGAATATCGAATGAGATATCAATTAATATTGCGATTTTTCGGTGGAAGAGGATTTTCAGTTTGGCGAATGATGATAAACAAAAACACGAATTTGTTTGTTTTTTTTTAATTTTGCTAGTAGATTTATTTTGAACAGAGCGTATCCAAACTAGACGACCTTCATTCATTTCTATACAGAGTGTCCCGGAATTACATGAAAATATTTCATCTGCAGATTCTGGGAACAAAAATAGTAAGGAAAGTTTATACACAGTGAAAAAAATATTACACCAGCTAGCACCTTCTGGGGTCCCCTAAGGTCCTGATTGATTTAGTGATAGTAAACACCGGCATTTTATTCACCACTGTAGGTGTTATGTCACCTTTTCCATAGGTGGTTTTTTATAAACAAAACCCCGTTGTCAGTAACACTAGTGTTAGTGCTGAAATGAACACTTTGGTGGTGTTCTTTATGCATTTCCGAAAGTGCGATTTCACACCGCAGAGGTGTGATGCACATTCTGTGATTTTCTTGATGCTGAATTCTTACCTAATTAATTCTCTTCGGTGTGTACACTGAGCAGGTACATGCGAAGACTTTGCTGGTGTGAAGGAACACCATATCATGAGTGTTTTCATGCCAATCAGTGCTTTTCTTTACCACCTCCGGTGTTTTTCACTAAGTTGATTACCTATTGAAATATAATTCATATAATCATAACCTAGACTCAGAAGAATCTATAGGGTCAATTCGGATGATGACGAACTGTTTCGGCTCATTTATACATCAGTGGCACTAATGCCTAGGCCAATATTGATACTAATCTATATCAAAATTATTTAATATTACATGTCCAATATTGAAATCAGGTACGGTAAGAAGGACATCAGTGCCATCTATTGGCAAGAGTTTTAAGGTTCTGAGATCGAACAGATGAGCGCATGAAATTCACACCATTCAGATGCCTACATGCAATATTTTTATTAATTTATATCAACTCTGGCGTTAATGTCAATGATAGATAGCAACATTGACAATATCAAAATATTAAATTTCAACCTTCGGTGTTTCTTATGATTTTATGTTTCAGAATCGTTCTACTTCATCACATCCGTGTCATTTTTCACTACTAAGATCGGAAATAACACCACCTTTTATCGCGATATTTGAATTGAAATTTACTGAAAAAAGTCAATATCCAAAAAATTTTAATGAAATGACGTTAGTTCAAACTGTAAATGTCATTGTTAGAACTATTGTCACACTGCAAACTTCATGCATGCATCGTGCAACAATAATGCTCTTCCTGCACTAGTTATATGAATAATCGTTTTGTTATGAATATAAAACTCTCTGAAACTAATATTCTTCAAGTAAAGTAATATCGACAATTATAAAAAAACAATGCGAATCAATAGTGAGATATTTCATCTGTCTTGTTCTATATGTTACGGTCAATTAGAATTTATGTCCTGAAATGGGCCTTTTCTCCTATGTACTCCGGTCAAGATAGACATTTGATATAAAAAAAAATCCCGGAAAGCCAAATATTGGTGGAGAGTTAGGGTTTACCATTACGAATAAAGTTTCAAAAATTCCCATCGATCCTATGTGTGCTTCAAAAGTTATTCGGGGTCAAAGGTCAAAATTTGTGGTTTTTTGGAACCAAAGTTGTAGATCTCAAAATTCTCTACGAAGATGATCGTAATTTTTTTCCTAAGAGTTACCATTCGTGAGATATTGCGATTCTAAGAGTATAGATGATAGATAATACTCTGGAACTGATTAAAACTTTACTCCCACCTGCTCCAGACAAACTCCTCAACACTATTTTTTGCAATTACAAAAAAGGTTGTTGTGCCAAATGTGGCTGTAAAAAAGTCGAGTTGCTTTGTTCTCCAGCGTGTACCAATTGCCAAGGTCAGTCTTGCTCAAATGTCCATTTGATTACAATGGAGAAAGATTTTAATGAACAGATGAGAACAATTCATGAACATCCAGCAAGAGGAAGAGGCAAAAGAAAAAATCGAAGAAGACATTACTGTTGAAGTAAACTTTCAAGAGTATGAATCTGATAAAAATAAAGAATTAAAACAATAGTTCACCCAATAATCAATAGCAATATCAATAAACAATATCAATAATAAGGTAATATCTAGAATTTGACGGGTATTGTTCCCTTAAATTATCCTAAAATTGTCAAGGTAAAAAAAAAACGCGCCGAGTACACTACCTCACAGGTGGCGTGGAAATGTGTGCATATCCATTTTTGTAGAGAATTTCAAGCTCTACAACGTTGGTTCAAGTTTTGTTTATAAAACTCACCGTTTTCTAAAAAAATACAAAAAACCCCAATTTTGACCATTGACCCCGAATAACTTTTGAAGCACACATAATCGATGGGAATTTTTGAAACTTTATTTGTGATGGTAAACTCCAGCTCTCCACCAATATTTGGCTTTTCAAGAATTTTTGTTATTTGACCATAATTTTGATGTCTGAATTGACCGGATTAATGTTCCTGTTCAAGTATTCATTATGATAAGTGTTCTGAAGACTAATGGTAACTTATCCGACACTTGCTGTACCATGAAAATATGGAGACAACCTGAATTATATAACCTATTTATTAATGAAACTACGTTGGCATGCAAGTTCGAATTTCCACGATAATGGGAATGGTCAAAATTGCGCCTCTGAAAATTCTGGAATCGAATCTACTTGTGAAATAAATCGGTTTGTCCTAGTTTGCTTCATAAATAAAGAATATTATCCCACTGAATTTATTACACCTTTGAAGATATTTAGTGGGGCGCCGTACGAATAGATATTTATTCAACGACGATTGCTTGAACAATTTTTATAATCAATTCATGCACACAGGGTGGGCCAAAAATACGTTACGACCACCAACTTCATTTTCGAAGTGAAAACTTCTATGATTGGCTTGTTGTTGTCTCTCACGTGGCCATAGTCTCAAAACTCTTCCTATCTTCATCAGACACTGATTCCACGTGACTGAATGGTGACAAGTCATCAACAATAAAAAAAGCAAATTGAACACACAATTGAGAGTGCCATATTTACAAAAATACCTCAAAAATAAGGCAAAATGAAAAGCCATGAATTGAAGGCTATCAAAAAATTGAAAATAGTACATTGTTTTATTAGGCTCAATAGTGACACTTTTGATCCAAATGAATCATGATATTTTTTATGCAACCAAAATAATTGATATTTAATTAATGAAATGTGAGTGAAATAACCACCATTTCGGCTCACGCGAATATAACCTTGACCAACTTTCTGACAGGAGTAATAAGACAAAAATAAGAAGAAGAACTATAGCATAACCTCTATTTCTTCTAAAAGATTCAAATATTTAGAATTTGGGTATTTGATTTCTATTTGAGAGATAATGGTGCAATTTCTAACTTTGGCATCGATCATCTCAAAAACTAGTGATATATTCACGATAATATTATCAAATTCGTGTTTTTCAGGTCAAAATATACGTAGATATCAACAAAAATTTTATAGATAAAGATCGCATGATAAGCAAAATTATCCATAATGAATACGATATTGTTTATCCTTAAATGGGTTAGTTCTTTCTAAAATGATGATCATATAACATATCACAATGCTATATACTTACTAGATGATTCAAAAATTAGTTGTGGGGAGAATGAACTTTATAAATGATACACTATAATGTCAAATATGGTATTTTTTCCATAATTTTCTCTAAATCAAACATGGAGAAATTTTAGGAACCGTTGTATTTAGGAATCGATACACATTTCTAAAGAGAATCAAATTTGAAACAGGATGAATGGTATTCAATATGAAGGAAAAATCTATTCGAAAATGGCAACCGTAAATTGTAATGAGAATTCAAAAAGTCTCTTTGATATGCCACATTCTTTTGTACATTGGTGAATCATTTTTAAAGAGCCCTTCACGAACGTAGTATAATCCTTGATTATATACACTATTCCGTTTAGAATCCGATATATCCAAGATGGAAGATAATTTACTCACCTATATAAATCCGAAATATCTCAGTCTGGCTGAATTCACCCATTCAGCATATTCTTATCACATTTAGCCCATCAGAAATAAACCTGAAAAAATAAACAAGCGGAATTATTGAAAAATGCGAAAATCTTCGTCGTATTATCTGAGAAAATTGTCACGAGTTCCATTACGTAAACTTAGAATATGTATGTTGAAGTTTCCCTTATAAATGTCGCGAATTGAGATAAAAATTTTACCTCTTTCAGGAAATAATATGATTGAAATATATCTAAATATGTGAATATACAGGGTCACTCACGGTCGATGGTACCTTAGACGTTTACGGAGAATGGGACGTAGAATTATTCTGAAAATTTGGTTTATTGGATAATCAGTTTTGTTATATCGATCTAAAATACTTTCAGCGTTGCGGCGTTGCCGCTTCTATCAAAAAGTAGCAACAACTTTGTTATTTCAATGAGAACACCCTGTATTTTATTTCATTTTTAGATTCTTCCTGAAGAGCTGATTTCGTCAATCTATCATACTTGGGGTATAGCGCGAAATATTACAGAGATATAGGGTGTGAAAAATCGAGATTTTTCAACTTTACGAATTTTTCATGTCGAACCTATTCATTTCTGCTCAAAACGGCTCACATGTCCCTATCTCAACTTTCCATTTACTATCGATTGATATTTAATTGAAACAAATACGGGTGGTTCAAAATTTTGAGTTTTGCATCACCCTCTATTTGTTTCTATTGAATGAAGTTAAAGTGTTCGACTTTTGCATGTTTCAACCATCATATTTTCGTTTCACAATGAAATACCCCGTATAATATCTCTGATGATTCCATTTTCATTCAGATTGTTTTTCAGGAAATATAAAGTATGCAGTCAAATCAAAAGTTGAATTTGGTTTACATCACATTGTTTTATTTTCACAGAGAATAATACAACATAATAACCTTCTGTGATGTTCCGGAGTCCGACAGTGTTACGTTTGACACCCGAAGTTCTTTAACTTGTCTTGTCTGAAAGGATATCTGCCCTGAAAGAGCAGGTCTCAGCTTTCGCAATCTATCGAGTTTCTTTCCTTTCAGCTGTTGACGCCTTCTGTTCCATTTTTATTAGTTTATTTTCTAAGTTTCTCCATTTTCCATTTTATTGCTGACGTATCTCGGTCAGTTTCCCGCAGAAAAGGCTGAGAGACGGTGAAAACTTCAGTTCCTAATTCGAGTGGATGGTGTTTAGTGTTATTTTCCAAGGTACCTACCTACATACAGCGTCCGTCATAAAGTTGGCTTTATACATATGGGAAAACAGTTTGTTGATGAAATTTATGAAAAATGACGGTTCGTTTCTGCGTGTGAGACATCTGAAAAATCCTTTTCAACTGTTATCAAGTGCCCTAAGATTTGGCGACAAAGACTTATAGGATGCAAAAATTGTTGATGTTCTCTTTCCAAAACTTCTTAATTGCCTAGCATCATTGTAACGACTCTTGGAAAGGAGGCAGTAGGGAAAGGTTGCCCCCAAAGGGGTGTTCTATCGCCTTTGATATCAGATCAGCAGCACTAGAATCTCTTAAGTCATACATTTGAGATTCTAAGCTGACTTATGACTGCCAATAATCTCTGAGACAACTAGTAGCAAACACTTTGATGTGGTTGCCAAGTCACAAAGGAGTTAGAGACACCGAGAATGCAGAGTGCAGACTCTCTGAACCCCACCTGAAAGAAGATTATCGACGCTGGGTGTAGTGTTGTTAAAACCTATGTGCTGTATCATGTTGATGTATAATATGATTAATCGGAATAAATCAGAGAGAGGCAGTTATTATCTGACGGTCGTTCGAATTGGTAACTGAGTATGAAGTGTATCATTAGAGATTCACCTCACACCCCCTCAGCAGTGGACAAAGACAAGCTCAGAGGCTTGTGAGCCTGTCACTAAAAAAAAGCTAAACAGCTTCTCTAGAGAGACTCGAAACTGGTAACTTGCCACCTCACTGCACACTCCCCTTCGAGGTATCACCTAAAAAGATGGACAAATCAGAGAGTGATGCTGCTACTGCGATAACTCCGTTGAAACTGTGATTGCCCAGCAGTTTTCTGTCAGAAGCTTGAATTCCTGGTTCCTGGACATTCTGTAGCTCCCAGGAAACTGATAAATTCAAAATAGAGCCTCGGAATCCCGGGCTTTGTATAGATTGAGGATCATGCTAAAATATCTGATAGGTCGAGGTGCTTGAGAGACTGTCTAATCACTCTAATCCAATGGCCTCAAATATCATCTGTTGCTTGGTAGACTTGATATAAAGCATAATTCATCTGTGTCACGTCTGGAGAACGTGGTGGCCAAGTCACAGGTGTGTTATTACCTTTAACTATCCCTATCCATTTGTGTTACTGTGACTTCAAGTGGTGTTGTAAATACATGTCTCCTGTTAATCTTAGTGGAAGAATGACATGAGCAACAATAGAATCATCTATTATTTCAGACCGAGTTTTGAAATAGTATTCAAAATGGTTAACTGTAGTAGGATGAGGCTTCTCAACACATAAACTTGTTCCTTATGAGTATTGAGAGTTATCCCTCTTCATCGATTTGAAAATAAAGTTGATATATTATGTATTTTCATTATTATTCGAGCTTTATGATATTATTACATTTCGAAGAAATGGGTAATTCAGTCAATGAGCCAATTTATCTCAATTGAAACCCCTTCCGGCGCAAGTTACACGGCACTACTGATGCTGCTGGAGGCATTATTGCTTGCTGCTATCTCTGTTATTCCAGAACGAAATCATTATGGGTATTAGCTATCCCTGTACAGTTAACAAAATATTCTTGCCAAAGTCGGATTTCTTTATCTTTCCGAACTAATGAACCGACGAAACATCAGACGACTTTCTGGACCATGGAATGATAAATCTTGAACTGGCGCTGGGGGAATCTGTTGTTGTTATCTTCGCTGTAGAATGATTTTAGCTATCGATAATGTGCTGTATCATGTTGATGTATAATATGATTAATCGGAATAAATCAGAGAGAGGCAGTTATTATCTGACGGTCGTTCGAATTGGTAACTGAGTATGAAGTGTATCATTAGAGATTCACCTCACACCCCCTCAGCAGTGGACAAAGACAAGCTCAGAGGCTTGTGAGCCTGTCACTAAAAAAAAGCTAAACAGCTTCTCTAGAGAGACTCGAAACTGGTAACTTGCCACCTCACTGCACACTCCCCTTCGAGGTATCACCTAAAAAGATGGACAAATCAGAGAGTGATGCTGCTACTGCGATAACTCCGTTGAAACTGTGATTGCCCAGCAGTTTTCTGTCAGAAGCTTGAATTCCTGGTTCCTGGACATTCTGTAGCTCCCAGGAAACTGATAAATTCAAAATAGAGCCTCGGAATCCCGGGCTTTGTATAGATTGAGGATCATGCTAAAATATCTGATAGGTCGAGGTGCTTGAGAGACTGTCTAATCACTCTAATCCAATGGCCTCAAATATCATCTGTTGCTTGGTAGACTTGATATAAAGCATAATTCATCTGTGTCACGTCTGGAGAACGTGGTGGCCAAGTCACAGGTGTGTTATTACCTTTAACTATCCCTATCCATTTGTGTTACTGTGTGTGACTTCAAGTGGTGTTGTAAATACATGTCTCCTGTTAATCTTAGTGGAAGAATGACATGAGCAACAATAGAATCATCTATTATTTCAGACCGAGTTTTGAAATAGTATTCAAAATGGTTAACTGTAGTAGGATGAGGCTTCTCAACACATAAACTTGTTCCTTATGAGTATTGACAGTTATCCCTCTTCATCGATTTGAAAATAAAGTTGATATATTATGTATTTTCATTATTATTCGAGCTTTATGATATTATTACATTTCGAAGAAATGGGTAATTCAGTCAATGAGCCAATTTATCTCAATTGAAACCCCTTCCGGCGCAAGTTACACGGCACTACTGATGCTGCTGGAGGCATTATTGCTTGCTGCTATCTCTGTTATTCCAGAACGAAATCATTATGGGTATTAGCTATCCCTGTACAGTTAACAAAATATTCTTGCCAAAGTCGGATTTCTTTATCTTTCCGAACTAATGAACCGACGAAACATCAGACGACTTTCTGGACCATGGAATGATAAATCTTGAACTGGCGCTGGGGGAATCTGTTGTTGTTATCTTCGCTGTAGAATGATTTTAGCTATCGATAATGCATTACAGTGTTTGAAAGCAAGATCTGATGACTATCTCTGTGTGTTGGGGAAAAATAAGGGAAGCGGGCTGTGGATTTAGACCCTTCTTATTCCTAGGCGTGTGGATTGTAATTTATGTCGCGCATATCTAGGGGAATAAAACACAAATTGAATGTTTGAGACCTCTGATATGCGTTTGAAACATGATATCGCTGTGCTAGAGGACATGTTGAAAAACATAGTTTTGGTAAAATTGAGTTTTAGTGTAATAATTGTAGCTAACATTAACGTTCTTCAAACTGATTGTCATTTTATGGTGTTTGGTGTCACTTGTATTATGAAAGCCCAA
The DNA here is from genome assembly GCA_029955515.1 of Chrysomela aeneicollis. Lineage (NCBI taxonomy): Eukaryota > Metazoa > Arthropoda > Insecta > Coleoptera > Chrysomelidae > Chrysomela > Chrysomela aeneicollis. The sequence goes on from JARUHQ010000010.1 coordinate 13,567,447, forward strand.
TTCCAGTATTATCATTGTTATCAAGTTTTGAATACAACCCTGTATTGCATAGATTATTGATAATTTGTCTTCAAGTTCTTCTTCTAATGTCCTCTGTTGATGAAAATAGCTTTAGGAATAATATTGAATTAAAAAAATTATTGTTGATACGTATTGAAATACTGGGACATATTTAATGATGCAATACTGAAGATAACTTTGAAAATAGAGATCTTATTGAAAAAACCATAAAAAATACATATTGCAATAGTTAGACTACGATTATCCTTATGCTCAAATATTTTTAATATAATATATAGAGCATATTTTCAGCACAAACTAGCCGAAGAAAGAATGTCTATTGAAATATTAGTAATGCATTGAATGGAATGCATATTTAATGCCTGAGACCCAACTCGACTCAACTTTATGACCCGCGCATTCGCATGCCGCTTGACAGACGGTCGTGATTAGTAGCAACACCGCATGCCCGCGATTGCATCGTTTTCAAAACTAGCCGCAAAAACATTAACATTCCAGAGTATGTACATGTGAGAAACGATGAAAAATTGTATTTCTCCACACATACAAAAGTATTAGGTATATATATTGATGACAAACTGAACTATGAATTTCATATTGATTTTTTTGCAAAAAAACTAGCCTCGAAATGTTTTGCTTTAAGAGTTTTGAAAAAATACTTGAATTTAGAGGCACTCAAAACTGCATACTATGGGACAGTTTATCCTTTTATGAAGTATGGGATATTAATTTGGGGTGGGAGTTCACTATTGGAACGTATATTCATCATGCAGAAGCGAATTATAAAAACCATGTTGAATATGAACTATACAGAATCTTGTCGTGGTATTTTTAAAGGTCATCAAATGCTTACTGTATATGCCATTTATATATATGTTTGTGTAATTTTTGCATATGACAATAAATCTAAATTTGAAACTGACACACACCAACATGAATACTTCACAAGTAATAAATCGGATTTACATTGAACCATTTACATTGAACCATATTCTTTAGAGGAATTTTTAGTAAAATAACTGAGTGATTGTCATCAATGTACTTTATCATTTTAATTTTTATTTTTTGTTATATACATGTTTTTATCTATAAACTTATTAATGTTTTGATTGTGATATTTTATCAGATTTAGCTTTTTCAGTTTATCTTAGATTTAAGACGTAATTTGTTATGACCTGAGTTTTTCAACTGTTACAAATTGAAAGCTTCAATAAATTATCTATCTATCTATCTATCTATCTATTCTCTTACATGTAAATGACGGCGCAGTTAGGATCATTTTCAGTCAAGTACATATTTAATCTGATTGGTTTCGATTTATACTTTCTGGTCGTGTGGAAAATACAGGATGATACTCGTTTCTCGTGTTTCCTCACGTCAGCTGTCGTTCGCCGTTCGCGTTCGGAATTTTCCACTCGTATTGATCTATTTTCATTCTAACCTTATTGCAGAATCTGCTAATCCAACAACATAGTAATCAATACTGTTATTGAAGCGCTAAGTTACTCATCATGGAAGAAGCGTATTTTCACATCTTACGAAAAGTTACTAGCAACCCCATTCTACGTAAAAATTTCATTAAAATCTTTGAGCACCGCACAAAGAAACTTTAATTACTTTTATGAAGGAAAAGGACCTAATGATTGATGGATAATAATGTCCAGATAGGATTATTTTTGATCGATCGAAAATATATTATCGAAGATATTATGTTCTTTTTCAACGAGAATTTTGTATTTGATAACGAAATATTTTTAAACGGAACGAAATATTTTAAAATGGGACTAAACAATTATTGTATTGGATAATCATACAAAATCACTATAATTATTATAATTACTTTAATCAAATGGTATAATTTTGAAGAATTATGCTGCGTGGATTTTTTTATTCCATTTATATATGTGAGAGCTGTTTATAGTAATTGGTTCTACAATTTTCTGTTGCTTAAATTTCAGTTGATAAAAATCATACATCAATTGTTCAATTCTTTGTTATTTTAATTATGATATTATGTGATAACTAATTTACAAAAAACGGAGAAAGTAGTCCACAATAGATAAACATCAGTTCAAATATATTATGATGTGGCTGAACTTTTTTGAAAGTGAACTGAGATTACATAGTGAAAAAGAGGTGAAATAATCAAGAAGTATAAAGCAGAATTTGTTAACTACTTAAACAAATAGAACAAAAAACAATTGATATTGAAAATTCTCCAATTGTCTACCTTTCGACAGATATTGATTGAGAAATCCTGTACATGATGTGTGTGTTTTTGAAGACATGCTTCGATTTTCACTTCCGCAAATTGCTCATATTTCATCCAGAAGATAATCTTTTACAATCTCTAAGATACCTATCCAGTTCATTCTAATCTTGGTCTCCCTGTAAATATAATCTCCTATTTTTCGTTTTAGTAATTTCCCTAATCGTGACCCACCCTGTATATAAAAATTTTAGTAATGATACTACATCACAATTTGAGCTTGATATGGAATGGAATAAAGAATATAGGTAAAACAAGGATCCGAATTCCTTTTATCAATCGAGTTCAATATTCCATATTCATCGCACATAGCTTGGTACATTTGTTTTGTATTCTTAGAGATTCTCAAATTTTAGTGAACTTCAGCTGCTATCGAATGCCCAAATACCAATTATTATTTTGTTCCACTACAAACTTTGAAATACATTCATTCCCAGAGATCCCTAAGTTGGAGATTCCTCACGGTCGAGATTTCTTGTATCTCTTGATTTGCATTTTTCATAAATTATTAAACTTTATGGAAAACTTACGAAAAGATCAACATTTTATGGAATTCTAGTGTTCTTGTGAACATCCCTATCTGTATCGGAAAAGTTAGGTATAGGGTCTTCCACGTATATTTTGAACGCCCCCTTTACTTTTTTATCAATGGTTCATTTTTCTCTTTGAAAGACTGATCTTATGTAATTTTTCCTGTGAATTCAATATATTGTAACAGAAAAACAATTATATCTAGAAAAAAAGTTATGGGCACCAAATATATTTTTTCAAATGGAACACTTATGTCATTATTAGATAGAGTATACTTTCCTGATTTCAAATATATATACGTCTATTATGTTATCACTCATAGATTTCGAGATATTATAAGTTGAAATTAAAATTTTATATGGATTCTTCCAGCTAATTAGTACATAGATTATCAGAGTAGCTATGGCAATAATTGAGATATCTGTTGTCAAATTGATGCTAGCTATAAAATGTCAGTTATTTGTAATGATCAAATTGTGACAGCCGCACAACAGTAATAAAGAGCAAAATATTCGGAGATAATTTACAACCATTTTCTTCATTTTTCAGATTCCGAGAGAATCCAGATGAAATCTGGATCCAAACGTCGAATATCTCGAAATCTATAACATTCATCAATTTGATAACAGATAATTCATTTCTTTTCATAGCTACCCTGACCATCTATGTCCTAATAAGCTGAAAGAATCCGTGTAAAATCTGAATTTCAACGTCAAATATCTCGAAATCCAATCGAGATAACATGATATATGTAGGTATATTTAAAATCAGAAAAATATGCTCTATCCGATAGTAGCAAAATATATAGGGTATTCCATTAAAAAAAATGTATCTGGTGCCCATAACTTTTTTCCTAGATCTTAAACTTTTGTCTGTTAACATATATATGAAATCTACAAGAAAAATTACATAAGATCTTAATTTGGAAAAAAAATTGATCAATAAATAAAAAAGTACCTACTTCAGAAATATAATGAATTGCCATTTCTAATGGAAGGATCTAAACTGAAACGCTTCAAACAAAAGACACACACCGGTCTCAAGTTTATTCGACCTCATCAGTACAAGGTGTCGTTTCATCAGAATAAGCCTAGGTCGATAATTAGGAAGACCTATGGATTGGGAAACTCATTTTTCAAAAGTCATCTCACTTTGCAAGGATTAATGGAGAATGCAAGTATTCACTTTCAGAATTCTTGAAAAAACATTTCTCGAGAGTGATTTCTCTTTGCAAGAACGAATGAAAATGCAAATTTTCATATTTTTCAAAATGCTGGAAACTCTCGCAATTACCTAACCAATTCAAAAATTTTCAATGACAAGATAGACAACGAGTAGTATACTATCTATCCAGACAAACAAGCACTCGGTTTATCTCCCACTTCCAATTATGTTTCATAATATTCAGATGCTATCTTGAAAAATGAATGAAACCCCATTCCTTGCATTGGGTTGAATGAGATCTTACTCTTCCACTTAGTTTTACATTTTTAATAAGTTTCGAATCATTTTTGAAATCCAAATCCTTCTCGTGAATCCTTTCATAAATATTTTGAGCTGGTAGTGAAAATTTATGCAACATCCGAGCCTGATAATTTTCCACCAAGGCCTTCATTCAGGAATCAAATTAAGTTTTGAATAATGAAAGCTTGGTGAGCGATCGTGGCGTCATCTCTACAGAGTGATTCCCAAAATGATTTTTCGATTTCCAGTGGATATACTGTGAGTTTGTTAGAGTTGTTTTGTTCTGTTATATCAGTTGTTGATTTTGAATAATACAGGGTGACGATTTCACTAAGAGATTCTCAGATAAATGTGGCCATATCTTCAGAAGTAAGTACCTCTACCTACCCTGTAGAACCTTATGACACTCCATATCGTTGGAGTAGGGAAAATGGTAGGAATTGAATTTCCAGATAATTTGTGAGGAAACTTTTCTCGCATCTCTCAAGACAACAAAAGTATAAGTTGATATGCATTGAAAAATATAGGGAATCTCTGGCTATAGCAGTGTTTCAAGAACATTACAGATTTTCACATCGTGCAATTAAAAGATAAAAGTATATTATTCAACGAGCGCCAGTAGAATACTATGCTTTATCTACAATTATCTTAATATCCAAACAAATTTGAAATTTCAAAAAAAATTCAATAGTTTTACAGTTAAGTGGATTCGATGTAAAACAAAACAACTTAATAAGAAATGAGTAGCAAACATTGCCAGGCCTAACTTTTATTTACATTAGCTATTTATGTACCAAGTGCGTTATATAGATCCTAAAGCCCGGAGGGTAACATTCACCCGAGGGCCTTTGGCCCGAGGGATGAATGTTGCCCGATGGGCGTTAGGATCTAGTAACGCTCGTGGTGCATACAAGATTTTATTTTTCACGAAAAAATTATCTTAAACGACGTTGTTTACTTCATACATTTTTTCTCATAGTATTTACTGCGTTCTGGTCGGCAACTGAGCACAAGTGAGCTTCTATGCAATTGCCATGGAAACATTGAAGAGGTTGCTAAGGGTTGTTTATTTAATAAAACGACGCTGCATTTAGCGGGCGTTATGATTCATAATGCCCTCCATAACGCCCCGGGCGTTATGGGTCTGTTAATAGCAACCGTTGCCAAGGTATTATAAAGCAGTAACGATCAAGTGAAAAATAATAGCTATTTATGTACCAAGTGCGTTATATAGACCCTAACGCCCGGAGGGTAACATTCACCCGAGGGCCTTTGGCCCGAGGGATGAATGTTGCCCGATGGGCGTTAGGATCTAGTAACGCTCGTGGTGCATACAAGATTTTATTTTTCACGAAAAAATTATTTATTTATTTATTTATTTATTTATTTATTTATTTATTTATTTATTTATTTATTTATTTATTTATTTATTTATTTATTTATTTATTTATTTATTTATTTATTTATTTATTTATTTATTTATTTATTTATTTATTTATTTATTTATTTATTTATTTATTTATTTATTTATTTATTTATTTATTTATTTATTTATTTATTTATTTATTTATTTATTTATTTATTTATTTATTTATTTATTTATTTATTTATTTATTTATTTATTTATTTATTTATTTATTTATTTATTTATTTATTTATTTATTTATTTATTTATTTATTTATTTATTTATTTATTTATTTATTTATTTATTTATTTATTTATTTATTTATTTATTTATTTATTTATTTATTTATTTATTTATTTATTTATTTATTTATTTATTTATTTATTTATTTATTTATTTATTTATTTATTTATTTATTTATTTATTTATTTATTTATTTATTTATTTATTTATTTATTTATTTATTTATTTATTTATTTATTTATTTATTTATTTATTTATTTATTTATTTATTTATTTATTTATTTATTTATTTATTTATTTATTTATTTATTTATTTATTTATTTATTTATTTATTTATTTATTTATTTATTTATTTATTTATTTATTTATTTATTTATTTATTTATTTATTTATTTATTTATTTATTTATTTATTTATTTATTTATTTATTTATTTACACTGTTCTACAGGTTAAACCCAACTACAGAACAGGGGATAGAAGTACAATTAATATAAAATACAATTTCAGTTAATAACGGGACAACAATACAGTACAATAATGAAAATAATACATTACATACAGAATCATCCGATTTGAAATTATCACAGATATACATATATAACTATAAGAAATATTTAAAAAAGAAAACAAGAGAGATTGCTAACAACCAACTTGCTGAATCTTATTTTTAACAATTTTTACTCAAATTACGAAATTCAACGGAAGTAAAATGATTTTATTGCAATGACAGAGCTATGAAAAATATCAAGCTGATAACTCGCCGAATTGTATTTGACACACATGTTATGCAACGGTGAGAATTTCAAGATATTTGTTCGTGGCGTTGGCAGATAAAACGGATTGACTACTCTCGACGTTTGTCTAGGTACGTTGAAATTAAGTTTTTGCAAGATGTGCGGGTCAAGAATCAGATTGTTGATTACTTTAAATAGAAAGATTGTGGAGTGACAGTCGCGTCGGGAACTCAAGCTGTTCATAGCATGTCTAGCTAATAATGCTTCTTGGGGAAAACCAATTGGTGGGTATATGTTGTCCGATCTATAGGAAAGAAGTTTAAGGAAGCGCCGTTGTACTGATTCAACTTTCTCTATATATAGCTGATATGATGGATTCCAGATTATGGAAGCGTATTCTAATTTTGATCTCACGAATGCATAGTATAATGTTTTTGATGTAGATGGGTCGGAAAAGTCTTTTGAGATTCGAGCTATGAATCCATACATCCTATTTGCAGCAGACAGAGTAGACTCAATGTGTGGCACGAAGGAGAGTTTTGTGTCAAAAGTAACACCTTGAGTCGGAACAATGAATATCCTAGAGAAGACTCATTTGTTTACTTTGTTTTCCTATTTCAATATTTTATTAGGTTAGGTTAGAATCGGCGTCAGCTGTCACTTCTTCTGAGAAAATATTTATCGGATATTGTATATCGGTCACACTCGGTTTTGTTCGCGGTGGTCCATAAGCTTTATGCTCCGATGCGAGGTGTTCTGTACTATGATGTCAATCGTGGTGCTCGTGTCACTTTCATGGAGATTACGTTCCGTGGGACAGCTTATGGTATTTAATATGTGTTAAATGAATATTTGATAGACATTTGAACCGTTTTTTATGAACTTCTAGTAAGGTTTTTTTTTTGAGGTCTGAACTCATGAAATAAAGTGCATGCTACACGTTCGGTGTTCCTAACTATATAAGGGCAACCCTTTGGTGTTGATAGTATTTTCCCTCGTTCAGAGAATTGCTGTGAGACCTGGTGTTTTGATATAGGTAAATATCTATTGTAAGTAATATGGTGTGAAATTGATTGAGGTGTTTTGATATAGTTGTGAACCCGAAAGACCATTGGCGCCGATCTGCTGGCTCATTAAAATTATTTAAGTTTCCGAGTCGTTTACTTCCATATACGACCCTCTACCCCAACACACCCTGTCTCAGCTCATCTTGGCGAACCAACGCTTGGCGGGTTATAAATGGAAGGAAATGGGACTCCTTTAGCATCCGGAAACTATAATCTGCGACCAAGAGGTGGGCATCATGGAAGACGGCAGCAGGCAGGCGAGCAACATCAGCCTGAGCGCCAACCAACTCCTAGGCAGGACGAAGTACCTCAGAGGGCTGCAGAAGAGAGCCTACAAGATTTTTTGGACAGGCATCGCAGTTTTGTGCCACGTTTTCCAGCACCCCCTCCTACACCCTCTAGTGTAGCATCAGGTAGGAGCGCTCCAATTTTTCATTCTCAACCTCGGAGGCAGCAGCAGCCAACAGGTCCCCCACCTGCTTACCAATTTAGACCAATGGCTTCAACTAACAGGGCTCCAAGTCAAGGAGGCTCTGAGCCAGTACAACCAATTTTGATGGCAACTCCTCAAGTTATGTCAGATTTAATTAATGGTGTCATTTCTGGCATGCAAAGATTAAATTTCAATAGTAATAATCAAAATAATAATACTGTAAGAAATACTGACACTGCCAACAGGAAGCCTCCGGTGTTTGATAATGTAAAAGTGCATCCAGTTGATTTTTTGGACACACTAGAGAACGTGTACCATGTTAGGGATATGAATTACAGGGATTTTCAGTTTTTTGTAGGAGATTTGTTCATTAATTCACCCAAATTATGGGCAGATGCTTTTCTAAGTCAATTCAGGAGTTATGATGAGTTCAGACAAGCCTTTCTAAACCTTTATTGGGGAGTTTCTCAGCAAGACACTGCCAGAATTGCTTTGGAAAGAAATAAATTCAGAGATGGGTCCACAACATTAGTTGATCATTTCAATAATATTTTAAAAAATGTAAAACACTTAGATCCTCCCTATCCAGAGCAACTTTTGCTTAAAAGAATGGCTAATTTATATCCACCTTGGGTTTCCTCAGCACTTTTCAACTGCAACACACTTGCAGAAATGTTAGAACGGCTAAGACAGGCGGATGAGTATTTTGAGGGTAGACCTGTATGTAATGTATTTGGTAGGTCTGAGGGGGAACCAAAGGTTCACTTCGACAGGTCAGCCAATAAAACCTTCAAATATAACAGGAACCAAAATGATAGCAAATCACCAACAAGAAATATGTCCCCAATTCATTTAGTACCTGATGAGGGAAACGAAGAGAGCAACCATGTTTAGACCTTAATGTGGTTGGTATTTTAAATAAAGGTCAATTATTAGTAGATAATAATCCAAGTGATGATTTGTTAACTGATTGTGAATTAGAACATGAGATTTTAAATGATAAATCCCCAGTCATCAACATCAAAATGTATAATGTTAACATAGTTGCACTAGTGGACAGTGGGAGTCAAATTTGTGGTATTTCTAGTGAGGTCTGGTCTCAGATTTCTGATTATCATGAAGTAATTCCTACTCTTCCATGTGTGGGTATAAGAATTTCCGGACCTTTCAAAGCAAAACAGAAGAAAGTTTGTTTGCAGGCTAATTTGAAGTTTTCTATAAATAATGTTGAATTTGTGCAAGAGTTTTTGGTGATTCCAGACTTAGTTTTTCCTGTTGTTATAGGAATGGACTTTCTCAGGAGAGTCAAAGCTAACTTAGATTTTGATAAAAATTTAATGAGTATTTTACGAAATGGTAAACTTCTTAAGATTTCGAGATTGGAAACCTCCCATGAATTTGAAACATCAGAATCACTGGAAATCAATTGCATAACTTCAAAAAATTATTTGTCAATTTGTAGCTTGGAGTTTCAAAATCAAGATTCTGATATAAATTTTGAGTCAGTCAGCTGTGATTTGCCTGAGGATGAAAAAGTGCGTTTTCTAGATCTGTTGGTTAGGAATAAAAAAGTTTTTTCGGATATTCCTGGGCGAACACATGAATATTTTCATGAGATCAAGTTGAGAGAGGATAAAGAGTTTTTCATCAAACCATACCCTCTTCCAGTGGCTCATAGGAAAGCTGTGGGAGAGGCTATTGATCAGATGTTACAGTGGGGTGTTATTGAGAGAGCGCCAACCCCTTATTGTTCACCATTAGTTACCACCATGAAGAAAGATGGAACAGTCAGGGTGTGTCTTGACTGTAGGAAGTTGAACTCCCTGATGGAAAAAGATCATGAATTAGTGAGGACAGTTGAAGATATAATGCTTACCATGGGGAGTGCCAAATACATGTCTCGAATAGATCTCACACATTCATACTGGCAAATTCCACTTACAGAAAATAGTAAGAAGTATACAGGTTTTGTCTATGGAACGAAGAGTTATCAGTTCCGTGTTCTTCCCTTTGGGATTACCACAGCAGTATCCTCATTCACTCGTGCTGTTGATAAAATTCTAGGGACAAAGTTTAGGGATTTCACCATAGCTTTTGTGGATGACATTTTTGTTCATTCTGGTACATTCCAGAGTCATTTAGATCATTTGAATTCACTATTTTCTAGGCTTGCAGAGGCAGGTATGACTATCAAATACAAGAAATGCAAATTTTTTTGTAAAGAAATCAATTTCCTTGGCTATGTGGTTAGTTCTGAGGGTATAAAACCGGATAATAGCAGAATCCAAGCAATCCTTGACTATTACAAACCTAAAACGGTTAAAGAATTGCAAAGATTCATAGGAATGTGTAATTTTGACAGAGCTTTCTGCCCAAATTTCTCCACGGCCCTTGAACCACTAACTCAGCTTTTAAGAAAAAAAAATGCATGGAAGTGGACATCAGTACATGATGTGGCATTTGAAGCGGTTAAAGTGAAACTGGAGCAGGCCACAATGCTTTATCATCCAGATTACTCACTGCCCTTCTGCATTCAGACCGATAGTTCAGAGGTTGGGCTGGGAGCACAACTTTTCCAGGAAATTTCTGGGGAACGGAAAGCAGTGGCTTGGGCCAGTAGGCAGTTGCTTGATAGGGAGCGCAGGTATCATGCTAGCGAACTCGAAATTCTCGCAGCAGTGTGGGCTATACAAAAATGGAGGATGTACTTGCTTGGTAAGAAGTTCATTTTATATACTGACAATAAAAGTTTGGTATATCTCCAAACTTGTAGAATACTGTCACCTCGTATTGGAAGGTGGGCTCTTGCTTTGCAAGAGTACAACTTTGATATCAGGTATGTCCCTGGTCGAGAAAATATCGTGGCAGACGCGCTTTCGCGCCACTCTTGTGTAAGACCACCAGTGCCCCCAGACAAGTGTTTCAAACTTATGCCTCTCCTAAAACTTTCTCCTACTTTCATTAAGATTTTGCATAATATTGCAGAACTGCAAATTCAGGATGTCAAGTTGTCCAGCATTAGGCAAAATATTCATGAAGAGTCAATCAACAAAAAGTTTGTCATGTTTGATGATGTACTTTATCTACGCAGGGCTGATGGTGAGAGATGTTTGTTGTGTGTACCATCGTTGTTAGTTGTTGACTTTGTCAAAGCCTACCATGAAGCTTTGGGGCATTTTGGGTCCTATAAGTGTTGGACAGTCCTCAGGACGGAAGTCTGGTGGACAAATATGTATCGAGATATTAAGAGAGTGCTCAAAACCTGCCAAATATGTCAGAAGGCAAAATCGGTTAGCCTGCCAAAACCTCCTATAAACCCTATTGTTCCCACAGAGAAGGGTGAGGTAGTGGCTTTAGACTTATTTGGTCCATTACCTAAGAGCAGAGCAGGGGCTTCTTATCTTTTAGTAGTGCTAGATTTGTTTACCAAATATGTGGCATTATATGCTCTTCGGAAGGCTACAGTCAAGGCCTGCCTAAACCGCCTTGAGAAAGATTACTTTCCTAATATAGGCCTTCCCCAAAGCATCCTATCAGATAGGGGCACACAATTCACTGCTAAACTGTGGAGGACAACGTTAGAAGGACACGGTGTTAGGGTTATGTATACTTCAGTTAGACATCCTGAGGCAAATCCAGCAGAGAGGGTGATGAAGGAACTAGGTCGATTATTTCGTACATATTGTTCAGAACAGCATACTCGTTGGGCTTGGGAAGTTCAGAATATAGCTCGTTTTTTAAATGCTATAACTCATGAATCAACTGGTCACTCCCCAAATGAACTTCAGTTGGGTCATGGGCAATTGAATTTGTTGCCTGAAAAATTTCGTCCTATGGGAGTGGACGAGTTGGGACATGATCAGAAACTTGTGTTAGCTCGAGAGACATTGGAGAGCAAAGCCAAGCGAAGAGCGGCTCGATATCCCAATAGACCTTACCCTATATATTCTGTTGGTGATTTGGTATTGTTGAGGGCTAATCCCATCTCATCAGCGATTAATCAAGAAACGAAAAAATTCTTACTCTTATTTGAAGGGCCTTACCGTATAAAAAAGCCGGTTAGCTTTGCTTCCTATGTCTTGGAAGATCCTGAAAATAGCAGGGAAAGGGGCATTTTTCATGTAAGCCATTTACGACCGTATTTTAAGTTAGAATGAATCGGGCATTTCCTTAAGCTAAAGGACATGGCCGTTTCAGAGGTGGGCAGATGAGTCGGAACAATGAATATCCTAGAGAAGACTCATTTGTTTACTTTGTTTTCCTATTTCAATATTTTATTAGGTTAGGTTAGAATCGGCGTCAGCTGTCACTTCTTCTGAGAAAATATTTATCGGATATTGTATATCGGTCACACTCGGTTTTGTTCGCGGTGGTCCATAAGCTTTATGCTCCGATGCGAGGTGTTCTGTACTATGATGTCAATCGTGGTGCTCGTGTCACTTTCATGGAGATTACGTTCCGTGGGACAGCTTATGGTATTTAATATGTGTTAAATGAATATTTGATAGACATTTGAACCGTTTTTTATGAACTTCTAGTAAGGTTTTTTTTTTGAGGTCTGAACTCATGAAATAAAGTGCATGCTACACGTTCGGTGTTCCTAACTATATAAGGGCAACCCTTTGGTGTTGATAGTATTTTCCCTCGTTCAGAGAATTGCTGTGAGACCTGGTGTTTTGATATAGGTAAATATCTATTGTAAGTAATATGGTGTGAAATTGATTGAGGTGTTTTGATATAGTTGTGAACCCGAAAGACCATTGGCGCCGATCTGCTGGCTCATTAAAATTATTTAAGTTTCCGAGTCGTTTACTTCCATATACGACCCTCTACCCCAACACACCCTGTCTCAGCTCAACCTAGATCTGTGAATGTATTTGGCCGTTGAAGTGGAGTATCGTCAATAGTGTAATGATATAAAACTGGTTGATTCTTCAGTGTGAATGTCATAACATTACATTTACTAGCATTTAACGAAAGGTTGTTATGGACACACCAATCCTCTATGCATTTCAGATTGTGAGAGAGTTGAATACAGTCTTCTATGCTATTAATGTCAGAGTATAGTTTCAAGTCGTCTGCGTATATTAAGCAATTGACGTCAACCACGTCAACTATGTCGTTGATGAAAGTGTTAAAGAGAAGTGGGCCAAGATTGCTACCTTGAGGGACTCCTGAAGTAGCTGCATATTCTTCAGATTTGAAGCCATTAAAAGTGACATACTGCCGCCTATTAGTAAAATAAGACATAAAAAGGTGAATGAGGGTCTGAGAAAAACCATACCTGTGCAATTTCGACAGCAGGACTCCATGATCAAGTCTGTCGAAGGCTTTCGAAAAATCTGTATATATGATATCGGTTTGCGATCTTCTATCAATGGTTTCAGCAATATATTGAGTTATGTTGAAAAGGTTGGTGGTTGTTGAGCGACCTTTCATGAAACCATGTTGAAGTGGAGTGATTTGATTGCTCAAGTGCGGGTACAACCTGCTGTAGAGAAGTATTTCGAACACTTTGGCAAAATTGCATATAATTGATATGGGTCTGAAATTTGTCACATGGGACTTGTCCCCTTTTTTATAGATCGGGCGAACTTTGGATAATTTCCATAGATCTGGGATAGTACTAGTTTTGATACAACTATTTATTAGTATGGTCAATGGACGTGCCAGAACATAGGCACAATCCCTGACAATTAGTGCAGGAATGCTGTCTGGACCCATTGTCATTTTAGGTTTTATCTGTTTTAAGGCTGCCAACACTTCATCTTCTTCGTAGTAATGAATATTCAAGACTTGCGAGTGCGCATTGTCATCATTAAAATCTGTACGTGAACTGGTGATAAACGATTTGGAGAAAAAATCAGCAAAGCTATTGAGAATATCCAGAGGATTGTCTAAAGAGTGTCCTTCATAAGACATCCTGTCAGAAATGCTAGTGGATCCTTTTTTGCTGTTTATGTATGCCCAGAATTTACTTGGATTTTCTTTTATGTCATTTTCAGCAGATTTAACATATTCCTTGTACGCATAGTCAACGTCAGACTTGATCTTAGCCCTCAGTCGGTTAAATTCCTCCCGAGCCACAACATTCCCGCTGTTTTTGAATGAACGCCAGTACCTAGCCTTAGTGCGAATTTGTTGAATAATTTCATAGTTAAACCACGGTGGATATTTACGCTTGAAGTTACCAGTTCGTAAGGGAACACATTGATCCAAAACGTTATAAATTTTTCCGTAAAAATAAGTACAGGCATCCTCTGATCTATCAAATGCTTCAAGGAAGGTCCAGTCAATGTTACCGATACTGTCATACATACGAGGAAAATCAGCTTTTCTAAAATTGTACTCATTTTTATACGAAGAGGCAAAGTTTCTCTTCAAGTTGTGTGAGACATTCGACTTACAATGTATAATCAGGGAGGGGTGATGTTTGTCTTCAGGTACTAGAGGATCCGATGATTTTTCGACTTGACACTCATTACTTCTCAGGTACAGTATGAAGTCGAGTATTCTGCCATACTCGTTATGAATAGCGTTATACTGAGATAAGTTAGTGAGTTCCAAAAAGTTATTTAGGATGGTATTTATCGTATTTAGTTGTTCGCCCTGTACAAACGCAGCATAAGATGGAATATTGAAGTCACCTGTAATGAGAATAGAAACGTTATAGGCAACTTGGATGTTGGTAAGTGTTTCGAAGAGGATGATATACATATCGTTAGACAATGAGGGGGGAACATAAATATTGATCACGAATAATGAGGTTGTATCAGATATTATTTTAACCATGACAATATCTACAGAGAACAGTTCTTGGGGAAATAATGATGTCAAATCGACGCGCGAGGAGACCAAGGAATCCGCAACTGCAATGAGAGCTCCTCCACCTCTTGAGCAATTGCATTCATCGAGATTTCTATCAGAGCGGTATACCTGATAATAATGTGGGAATAGCTCTTCATTTCTGACAGAGCTATTCAGCCACGTTTCTGTCAGCGCTATAATCGCATACTCATTCATTGAGATTGAATTGAAGAGTTGATTTGTTTTAGATCGCAAACCCCGAGTGTTTTGATAAAAAATGTGTATGTAGTTTTCAACTCGTGGGGTAGTAACTTCATGAGAGGGTGGAAGGATATTTAATATGTCAAGAGATGGGGGTAATTGCTACGAACAGCCGAGTACGTCATTCCTCAATTTTTCTATTGCACCTTTGTATGCAGTGCAGTTGTCTCTATCCCACACCGCATGATCTATTGGGACATCATTTCTAGCCAGTTTAACACAGTTGGTGCATTTTCGAATTTGAGATTTACACGCCTTAACTTCGTGATTGTCACCACACAGTGGACAGGAAATCGGTTTGTTACATCTTTTTGAGGAGTGATGGAATTCGTTACAAGTGAAACATCGCGAAATATCAATTGCATCAAAAACGCTACAACTGTCATAGCCAACAAACAAATTACCGGCCTTCATTATTCTGTCATAACAATGTTTCTTAGTCTGAATCACAGCTTGGAAAATGGAGTCATTTTTTTTGGTCGGGGTAATACTAACAATTTTACAATCGGATGAATCAGAGAATATATCGGGATTACATTTTACTATGTAACCAAGCAAGAGAGAGTTCGAGTACTGCACTGATAATCCTACTACGCGTATCCTTGGGTTAATGCCAGCAAACTCAAACATTATCTTAAACGACGTTGTTTACTTCATAAATTTTTTCTCATAGTATTTACTGCGTTCTGGTCGGCAACTGAGCACAAGTGAATTAGTCCCTTTTTTATGTACAGTTATAAATAAAACTTTTCTGAGTAATTAATTTATTGAACTACAGAAAAAAACATTTAGCGGGCGTTATGATTCATAATGCCCTCCATAACGCCCCGGGCGTTATGGGTCTGTTAATAGCAACCGTTGCCAAGGTATTATAAAGCAGTAACGATCAAGTGAAAAATAAAATAATTGATAGTTGACATTATTGACACTAATGTTGAAATTGATTCCTGGAGTTTTCTCCGAGATGTTGAAATTTTTTGTGATGGTAGTACTTTTTTCAGAGCTATTGGAGCTTGTTATAGTGATTGACTTATCATTTTTCGTTATTTCTTTTGAAATTTTGTTTCCTCTTTCCAACTTATTGATTAAATTATCGTCTATATAGCTTTCAGCGACTGAGGTAGATTTCCATCCGCCAATTTTTTTCACGGCTGTGATATATCACCACCTCCGCTAACACAAATGGTAGCAGAGGACCTTTGGAGGCAATGGCCTGTGTATAATTCAGGGTTCTCCAGTTTCAAACACGTAGCACCTTGCTTTCCTATAGAAGCTAGTTTAATTTGAGAATTTTGAATCTCAGCCGCCTTAGCGAAAGCAGTCGTGCACACGCATTATCAATCAACCAGTGTTTTATAAAAATAGTATGTATATTATAGCAGAATATCAATTTTAGATTCTCAGAAAATTAAGTCTTCAACAATGCTATTGCTATACTGTACCTGTGACTGTACTATTAAGATGCCTTATGCAACCAACAATATACACTTGTATGTTGTTCTGATTGGTCTAAGCGTTCTGTCATTCTTCTCCGTTTTCGCATCCAGTTTCAGCGTTTCAAGAAAGAAACAACTCATTTTATATGGTTGAGAATAACAAACAATGAATTCTCGTTTTTCTTATTTGTGCAAGAGCGATTGAAACCATGAAAACATAAGTCGGGTAAATCTCTGTTGAATTTCCGTGTATTTCACAAACGCGGTTGTATTGTGCATACTAGGTAAAAATCCTATTTGAATTTGACAATACGATGGGATGTCGCAATATTACCCTATCGAACTGTCATTATTATTCGATTCATCACAGTAATGACTGTCATCAACTGTTGAAAATCGAATAGGCAATGGATGATTAACTTGATAGTTGTAGATAAAAACATTCTATACCAAAGACGGATACTTTATCAATATAGAAAAAGTTATAATGTTGAGCCGAATCAGCAATAAAAATCAAGAATGAGCGCTTGCACATAAACTAGTTTAATTCAGTATTTCGTTGATCAAGCCAATAATTGAAGGAAGGCTTTTTCCGGAAAACACGTTTGTGGAATATAAAGCAACTCCAAGTTGGGGTGAAGTTAACGAAAACGTACATTCAGCCGTGTGTATCAGATGCGCCTGGAATCTAGATAATGGGATTAGGTTACAATTCACTTAGAGCTGAACGGTAATTGTAACTGATACAACATATACGTTAATGGGATTATCTCAACTCCTTGGGATTTTTAGTTATCTTTATTTTCCGATAATTGAACGCATATGTTGTTGATAGTGACATAGTTGATAGATAGATATATTTATTAGTCATTTGTGCTACATTGTGTAGATGGGACAGGTCAAATTGCTTAGGTATAAAATATATAAAATCATGGGATAAATTATGTAGACTTAAACAAAACAAAAAAATCACGTGATACACATTGCAAAACAAAACACGTACGTATCAAAATATAATTAACAAATAATTAAAATTATAGATGATGAACATGTTACAAAATATCTGTCACAAAGGGAGTGATCTGACCAATCTGACATTATCAACTTCAAGTATGAATTCATATACTGTGTGAAAACATTTATCTGACATAAATAGTTTCAACTTTTGTTTGAAAACCTGAGATGACAGTGTCTTCATGTCGCTTGGCAATATATTGTAGAGGCGGATACCAACAAACATAGGAGACTTTTCATACTTTGCATGATGGTGTTTTTGAGTATTGAGCATATGGTTATTCCTAGTATGATGATTATGAACTTCTGATCTCGACTCCAGTTCCCTTTTATTTTCATGGACATACGTTAATGTTTTCAGAATGAACATACAGGCAACAGTTAGTATTTTATTTTGACGAAAAATTTCTCTACATGACGTTTTGTGATCTAAATTGAAAATCAGTCGCAGTAATGATTTCTGTTTTATGAAAATTCTGTCTATTTCAGTAGCTAAACCCCAGACAGCAATGTTGTTGTAAATAAGCGAATGCAATTTGGGAAAATAAACTGATATCAGTGAGTTAGTATCTAGTTTATTTTTGAGGGATTTAATAAGATAATACGATTGATTCAGTTTCTTGGATGTGAACTCTATATGTTCTCGCCGTGAAATGTGAGTCGATTATTGTTCCTAAGAATTTTGTTAAGCTCGATAATGCTAAGGATTCATTCCGGAAAATAAAATTGAAATCATGCAGACTTCGGTTGATAGGTAGGTCGAGTAGGGCCTCTTAGATCTGAGATGAACCGGATGAATACTTATTCATTCCTGTCTATGGTTGAAGTGTTTTTTAATTATGCTTCGTTTGTTATAATATACATAATTCTATTTTGTTTGTATTTTTAATTTGCGCTACCTGTTTCACTAGATTCTTTGAGTTGACATTCCTGATGATCTTGTCCAGTTTGATGTAGAGACTGAAGATACGATCAATTATTATTCTCCGCTTTGAGATTCATGTAGTTTCGAGTTCACCACTATAGTTTAGCACCAAGCACTTTTGAACCAGCTACTTATTTTCCATGGCCTACCTCTCAGATCTGCCAGTGGCTACAATTTCGTGATTTTCAGTCTGTCTCATTCTATCATTGCAACCACATTTTTATACCTACTTGTTTTTTTGTGAAGCTTTAGCTATACAGCAAAATGGTTTTGGACCATTCGGAACTTTGCTTGTTTCTTCTCGGGCTAGTTCATCTCTTCTTTGCCCTTATAACCTATATATTCTGGTTCCCAGGCAACTTTTCGCTAATTCTTCTCATATTTTTGTCAGCATTTCTAACACATATTAAAATGATTTTTCCATTTGAGAAAATAAATTTCATCTGCTCAAAGTGCTTTTTCACAGAGTATTCGTCTACCTCTTCTGAAAGAATTGTTTTTTCTAATATAGATTATGATTTTGTCAGGATATTCACCTGATTATAAAATAAATGTATATTCATAAGATCATTTTGTTAGGTAGAGAAATTTATTCTCTTGGAAAGATTAACGATTTCAGGATGAAACCACCATTGTTTCATATAAATAATATATTTGAAGCTGTTTACTTGGTTCTATCTGGTTTTATTGTATCTGAACGTAGGTCAAGAGAAGTTAATTACCAATCGAAAACATTGAAGTTGAGTAATAGTACTTCTTGTAATCCCTAGAAACGAAGTTTTTGATACCAGATGAGATCCTTGAATCAATAAATACTGAAATATTAAAAGTAACAAAAGGCAATGAAACCGAGAATAAAACATATTTTACATGAAAAGAGATTTGTCTTGGTTCAAGATCTATCCACTCATATATTCATCAGAATGACTTCATCATTGTATTGATGAAAGATATTTACGATTTGTTATTGCAAGTAATCCAGAAGCTTGGTTAGAGAATATTCAGGTACCTAACATTATAAACTCCTTCCATTCAATTTATATTTATCACAGTTTACAGGGAGAATCAGAATGAAACTTCGTATACCTCATTTTGAGTTGAAAAGAAATATAATCCTCTATTTTCTACGTACTTTCGACACCCTGTATCTCAGAGAGGATGCATTTTAGGACATACTTTTATACCTCAAAATGAGTTGACGAATCCGTTGACGAAGTTTGTCAGTATTATTCTGACTCACCCTGTATATAGACAAGTCATATTCTTGAATTGAAACAAAATATATTTCATCGAAGAACATCTCTTCATAAGTCTAGTCTCATGTTGATTAAAATATGAAATATTGGAAATATAATGCTTTCTTTCCGTTTCTTTCTTCGCAGTTTCATTTCTTTCTCAAATGAAACAGATTGATGAATAGTGATAATAATATAACAGAGAAAATGGACACCGACCCTTCTCTTTTCTCTTCACCTACTTCATTCACACCCTAACTGATTATGTTGATGCAACAAAATTTTCTAATTAACTTTGTTTGGAACAACATGGAGATTGGGGTAATTCGAGCGTATGGGCATGTTGATTCACCAGCAAACATCAGAGGATGGATGCTTCTTGAAACAAAGTTACGAGTGTTGACGTTCACTTTCAATTATACACTACATATACTTTGCAGTATACGGCTTGAGATGATTGCATACGATTGGGAAACTTCTTCGCCAGCTCACGAAAACATACCGATTAAGCTTGATGAGCTCAATTTTTAACGTTACTTGAGCAGTAGTTCTCAGAATTTTTGAAAAATCAATTCGTCTATACCTGGTGAATAAGCCAATCAGTATTGTATTTATGATGAGAATTCTTGATGAAAAAATAATGACAAAATAATTAATATCAATGAATGTCATAAAAGTTGTATTCTCCAATGAATAGAAGTGAATTCAGTCCACAAACTGATTAATTTTAGCAGGAAAACACAACAGGTATTTCGGAAGAGCCAGTTCTCTCATGCAATTACTGAAGCAAAATGATTTTTCCAGAGAAAATGATAGATACCTAGTGGTATCGTTCACTAAATTCTAAATGAATTGCAAATATGCTACTATGAGAAATCACTCATCTCCATGTATTTAGAGATCATCCGAACTCATCAACCACAAACAACTTGTATGTATCTTCAAAAAGTTACAGCGTTCACGCAAAGAGCCGTCTCTATCTCTATTCCTAAAGTCATCATGGTTATAGACATTGGAAAGTCTGAAAAACAATAAGGTTTCTCAATCTTCCTGGAAAAACAATAAAGTTCAGTTCTATTTCTTGCTATAAATTAATATTGGTGTTCTGAAGCATATGTGAAAAATTCGTAGTTTCACTATGTTATCGTTCACCAAATTCTAAATGAATTGGAAATATGCTACTATATGAGAAATCACTCAAATGAAAGTCAGAAGAATTAGGCACAGCTTACTTATGAGCGATTTTGGATTTGGTGATATTAGCAGTGAAAAACTCAATGTTTTTATTGGCAAATTTCAATTCAGAATGTAATTTGATTTAAATTGACCAATAAAAACAATAACAACATTGCATTTTTCATCACTGGTATCACAGAAAACAGAATCGCTCAACAGTAAAATATAGGCTTTACGCTTGTGCGTTAGATTTTAAATATTTCAATGTTATCATTGTTACCAATCGAGGATGTTTTTGTTATTTATCAATATTTCATCAACTTTTTTCAATAAAAGACTTCAAATTAATGCAAAATAGAAAAAAAATTGTATGACACACGTTTTATAAGACACGTTGTCTCACTTGTTCCCTTGGAGCCAAATACATTTGAAGCTTGGAGCACTAACAACGCGTCCGATAAAATATAGCGTCTTATAAAACTTGTATCATGATATACTATACTATTACTTCAATCAAGACGATCTGCTTAAGTTTTAGAATATGATATTTCCAGTAGTAATACCATAAGTGCTTAAAAATATTCGGGTTATACATTGATAAATTATTGCATGATTTCACAGAGTGTCATTATGACAGTTGAAATAAACCAACTGAGAAGCGGAAGGCTTATTCTGTTGAATTGATGACACGATTTGTGATTGTGCAGGAAGTTTGAGATATTTTGAATTTCGAATTGTATTCGATACGATTATTTTTTGAGTACAATCATTCGAACACAATCACTTCTAATGATAGAGCACCGAATCGACTAATTTTCTGACAATGATATAGGATAAACGTCAACATTTTATGGCGCGCTTCGTTTGTGATGTAACAATATGAACCGGTTACTACGGAATTTCTAATATTTCTGAATTTATGATTGGTGGAGCTACTCGATGTGTATCCAAATATATTCGAAATAAAACGAGGTAGCTTAGCTCATTTGGACGTACCGATTGCTGGAGAATCGTACGAGAAAAATAACATATATACTCGAATAAATATATATTTTATTGAAGAATCTCATATTTAATATTCTTCAACCAATCTCATCGGCTGCTTGCAATAAAAAATCAATATCCTGGAAAAAACATCCTCTATATTCTAAAAATTCGATACTTTCACTTTCATACATGTTTATCAGATGAAGTATAGACGTATACTCTGTTAAGCAATTTATGTAGTAGAAATTTTCTTATATAAACTTATTATCTTGAATCGAGATTTTTTTTTTCGACGACCTACCTGAAATACATATAATTTCGCACTGTAAACCAGTACACAAAATAAGATATTTCGCACTAAGTATAGTGCTAAATATTTCATTTCGTACTAGTGCGAAATGAAATATTCATCTCAATGCTCTGCGATTGGTGCGATTACCTAATATAATAATAATAATAATAATATTTATTCACCTTTTAAATAATACATACAATGATAGAAATAATAAAAAATTGGGTGGTAAACAAATAGAACTTTTCCCACTAAAGAAAACTTGTTCGTGGGTAGGTTTTATCGTTAAAACCTGTCACCAATAAGGCTTTCGAAATATAGGATATTGAAACGACTAAAAAGTTGAAGTAACTAAGTGGTATTTAAAATAAAAATGTAGTGATGATTAGTATAATATGTTAGAATGTTAGAATGTTGGTAGTAAAATATAATAATTATAATTAGTGCTAATCAGCAGAACAGGAAATCAGGAAATATGGTCTCTTAGTATCTATGAATTGAAACATGTCTGCTCTTTCAACACTTTTTATCCAGTGGGTAATTCTTGCTTTGAAAAGGTTCAATGAATTGATTTTCTTTATGTCTGGCGGTAGACTGTTGTATAGTTTCGGCCCCAAATATGTATAAAATCTCTGCCCTATCACCTTGTTAAGTATACTCTGATTTTCACACATAGGTAGCTGTGACAAGGACATATCTACAAACGAATTCATAACATTATAGTGTCAATATGATTTACCAAGTAGATAGGTACCGAATCGTATAATTCGTTCAGTTTTCTTTGCTGCAATGTCTTCCGACGATGAAATGGTAGATTCTACTCCCCCAGAAGAATGCAACTAAGATTTGATAAAAGAAAATAATAGTATTCCGTTAGTGCTGAACAATTGTTCAAATATTATACCATCAATAATTATTTTTCCAATATTTCATGAATTCAGACCAAAATTTACCCAAATATTTTTGTTCAATAAAATATGTTCTCTTTGTGTGATATATCTTTCTTATTATGCTTCTTCAGGCAATGGGGAATTCTCCTTCGGACGACAATGAAGTAATTCATATTAAATATCTTCAAAACGACGCATTTCAAACTTACCATTTCAACCTTTACCAAAAAAAAACATTTCAAGTGCTTAAAAAAAGATACTTTAAATGGGGATTTAAAATTTGAAGCACCTTTTTCCTATTTCACCATTTGGCAACATGGACTGCAAATTTCATAAACAAATCCATTACGTTGATTAGGTGAATAAAGATAATTATATTTTGATCAGGTCAGAACACAAAACTTATACTACCAATAAGTTCTGTGAGTTAGGTGCCATTCTGCTTATTTCTGTTCCATGCTCCTCAAAAGATATGCTAGTCAGTTTTGTAGGTTATGTTTATATTTGACTTGTGGATGGATTGGTATTTTTGTTGGACTGAAATTCATGTTTTGACTGATTATTTTTTATATTAACAGTTTGATTCCTGAATTATGCATTGACATCATAGGTTTGTTTTGGTTCTTCTCAGAACCGTTTTGGGACTATACTGCTCATGCACATTGTCTTCAAATTGTTCACTTCTAGGACGGTTCTGAGAAAAATCAAAACAAAGCTCAAGTGTACATAATGTAAGTGTGGCCAAATGTGAGTTGTTGTTCTTTTGGCATACTAGGCACTGGTTGCCAATTTGAGAACTAGAAACAAAGCCCATATTTGAAAAATTAATTCAGATAGTTTCCGCAACGAATTCGGAAAATTCATGAATGAAACTCATAATCAATAAGTTCATACTTGCATTTGCTGTAATAAACCGAATTGAGGAATATTCCCCATGAAACGGCTTGTCGTTCATCATTTTGTCAAACTCGTATGAAATATTCTATTTGCCGTACTAGTTGCACGATATACTATATGTACATTTATAAGTTTAATAATGTAGGAATAGACATGATGTAAGAAAGTTACTCTGTGTTGAAGACAAAAATATATATTTCTTTAAAATCCCGTATCGTTTCCGAAATAACTAAGTTACAGGGAAATATTCATGGTGAATCTCACAAATTTCCCAAATTCCACACTAAATCGCAGTCTTCAAGAATAACGGGGTCCCAGGAATACATTATTATTACAAAAGCTTACAAACATCTCGCGATTCCAACAGATGCAGAGAGCACACAAAAGCTCAACTCGGTTCCTACATACCGCCATAATGACCTCCCACACTGCATTTCCCGGCCATCATTTGTCGCCTTCTAATTTTTCACCGAGAGGAAAATTCCCCTTCCCAGCATGGCTCGAGATTGAGCGGCAAAGTTTCGGGTATCCGCTGATCCTGTGTTTTGTATTACAAAAGGAAAGTTTCTTCATAATTTGACGGAATTGATGGTGGAAAAGGGACCTTTTCAGGATGTCCCATTACACTCTCAACACCCAAAACAAAAATAAATGGTTCGGCTTCATCCTTATTATCATGGTCATCCTCGACCAATCAATATTTTTTCGTATCACTTTCCATATCTTAAGGAGATCTTATAATAACATGTGAAGTGATGCTCGAAAGATCTAATAGCTCGATGTGCTTGAGAGGCTGCACAGCCTTAACCCTCCTACAACATGTGAAGTTTCATATTCATGTTAATTATTAATGATAATTTATTATACATGCTATAGAGATATGTGCCCAGGAGTGCCTCGAAAGGGACACTCGAAGGGCAAAAATATATATTCTATCAGATAGCCAAGCAGCACTGAAAGCTCTGAAGTCATACACTTGTGAGTCTAAGCTGACTTGGGACTGTAAACAATCCCTAAGACAACTGGCAGCAAACAACCAGCTCACTTTGATGTGGGTGCCAGATCATAAGGGAGTTGAAGGCAACGAGGAAGCAGACTGCCTTGCCAAAGAAGGGGCAAATACATACTTTCTTGGCCCGGAACCCTTCTGAGAACTTTCCAAAGCCCACTTGAGAGAGAAGTTCCGACGCTGGGAAGCAGATGAAATGAAATTTCACTGGAATGAAGTGCCAGGACAAAGACAAGCGAAAAGGCTAGTGAGCCTCTCGCCAAGGAAAGCTAAACAGCTTCTCGAGTTGGACAAAAAAGAATTGAAACTGGTAACGGGACTCCTCAATGGACACTGCCCTCTGAGGTACCACCTCAAAAAGATGGGTAAAACAGAGAGTGATAGTTGCCGCTACTGCGAGAACTTCGCTGAAACTGCAGAACATTTGCTATGCGAATGCCCAGCACTCTTCTGCAAGAGGCTCAAGTTCCTGGAAGGGGCCTTCTTCGAGCCCTCCGACATCAGAAACCTAGCTACCAGGAAACTGATAAACTTCGCACGAAGCCTCGGAATCCCGGGCCTCGAATAGATTAAGGATTATGCACAAAAGATCCAATAGGTCAAAGTGCTTGAGAGGCTGCACAGCCTTAACGACCCCTCCTACAATCTACAATCTACAAAAAAATGGTAATTTATAGAAATCGAATGAAGAAATCAAAAGTTTTTTTTGTTAAATTGGAAGAAAAATAGTCTTATCCAATTGTTATCGTTCAATATTTGTTTATATTTGTGCATCGCCCTATATAACTCCAATTCATAGATAGAATGTTGCTGAAGAGATATAGTTGAATGTTTTTTATTTTTATGATCTGGTTCTCACGAAAAGGGATATCCTGTAATGTTCAGAGATCATCGTGAGAATCAAGGGAAAGAAGGTAGGAGTTAGTGTTCTTCTTAAATTTCTGGAGATGGTATGCCTCGGGGAACACCTCCATAGGCAATGAGTTCCAAAGGTAAAAAAAAGGGACGTTCTGCAGGTCACTAATGTGACTACGAAGGGGTGTGAATACTGATCTTGACGAGTTAATCTCGAAGATACTGCTAATGGAGAACGATTTTTGGTATATCAGAAGAGTATCGCCCATGAAGATATCTATAAAATAGAGATAAATCGCCAACTTTTCTATGGTATTTCAGAAAAGTGAGCGAGTTTATAAGCGAGGCATCACCGACGAGACGAATTGCCCTTTTATGGACAGAATCCAATAGTTTCAGGATATGTTTAGGTGGCGCACTCCAAATATGGAAACAGTATTCCAGGACAGGTCGAATCTGTGACTTATAGATCATACGCAGCTGACTGGGAGTGAAATAGCTCTTGGCTTGAAATAATAATAATTTATGATTTTGTCAATGAAAAGTGAAAAACAAGTTTTTCGGTGTGTCAGGGACAGCGTGTTTTGCAGACATGGGTGGGATCCATTTTGTAGTTTATTTATGTGAATTTATTTGGCTCCAATGATCACATGGGAGTGATTTATGATGATTTTTCAATGACACTAAATCAGTTTATTGCAGAAAAAATTGAATATTTTGGCAACCTTGCAGCCAGAATAAGAGATAAAAAACCAGTTATGAAGCAATTTAGACCGTTTTATTCAAAAATGCAACTGTAAACAAGGTCTCCCAATTGAAAAAAAAATCAACATAAGCCGATATCATGAAATTCGAACACCTTAAATACATTTAAATAATTTTAGATCTCAACTTCTATCCGAAATTTTTTATATATCTTATGACTCATCCTGTTCAATTTCGAAAATAATCCTGGAACAGGTCGTGTTATATTAGACTATTGTAGTGCACACTTATTAAAAAGGTGAAGTCATCAGTTTGGACTTGATGATGTAATCGATGATTTTTGGTAACTTTGTTTAGTGACATGAACTTTTGGATATTATGTCATTCCAAGCTCGTTGTTCACAAATAAGTTTACAAAATCAGAAAAAATATTGGGTCACTCCTATCGTTCGGTACCCATCAGACACTTACACAGTGTTGTGTGCGGTTTGTATAGTGATAACATTATTGGCCATAATTTTTTATACGGGTTTCATAGTTTAATTTTCTTAAAATTAATTGGCCATATTTGGTGAATTGTGACACATTTTTTATTTTGTGATAAATAGTCGGTAACATTTATACAAGCGTCATCGCCAAAAGAGGAGGATCTTCTTTTTTTTCTATAGATTTTCTTTTGATCGATCATTCGGATATCACGTCCATTATTATTTCACGAGCGAATCCAGGCGGACTCAGACTGGAAAAAATTAAAAGGAAATGGAAACATCCTTCAACGAATCCTACGAAAATGATTTCTAGAAATTCTGTATAACCAAACGAGCTGTGTTTCATTTATAGTAACAAAATGCAAAGCATAAATATCTTTTTTCTAGTAAATAATTTATGAAAAATCGAAAAGAGACGTCAATCTTACTTTCAAGGGAATGGAAGAATGATATTGAGAGTGGGAATTTCAAATTGACATCCTGTAGAAAATGAACTTGTTGACTTTGCTCATAAGGTTCGTTGTGAAAGGGAATTTTTGCCAATATGAAATCCAGTAACGAAAATCATTATTTTCTGAAAAAAAAACAGAGAGCAGCCGCGTTTGTTGTATAATCTACGGAATGTGTTTGATGAAAAGGGAGGTCGATGCTTCCCAAGCACCGAAAACTTTGAAGTTTGTTTCGTTCTGTGTTCATAATGAATGAATAAAGTAACTTAGGTCAACAAAGGATAGCTCAATTATGGCAGGGGCTCTGATGATCTTAGAGTAATATCGGATGGATGAGTGTAAATCGTTGCTAGAACAAACCTATTAGTGAATATAACAAATTATTATACACGATGCTGCTGCTATATACACTTTTTTCCACGAAGCTTTCAATGTCAAAAAGCTTCGCAAGGGATATATGTTTTAGACAGATCTTGAATCGGATATGGTAAGTGAATTTAGTGAATATTAAATTTGTGAAATCAGAGTTCATTCATGGATCTAAGAAGTTTATTGGGGATACAATTTGAGATTCATTGAGTTATTTTCTGATTTGACCAACCCAACTTGTAAAATCATTTGCACTATAGCAGACTGCGTGTATATAATTATGAAGGTTGGAAACTTTATGCCCCCTGGAATGAATTTCAGTCTGGTGAAAACTAGCTTGTACCTTCTATTAGAATTGCTGATGAAGTTTCTAACTTTGGTTAGTACGATGATCTCTATAAGAAATCGGATAACCGCGTAGTGCTCTCATTCAGTCTCATATAAAGATGAGCTACGGAAAATGGTAGATTTGCCTTCTAGCAGTATTGACGTCTTCTATATCCACCTCAATTACCGAAGTTATACAGTGTGTATCAGCCAAATGGAATAAATTCGATAATGAATAAACGGGGAGTGTTCGAAAAACGCACTGACAATACATGTTGACTAGAAGTTTTGAAAGCGCATTGTTTCAATAAAAACTCTCCATACAGGATGTATTATGTAGCGGAGGTCAAAACCAAGTTTTTCATTTTGGATGAAACACCCTGTATTTTATCACATTTTCAAATTTTCAGTTTCGTTTATCCTGCAAAATTTCAGATCAATGGGACGATTTGAAGTGAGTTGAAGTTAACTAGCAAGATTTTATGAGTTAATTAGTTAGTTATTATGGTTTCAATTGTAAGGATTGTCTTTTTTAAAATGCAGGAAATCCAATAAGATGCACCGAGAAAGTTTTGAGAAATACGATGACATATTCTAATTCCTCTTAAAAAGGGCCTCAGGAACGTCCTAGTTCAAAACTTAGTTCTTTTGGTTTCCGCTTGGAACAATAAAAACGAAAACAGATATTTTCAGCATGAAAATGCGTGTTTCTCTAATATTATATTGTAGATTGTGGTTGTGAAGGCTGTGCAGCCTCTAAAGCACCTCGACCTATAAGATCTTTCGTGCATGCATAGCGATTTTTTAGTATGTTATTAGTCCTGGAGCCGAAATGAAAAACCAAGTTTTCGACCTCGAGGCGCATGCGCTCGAGCCGCCATCTTGGATTTTAGGTACAAAAATTTGTTTTTTTTTTCATAACAACATACTGAGAAATAGCTACTACCCCACTCTTCGATCATATAACAGACTAGATGAATAACGCACAATCCTTGCCACAGTAGTTGTTTGAAGCCTTCAATTGAATCGTTTACTAGGGTAACCTCATTCTTAAACAAGGACAGCAACAACAGAGTTCCCCAGTACCAGTGTCTTGGTATCTTGAAAGGGTCTGAATTTTAATAAATTGACTTACTAACTGAATTACAATATGCATTCTTCCTAAAAGAATACATCTCAGATTTATTATTCGAATGATAATAGATCAAATTCACTGACAAACTATATTGTATATTTTCTGGTAATATAAAGTTAACAAGTTGCGAACATGAAAAATATAACTATATCTATATCTACTACTCTGAGTATTTTCTTACCACTTGGGCCAACCATTTTATCACTTGTAGTAAAATGATGCTGACATACTCTAGCGTCTCTAGAAATATTCTCTTACCCGATCATATTTTTCCATATATTCACTAACATTTCATCTCGCGGAAACCCGAGAATGATTTCAAATTACCAAAAATTGTTTTGCATATTAGGGTAGGTGAATAATGTTTATACAACGAATGATACGACTCTGAGTAACTCAACAGTGGAATGTTGTGTTCTGGTCACCACTTTTAAATCGTCTTTAACACATTCAACATCGTTTCACCATCCTTTGAATTCGATTTGAACAGAAAAAACAAAGTTTCTAAGTAGAATCATATTTCACACAAAACTGGAAATATGCCGTTTAATGAACCATCAAACAAAATTTGATTTGAAAAAGAGACGTTACGCGCTGTCACTGTCAGCTTTCGGTCGATTATCGGTTGAACGAAATTAGCGGCGTTGGCGCATTCACCAAAAATGTCGCAATCTCCAGAAAGATGTGCTATCTATAACTCACTTGATGAGGCACTGTATTATATGACGAAAATTGGACACATAGCTGTTGATACACCCATATGACTCAACTGAAGGATATATATATATATTTGAGAACCTTGAAAAAATGTGGTCATGGGATGATTACCACTTTCAAATGTTACGATGTGGGGGAAAAACACATGAATATGAATTTCATGTTGGCTTCAGGCAATTTGGGGGTTTGTCGTTGGGATTGCATTCAAACACCCCTTTTTGATGACCCTTAATCTATTCGAGGCCCAGGATTCCGAGACTTCGTGCACAGTTTATCAGTTTCCAGGGAGCTAGGCTCCTGACGTCGGAGGGTATCAAGAAGGCCTCTTCCAGGCACTTGAGCCTCTTGCAGAAAAGCGCTAGGCATTCGCAAAGCAAATGTTCTGCAGTTTCAGTGAAGTACTCGCAGTAGTGGCAACTATCACTATCTGTTTTGCTCATCTTTTTGAAATGATACCTCAGACGACAGTGTCCAGTTTGGAGTTCTGTTACCAGTTTCAAATCCAACTCGAGAAGCTCTTTAACTTCCCTTGGCGAGAGGCTCACTAGCCTTTTCGCTTGTCTTTGTCCTGGCAATTTATTCTCATATTAACTGAGTCGAAAAACAAGCTCTCTCTTTATTTCATTCAGAAAAAAGAGTATCATTTTCCCGAAGAACTGAAAACCTTTCACAATACCGAATTGGGTTGATATTCATACAAGCGTTTTTTATTATGTCTCGACTCCATATACATTCTTCCTGAAAAGGACCCACATTTTCCGATTCCTGAATTTCCATAAAGCCGTTGGCTACATCGGGCCAATACGTGGTTATCCCCACTGAAAGCTATTATCAAAGCACAGACCATCCCCATCTAGAATCCATACAAAACCTCCCCTGTCCCGCCAACCCTCTATAGCTTCACCGCAACAACGAATAGGGATGATGGATGAAGGATGTATGTTGAATACCACGGTTTGCGGACTTTATCTGATGTTGAACGAGGAAACACACTTGGGTAACAAGCAGACGGAAATAATATAATATTTGGTAGCTTCAATCGCGAAAAGTTGAGGGATGTAAACATGTGGTTTTCGCGAGTTTTATTTGGATTCGCGAAAATTACATGTTTTTTGTGGTAATGAATGCTTGGATCTCACCATAGTAAATAGAACTGGTGGAAACTTTTCATAAAAATTTGAATATGGCAGAAATATTAGGTATTCGTACCTTCAGAGCAAAATAGAGTAACTATCCTCTTTTCCAAAATGGTTCGATGCGGATTCAAGGTACATGGTGATTCAGAAAAAGAAAGCTAAAATCAAAAACAAACAGGGAGTAGGTATGAGTCTAGATATCATTCACTTTATTCGCGCAGGAATGTAATTTTCTTATGGGAATAAAATGTTACTAAAATACGCATTCAAAACACTAGGAAGTGGAGACACCATGCGGCAGGAGAAAGAAACACTCCAGAAACAACCACTAGACATTCAATTTCAAACTATGTTTGATATTTTCAATTGGATAGACTATTTTCCTTTTCCCGAAATTTTTGTCGAATTCATGACTTTTTTATTGTTAATTTATTAGCTTAGTCGAGCTATCAGCCACTTCCAAGTTCTGTAACTTGGGAGATTTGTTTCTGGAGTGTTTCTTTCTTCTGCCGCATGGTGTCGCCACTTCCAACTGTCTCTTGGAACACGGCTCAGTGCGGTCAAATAGACGCGACGAAAATGCATTGGAACAGGTAACGCTACGAGTGGAGATCTCACGGTCTCTACTCGGATAACTACACTGCACTGATGAGGGCCAATAGGCCCGAAACCGGACTGTAGGTTGTTAAGCGTGCCTGGACCAATGTGAATTTGTCACGTCTTAGGAAGAAAGAAACATTTGCTATCTGCATTCACAGTGCGAATCGTTGCATGGACTACGAGCAGGTATAGTTGTTTTCTGCTCGAAGTATACCAGACATTCGATTTCAAACTATGTTTGATATTCTAATTGGATAGATTATTTAGAATAGTCATTCTCCTTTTCAAAAATTTTGTCCAAATCATGGCTCCTCCATTTTTCACTTTAGAACGTGTTCAAAATAAATTTATGGGGTTCTGTGAACATAAACTTGCAGTTTTTATAAAAACCATGGTTATCATTTCATACTAAATTAACTGAGAATGACAAATTTGAAAAATCTCAAACCAAAGTTTACAGAATCAGATTCTGATACTGAGAAAGATTTCAGCAAATTTTCAATGAAGCTAGCGCTTCCAGCAGAAATAAACTACTGCTTCTTAATAAATTGCAGTCAATATATCAGCTTCCCTCTGTGACTTGATCATCACTCCTCCACAACAACCCAAAGTTTCTCAAGATAATTCTCCAGTCTATTTACTTCGAATGCCTTGTCAGTTGAACCGCGCAAGTGGCATATCCCCACTTTCAGAAGCATTTATATCTGCCTCAATTAATGGTTGGTATGTCAGCTTCTGACTGTGTTTCAGCTGCTTATCGCATTGGAATAATCATCTCAAAGGTGAGCTCTGGAGTAGTAATAGTGGCTTCAAAATATTCCTAGAAGAGAGTAAATATGAGGAAGCTAATGTATTTTCTTCATAAAGGACGATCCGGGTAAATCTGAAGAAACCTGTCCTAAAATATCTGGTATCTTAATTGGTACTCACAACCACAGCATAGAACTATCTTCTTCTCTAACATTTACAACAAACTGTATTTCCAATTTCCGAAGATTGGTAAATTTTCTAGCACCCAGTGAATGTAAACATTGATGATTCCAACGATTCAATCTCGTCCTTCAGAAAACTCTGATGCACCGTCGATGTTTTATTGCATTTCCTCCCATGAAAAGTTTATAATTAATATATCACACCCAGTGGAATTTTAGTTAACGAATTCATAAAACATTTTTCACTGTGCATACTTGCGGTGGTTCAATTATTTATTTTTCTACCCCTAATCATAAAATCCATTAGGGGTGAACGTTATTAAAAGTTATCAAACATCTCTCCATTAACATAGGGAAGTTAATTCAGCTGAAAATCAGTTTCGATTAAAATTATAATGGTGCAAATTTTTATGTGGATTTTTCATGCGAATATTATATTAATGTGTTAAACAGTAAACATAGTTATATCCTTTTGTTATGATGTTCATTACTTAGATCTCTATAGAACTGAAACATCCATCATGCACTGAATAGTATCACAAATATGAGATAAATACTTCCTACTTCTTGACCAATTCACAATTCCAAACACAATTTGGGTGACAGGTAGACAACGATCAAACAACTACTTTCCTGGCAAATTCCACGCAGAACATTGAATCAAATTCACTCGCAGTCTATGCACTGATTTACACAGTGAATGCATAATGCAAATGCTTTTTGATCATCATCAGTGCAGGGTAGTTATTCAAGTAGAGACCGTAAGATCTCCACTCGAAGCGGTGCCTGTCCCAATGAAAGCATTAATATACGAATATTTAACAGCACTGAGTCGCCGTCCAAGGAGTGACTTGGTAACAACGACACCATGCAACAAAAGATAGAAACACTCCAGAATAAAGCTCCTATGAAACTATATTTTTGACTGATAATTAATAAATTAACACAATAGTTCTTACATCAAACTTTCTTCTTCATGAATTACGAAAGCATAGAAGTACGAAATATTATTTTTACTTTATAATTCTTACTTGTAACTCAAAATCACGATTTGATGTATCTCGGAATTAATCCCGGAATGAAAGAATAAACTACGGAGAAGATTGCATGTTGAATCAATTCCCAGTGAAAAAATTCAACGTTATGTCAAGTATCAAGAGATGAAATTTCAATCAATGCATTTATTGAAACGATGTAATAACAATTATTATAACTACTGATGTTATGAGCATCGAAACTGTCTCATAAATTTTGGCATCGAGGATCTGAATGTACCAGAATGTCGACACATTATTGATAAAATCAAACTAAAATAGAAATTAACTTCTAAATATGAATCAATATTTCATTGCTTTTATCGCTGAACAAAACCTATCTGAAATTTTAACTGCAATTCATGTTAAATTCGCGCCAGATATAAGCAATCATTTTTAATTATTCTGTGTGCTGTTCTGAACGGAAAATAAAACATTAACGAAATCAAATTGCGAATATTCGACTAGCTGATGTCAAAGCTTGAATTTGTTTCAATGAACAAGAATCAATCGTAATGGCACTTTCATCGAATATAACATTTTCAATTACTCCATAAAACGCTGTGTAGTTTCTCTGAGAGATTCTCCAATTGATTAGTCGTAATTAATTCCAAAATACTCTAATAAGACTACGTTCGTAAACTTACTCTATCACTTGGGACGTACCTACCCAGGAAATAGAGGCAAAAAAGTTCAATTTTCACGCATTGAACCAAGACGGTCATTTCCTGTCAAAGAGTCCATTTTGCACTCAAAAATAAGTAATGTTTTTGGTAGTGACGAAGTTATTTGACAGTCAGTTACAATTAATATCTAGAATGAATGTATAGCTAAGATAGTAATTCGAAAAAAACTAAGATCTATTGAAGATATCAAATATATTTCATTATAAGTATTTGATTCATCGAATTGATATGTTTCAAATATCCATATTCGATATTCAGTTTTCAGTATATGGACACACGTTTGATAATTATTTATGTATCAAGGGCGTAAAATAAGATTTTATGGACCGCAGCGTGTAAGTATTAGCCTGAGCGAAAGCGAGTGCTATTAATACGCCTAGGTCCATAAAAGCAAGTTACACCCGAAGTACATACATTTTATGCACGACCAGTTTGCTCATGTTCCAGACTGGTGGGTAAAGTACCATTTACGCACGGCGGGCGGTAAAGTAGTCCGAGGGCGGTAAAGTGCTATTTTAAGCCCGCACAACCGGGCGATAAAGTGCCATTTCACGCCCGGTCGTGCATAAAGGAACTTTTCATTTCATTTTAACGTCAGCGCAACATGCTCCTAAATTTTCTACACGTTCTTAAGAAGCGCCCTTTATAGGTACGATTATTGATAACTCTGAATTACTGCCATCATACTGTTCATTTCGCAGATCCTCATATATTCACACTGGTTGGGAAATGGAATGAATACCTATTTGACATTTGAAATGTGTATCAAAAAATAAACATTATGGAATGAAATGGAGCAAGATGAAATCACCCCACTCATACCTTATATCAGCAAACCCCATATTTGCAATATGTTCACCAAATCAATATTAGTGTATATTGGGGGTGTATATTCAGAGCATATGGAGCAAGATATACGGTGATGTAATTGATTTTGATCTGTTATGGTGCCACATAGATCATCGAAAATGTTCGTATTTCCCAACAAATTATCCAGAAAAGAACAAACCAATCGTCAGTGAGAATTTCAATCAACTTGTCAATAAATGGAAATTATCATTCTAATTTTATATTATAAAAAAGTTGCGGGACCTGGATTACATTGAAGTGTACCTCAATATCTCACTTGTCTGGTTGTGTGTTTCATATTTTCAATTTCATGTTACATGAAAGAGAAAGTTATTGGCTGATATAGGTATAATAAAGAATGCACATATTGAAGGATCTATATTCTTCTGGTCACGAAAAATCCCACCCTGTATGTGAAAAAACAGCGTACAAACCCTGTTTTTTTATGTTCTGGTTCTCACGAAAAGGGATATCCTGTAATGTTCAGAGAACATCGTGAGAACCAAGGGAAAGAAGGTAGGAGTTGGTATTATTCTTAAATTTTTGGAGATCGTATGCCTCGGGGAACATCTCCCTAGGTAATGAGTTCCAAAGTCTCGATGTTCGTTGGATGAACGAGTCTTTGGAAAGGGACGTTCTGCAAGTCTCTAAAGTGACCACGAAGGGGTGTGAAGACTGAACTTGGCGGGTTAATCTCGAAGAAACTGCTAATGTAGGAACGATTGTTAATATTTCAGAAGAGCATCGCCCATGAAAATATCCTTAAAACAGAGACAAATCGGCAACCCTTTTACGGTGTTCCAGAGAAGTGAGCGAGTTTGTGAACGAGGCATCACCGACGAGACGAATTGCCCTTTTTGGGACAGAATCCAATGGTTTCAGGATATGTTTAGGTGCCGCACTCCAAATATGGGAACAGTATCCCAGGACAGGTCGGATCTGTGCCTTATAAATCATAAGCAGCTGACTGGGAGTGAAATAGCTCTTGGCTCGAAACAGAATACCAAGTTTTTGGGATGCACTTTTGGCAATGGACCTCCCGTGATTTTCCCAACAAAGGTTATTGCTGATAGTAACGCCAAGCATCGAAATGGATGACCCCAATGGTATGGTTATTCCTACTGAATTATGTTGGGCACAGTGAGATCGGCTTTTCCAGAAAAAAGACATGCTTGTGTTTTGTTTGCATTGAATTCTACCAGGTTACAAGATCCCCACTCGAGAATTGTTGCTAAGCCCATATTTATTTTGTTAATATTTCTTCCTCGTTCATTTCTGGTTTGACCGGCCGATTTAGGAGCCCTGGAAGAGAAAGCGGTATGGAGGGTACTATCATCCGCGAAGCTGTGTATAGGACACGAAGTTGCTTCCAACAAATCGTTGATGCTTAACTACGCATTATTATTGTAATAATTATTATTAATTGTGGAACGCTCGGGGAAATAAATAGCATGTTACATAAGAAGTGTGGAAAGTTTTTCGCACGAGTTGTCGTATATTAGGCAGGAACGTAACGAGTACAGGAAATGCACTTTCAAACGAGTTTTTTACACTATTTGTCCTAACGTCATGCATATTTTTTTTATTTCATGGAAAGTCAATTCAAAGATGTGATATTTTTATATTTTAGGTTATAATTGAAAACTTTTTCGACAATTCTAGAAGTGAACAACTGAATTCTCTTCGTTCGAAACTATTAAATTGATGTATTACAATATGCTTACCCGAATGTCACGAATATGAAAGTTATTTCAAATGCCATCTTTCACCCGTTATCATCAGTAGGTGATCATACAATCAGGAATACAGCGGTGTGTATCGACATTAACCGAGATCTCAAATTGAAAAAGTGGAAACTTATTCTATGATGCAAGCCGTACTTTTCATTAGCAAGTTGTGAATGATGTTACCCACTGCCATCAATATCATCAGACATATTATTATGTAGTAGAGATAGTTCATTGATACAATGAAATTAGTTACGTATATAATCCGTTTAAGAGCAGGGATTCAGCAGTGCTGCTGGAATTTCCGATAGATGTCCATAGTGTGAACATATCATAATAAAAATTCAGAATCGAGAAAGTACTACAGATTTCTTTATAACCATTAATCTTCGTTAGTCATAGCAGATTTCAACAGATGTCAATCGAACAGGCCAATCATTTTTTGGACAATGATCCATCTACTCTTTTCCATAGCGCAAATTTTCTTACACTGTGCTGTGTGTTATACCTTTTATTGTGTTGGTATATAAATTTGCCTTGAATTTCATTTAAGACTTGACAGAAATAATCAAAATTCAACAAGATTGAAGTACTCACCTTTAAAAGTATTCTTTGAGTGAATACTCATCAATAAACCAAGAATACCTATGAAGCATCTATAAAGTATAAACGCTCGATCAAATAAACTTCAGCCACAGTTTATGCTCATGAACTGTGCTTCAGCGTTCAAAATTCAAATACCACATAGAGTGAACATCAATTATGTGTCTATGACAGTCTGTATGTCATGTCCATGTCATGTCTATATTATTCCAATCTGAAATCAAACTAAGCAATTTCCATTGGAATGAACTAGCCGAGTTTTTATGCACTCAGTATATTTCTGTCTCTCTTTCAGAAATCTAACAAAAGGAGGAAGGTATACACTGAGTGCGCACCCATGAGTACCAGACAAGAGACAACAAACATTGACCTTGAATTGCATGTTGAAATTTAAATAGACCGAAAAGTCTGTTTCCAAACATAATAAATTTGCATGTTACTGCCTTCTAATGATTAATCGTGAATATTTAACGAATTCAAAATCATCTACGAAAAAATGTGTTAGAAAATCGAATGAATATCAATGTCGTGTAACAAAAGCGGTTATGATTATGACAGTGAGAAACAACTAGTAAGTAGGTACTTAATTGGCGATTGTCTTTCATCAACATGTGTGCTTTTTTGAAATAATAACAAAACAGTGGTCGTAGGAAAAATCGCAGATCAATTATTATCATCGCATAGTCAGCACGTCTTGTCAGCTTGTAGCTCTGACGAGTGTAGAGTTCTTGCAAGTCGGTTAAAGTTATGGGCGTGACCCGTGAAAGTTCCAGCACCTTTTCTGCCCCAGAGGCCGCCTGAGAGTTGTCACTTCCAGAAGTTGCGACGTCCCTTTTCGTTCTCATTTACCTTTACAAGCCTCAGTTACCCGTCTTTTACGACCAACTACTTTGTTCCATCAATCACTGTACATGAGGCATTAGTCGAAACGCCTGCAACAATGTTGAGCGCCAACCCGACCCTAATTATTGGGAATTTGCACAAGATGTGCAGAGTGGACCAAACTCGGTGGTATTGATGGGGTTGCCTCGGAAACTGAGGGATAGATAAATGGGGATGTTGGTGTTTTTAGATCGATATTTGGAGAAAGAGGAACTGGCGAAAACAGCAATTTTCTTTATCTCTTTCGACTGTCAGGGCCATCTTCTTGAAGTTGATTACTGAATAGTAAGGAGATGGTAGTGGAGTGATTAGGCATACT
Source organism: Chrysomela aeneicollis (assembly GCA_029955515.1). Classification (NCBI taxonomy): domain Eukaryota; kingdom Metazoa; phylum Arthropoda; class Insecta; order Coleoptera; family Chrysomelidae; genus Chrysomela; species Chrysomela aeneicollis. The sequence continues at coordinate 13,606,359 of JARUHQ010000010.1, forward strand.
ATTAACGTTTTCAAAGCGTTTCAGTTTATTCATCAAGTATGTAGTGACTAGAGTCTTATGAGATGATGTTTTTTCAAAAGTTTATTATCAATGATGACATGCGTCATTTGAAATTTTTGTCAATATAATTAATTATAAATGGATATGAATTGACAAGTTCAGCCAGAGATTAGAGTGAAATAATATGTCTGCCCTAGTGTTGTCTTTTTCATCAAGATTGCAACTTAAAATAATGAAGGAAGAAGACTTATAAAACCTGTATATAAGTGATTTGTTCTTCTTGTAGTTTGTTTTCGTTATTCCGATTATTTCGAATATTTCAATAATTCCAAATAATTCACTTTTCAGGACAGTCGTTCAAAGTTTTTGAAAGTTTTTGGGTCGTATCTTTCACATTTCAACAATTATTTCAATTCTGAATGAACTAATCGAATAGTTTTTATGTCTACAACTCATAAGTTTTATATAAAAATGTGAACATAAAGTTTATCTGAGTGGAGAGTGGTGTATTGGATTTCGAAAAAAAAGGGATATCTTGAGATATGATTGGTTTATTTTGAAAAAGGCTAGGTTTTTCATCTACTCGCCAATTATTGTGCTTAGGAAAATTCTCCAATGTATATCTTCAGATATGTCGGTTTTTTTTCATCTAGATATTCAAATTTGCTCTCTATAACCAGGCTTATAGCCTTATTCTGAATTGTTTACAATTAATTTCGTGCCCTTATTGACGATTATACAATGGTTATTCTTCATTTTAGACACAAAATTCTCTATCGATTGGTATAAATAACTCATTTTGGCAAAAAAAGAGATATGACCTTTTGCCTTTTAGCCACAGAATTGTCATATTAGTCTTCTTCTCTTTTTTTTTCGTCCCAAACATTTTCATCATTTTAAGTTGCAATCTTGATGACAAAGATAACACTAGGGCAGACATATTTTTTCTCTCTCGACGCTGGCTGAACTTGTCAATTCCTGAATGTAATATTTGATTTTCGTTTCATTCTTAGACCAAGTGTATAAATTATTGCATTCCTTGACTACTGGTAGAGGATTTTCAATGGTATCGATTGAAGCTTCAAGATCACCTAACACACTTTTGACGAGTTTATATCAAGTGCCAAGTCGGGCTAAGTTCTGGAGTGTAGTTGAACAACTTGTTTTGGAGCAATTTTCCACAGGGGAAAGAGCAGTTGTAGTTAATTAATCAAAGAAAATACCAGACAATTTCCAGGGATAGAGGTACGGAAAACTGTTAAGAATCCTGAAAGGTTCCTAACATCTCCTCATGTATAGAAGGGAAAGTGTAAATTAAAATCGCCGTGTATCGTATGAAAGAAAATGTAATATTTATACTGTTGAGTCTGTCCAATAATGAAGAATGATCTTGTTAAATTTTCTGATTAAAATCGAATTTCCTGAGCTCAAATTTCAGTATACACTCCTCATTATAATTATTGTGAAATTCTGAGGAACGATTCAAGAGTTTCTGTTCCTCTGATGCGCACTACTCATAAATATGGGATTTGTTTGCGAGCTATACTACTTCATTTTATTCTTCTTTTCTGCAGTTTCCAGTTTCAATTTCCACAAATGAAGCTATTGTCGTCCATTACACTTGGACGTTCTCGTTTCTTATTGATCTATCTGAAGGCAAGCTGCTTCAGTGGCTTCGGCAAAATATTGGTAATGGGGGCTAATAGAAATAGATATTCACAATAATTGACCGATTACAATAGCTGGAACTCGAGCTGGAATAAGCAAAAATGATTTCCATTTCCAAGACTGGCAATGATTTTTTTTGTAGAACAGACGATTTGTCTGGGCATGTCGATAAAGGCAATCACGAAAGCAATGATTTTCCTTCCACTTTGTTTTTGTTTTATTCATAATATTCTCCAGTCAGTCCCTTCACAGTAGATTATTTCGATAGAATCTTTATTGATAATAATAAACATCACAAACGTACCAAAACCTTAGTTAAGTCTACTATTCATAGTAACGATATCCGGCATACGATAGATCTACTGACGTTCTCTATCATACAGAGATTTTTTTGGAGTGTTCATACATACGAAATTGTCTAGTTATAAACTTATAAGGGATATTTCTCTGAAACCAGGAACTTTAGTGTATTGACAGTATCTAGATTGATATTATCTTTTCCGTAAATGATATTGAAAAATACCAAACAGTATGCATCATCAATCTTATCAAAATACTTATTGGAAAGAAATATTTTGAACAAGACTTCGAAGAACAATGTGATGTTAAAGGTTATAAGGTAAATAAATAATCAATGCACCTTTGAGAATTGCTTCAAATTTATCTCGTAGTAGTAGGAAGAATATTTTTTTTCTTTTCAGTCGGAGTGCTAAAAGACTCAATAATAACATACTGTTCGCTTCATCATACCATTGTGTATATTAGTTTTCTTTCATTTTTCAGGTAAAAAATACACGATCGCTGCAAAAAAGTTAAAACAAATTCAACTTTCCCGACGTCGGACAATAAGTAGAAAGTTTCAGAAAAAGTCCCGCCAAAATTTATTCAAAAAACCAATAGTAGCATTTTCTGATTATCGCATCGTCGGATACCGTATCTGTGAACTACTATAATTATTAACGTCAGTAACGAAAGCATGATACGTCATGTACAAGCATAGTAGGTACGTTAGATACAAAATAATATTTTTCTATTTTGGTTGTATAATGAAGTCATTGTGCAACGCAAATGCGTGTCGAAATAGCCTCTATTTCGATACGCATTTTTTATTATTCGGAGATTGGTACAATCGAACTGTCAAATGAAAGTCAGAAGAGTTAGGCCCAGTCTACTTTTGAGCGATTTGGATTTGGTGATATCAGCAGTGAAAAACTCAATGTTTTTATTGGTAAATTTTAATTCAGAGTGTAATTTGATTTAAATTAACCAATAAAAACAATAACAACATTGAATTTTTCACCGCTGGTATTGCATAAATCAAAATCGCTCAACTGTAAACTGGGCTTTACGCTTGTGCGTCAGATTTTGATTATTTCAATGTCATCATTGTTACCAATCGAAGATGTTTCTGTTATTTATCGATATCAAATTCATTTTTTCCTTCAAATCAAATCAAAATAGAAAAAATTGTATATGACACACTTTTTATAAGACACGTTGTCGCACTTGTTCACTTGGAGCACTCCTCGCTTCGCTCGTCGTACTCCAAATAACGCGTTCGACAAAATAGCGTCTTATAAAACTTGTATCATAATATACTATTAATCATTTTCTATTTATTTTCGCATCGCCGTTGTCAATGAAACCATAAAGCTTGGAATGTAACTCGATTGTTAGGTGATTTTTATAGTCGAGGACATTGCTAGGTGACGAGGCGTTAGCCGAGTCAACCGCAATATCAGAGACGGTGTTGAATTGGTAGCTATATAATTGAATCATTGTGATAGGAGAGTACTCTTCTGGTGTGAGATCGAATCATGTTATTTCGAATGATGTTATTTTTTATAATTTGGAATCGAAAAATGCAGATCTTTCTTTTGGCAGAACAACCTTGAAGTTAATAAATAAGTCTGAATACATCAATGAATGAGGTATTAGAATATATTGATCAAACCTGAAAAAATATGATTAATCCAATACTATTGAGTATTCCATAACCTATATATTATGGTTTCTCTCGCAGAATGTTATATCAGGGTATTGGAGGTATCTGAAGAATCTTATTGATATTAATAATGAGATTCAAGTTGAACAAATGCGATGTAAGACGAAATAGCAATAATTTTGTGGAGTGATTTTCGCTTCTATTGTGATGATAGGTTATGAGATTTTGGAAAAAATTTAATTCAGTGATTGCAAAGTATTCAAAATTCTCAAGACCAAGAGTAGGTGTGAAGTGTTTCTCATAAAAGTTGTTTCAACGAGAAAAAGTCGCGAGGAAAAATGTTTTTTTCAACCTAAATATCAAATAGGAATAAACCTTGGTTGGAACGTCTTTCTATCGAAAGAAAATCTATGGAAAAACATTATATTTCATCTTTCATCGCACTAAATAAAAATATGTAATAACTACCACTTTCGATAAGTTGTTGAACACGGTGTTTCAACGTTGATTTAACGTTTATCGTATTTTAAAAAACGCATTTCTGTAAATAATGCAACATGTTATTCAAGGACATTTTTCCAACGATTGTATAAACTCTTTAATGATATTGTTACGAACTGCTGGCATTTCCGAGAAGGTCGGAATTCATCATCCCGACGCGTGACTCACAGCGGAGGCATCGGTCGCAGACGCACCGCTATAATTAGCGGATGATTCATTGCCGTCGAACATGAAAAATACTTTCAGTTTATTCCTGTTATTTCTGGACAATGATGTTTTTACCTATATAAGATTTGTAGAGCGAATATCGTTGTGATTTAACTAAGTGTTTATTGAGTTGTATTTAGTGTGTTTAGTGAAATAAACTGTTCAGTTTTGTACTGAGTGTTTAAAATTCACGAAGCCAAGTGGAAATATCGTAACAATATTGTTGTACGTTGAATTTACGCCAGTACTTTACTACGTGAATAATAAAATTCTAAAATTCGCAGTTGGAGTCCATGCTTTTAATAGCAATTAATCCTGTATAAATGAAAAGTTTTTATACAAACAACATTAGACACCAACGATAACATAAATTGATTCAGCTGATACGTAGATATACAAAACCTCCAAACTAATTCCAAACTATAAAACAATTTCAGTTTATTGACAGGCTGTTTGAACTGTCCGTGTGACCAACTATGTTTCCAATTATTTGTTGATGATTTCTGATGAGTCTGCATTTGAGTGGGGATCGCTCAAATCCAGAATCGTGGTTTTTCATTGAGTTCACCCCTCAATGGCCTCAATGTATATTCTTTTTCAGAGAAAATATGAAGTACAGTACCTACGACTCATTCTCTAGCTAAGTACTAATAAAAAAACTTCTTCAAGCACTCACGAAAAACTACATGCTTTCAAAAATGCTCTTCGGAATTTAATAGTGGTCGTACATCAGATTCGAAAAAGAAGAAAATTTATTCTGATACTGCTCGATAGGTTGTTTGCTATCATTATGATACAAGTGTTGGTCAATTTGAGTCAAAACACAATCTAAATTGAAATCTACCAATAACAACATCGAGTTTTTCACTGCTAGTATTACCAAATTCGAAATCTATCAGTAGTAAACTGGGCCTACTTTCATTTGACAGTTCGATTTTACCAACTTCCGAAGAATAAAAAACGCGTATCGAAACATACGATATTATACAAAACGCATTTGCGTTTCATAATGACTTCATCAAAGATCCAAAATAGAAAACCTGTCTTATAAAACGTGTGTAATACACAATTTTTTCTATTTTGCATTGATTTGAAGTCTTTTATTGAAATGAAAATGATTGAATATCGCTGAATTCATTTGACAGTTCGATTGTACCAACCTCCGAATAATAAAAAATACGTAATGTTAGAATTTGTTCAAGATTTGCTTTGATTTTTATAAAAAAATAAATGACATGGTATATTATTTTTAATAGTTTGGAACTTTGAAAGATAAGAAATAGTTGAATGTAATTAGATATAAATAGATACGAGAAAAAGTAAAAAAGCAAGAATTTTATTTACAATTGATCCAGATAAATTGACACTTTTGATATTACTACAGAAAAGCCATATTTTGGAAATCTTCAAATATAACCAATTCATAATCGATGAGATCTGGGCATGCATCTATCTCACTTAAAAATTATTCAGCAAAAAGTCTTGAAATATCTCTGTTCCAAAAGTTGATGGCATTTATCCTAAAGTCTGATATCAACATGATTAATTTCTCTTTAGATTTCAGACGACTTACTACTTTCTCTTCGAAATAGGTCGAATGTTATATTAGACTGCAGCCTTATTCTGAATTTGATAAATTTTCATTTTCCTAGACTTCCTTCCCACAAAGCAATAACTCTTTTTATATTCCAGGAAAATAAAATTGCACGCACACGTGAATAAGATATGCTGTTCTTATACTAAGGTGTATGAAATGTTTGATATATTCTGCTGTCGTGTAGCCCCAACAAAGAAATAATTGTTCCAATTGCTTTCGTTTAGACTAGTTTATATTGTGACAGTCAGCTATTCTGTATAATTATAACTAACAAGAGTCACTTCTTCAGATGATGTGCCTAATCTAATTCATTTTCCTGTTGGTATGCACAGCTCACTAAAAAAATCAAAATTCCAGACAGTGGAAAAAATTTCAGAATTTCTACCCATTATTGCAGTGGAAGAAAATCTTTCGTATTCAAACATTTGCATTATTTTCTTGCTTCATAATATAAGGTCGACCAATACCTAAATCACATCTTCATGGGCACTTTTTGCAATCTTGTTTTTGAATTCGACTTTTTGGCATTTTCGTGGCAATTAATTTTTTTTTTTTCAAATACAGAGATGCATCTTTTTACTAATAGTGATATCATAATCACTCTTTTGACCATTTGTAGCTATCAATGTAACGAGATTATTGAAGATTTTTAATAGTCGAGGACATTGCTATGCTACGAGGCGTTAGCCGAGTCAACCGCAATGTCCGAGACGGTGTTAAATCGCTAATAATCAAGTTGCATTCAAAGCTTTATCGTATCATTGACAACGACGAAGCGAAAATAAATAATATTATTTGGTATCTAACGTATTATTGTGCTTTTTCCTAACTTATTATGATGCTTTCGTGAATAACGAAAATTATAGTTACTAATGTATTATGAGTAACTAAGGTTTTGGTACATGTATGATGTTTATAATAATTATTAACAAAGCTTTCATACAATAATGTCTTGATCTTCAATGATACGATAAAACAAATAAATCGAAATTCTACATTCAAAAGGCGCATTGTTAATTCACTCAGATCGTTCAGAATGCACATTATCAGGAGATTCGTGCATAATATTGAGTGGCACATATTAGGATATTGTCGAGCATCTTTATTATTATTTTGTAGTGATAAAGAAATTATTATGGCTTCGGAGTCTGAACGTTAAAGTAAAGAAATTCTTTAGTGTCAATCTATTTTAAGGCAGCATAGATAATTTATTTGAAAAAAAAGTTGATAATCACGAAAAGTAGAAAGATCGAATTGACAATCTGAGAAAATGCCAGATCAGTACACCTATCTCAAGTTGCTAGATTCTATTATACGGTATAACAACCGCTGTTTTATCTTTCACAAATTCCAAATTCAGTTTTTTCAAAATTTTCTATCGTGGTTTTTGTTTCTCTAAACTTCTTCGTGTCTCTCACCGTTCTCGAGATCCCAATGACGAAGTTCACAGAATATACTTACTGTAAACTTTGCCAAACATTGAATGACCCTGTATAGATCGAGTTAACTCATGAAGATATACCTACCCTGTATGGTTTTTCTTTTCGTGCAGTCATGAGACAGAGATAAAAGTGGAAGGCAATACATCATGAAAATACTCCAACTGCCACTTCAAGTTGGAATCATTCAAAGAAAACCCGTATTCTCTTCCGTGTTGCCACAATATGTCTGACACTTTATTCTTCCACACCTCTGGATTCGGGTGGAAAAAACTCAAATCCCCCAATAAATAAGCCGCCGGTGACGACATCGACTTTCCCGTTACATTTTTAAACCAAGGTGGATATAGGATGGTGAAACAGCTTCCTATTAACAAGCACTAGAATAAACTGTAGACCTTAGCCTACTTGATTTCATACCGTAGTAATATTTCCCGAAGTTATCAGAGATGGTGACATACCTTGTGTCGGTAAAACAGAAACTGTACTTCTGTCATCTTTTAATCAGTTTCATCTGTTCTAGATGAAAAATGACTGAGTAGAGTCAAAATATCAATATTCATTCCAGATTTATAGAAAATATATTGTTTAATGCCGTTTCAAGTCACGTCTGTCAGATGCGAACCACAGAAATACGTAAGCAACAGAAATCTTCTTCGATAATCGATCTTACCGCCATCTTCATTCGAGTAGCTGAAATATTACTACCTTCTCAAACGGTCTACAAGTTTTTCGCAGAAACAATTGAAGAGCTGTTTCACCATCCTATATCCACCTTGTTTTAAACGAATAAAATCCAATCTGTCAAGAAGGAGTTCGGAAAGGCAGGCTCGCTCTTCAACTCTTCCTCGAACAATTCCGCGTCGATATCAGTCTGTTGACAAGATTAAAATTCTCCACTGTCTCGTCCCGGTTCAATATTGCCAATTACCGAGTCGGGAATTTTTAAATATAGACATGGAATTTTCAGTGATCCCCGTTTTCATTAAACCCTCCAATTATGTCGAATTATTCAGAATCATTAGTCTCCTTGACGTTGCCTGCCCCATGACTTTGAATTATTGTAACCTCGCTCGTGTTTTCATAATAGTAATATCACGATGTTTTGAATATTCGAGATGATTGTGTCGATTTGTTGTTCACGAAATTATGCTCGCGGAAAATTGTATCGCTGTACGGCAACATACATAATTGAGTCATTTATAAAGAGACAGGATGATTATTGGAGGGTTCGGGTACAAACACGCTCACTTCTCTGGAACACCGTAGAAGGGTTGGCGATTTGTTTCTGTTTTATAGATATTTTCATGGGCGATGCTCTTCTGAAATATCAACAATCGTTCCTCCATTAGCAGTATCTTCGAGATTAACCCGTCAAGTTCAGTCTTCACACCCCTTCGTGGTCACTTTAGAGACCTGCAGAACGTCCCTTTCCAAAGACTCGTTCATCCAACGAACATCGAGACTTCGGAACTCATTGCCTAGAGAGGTGTTCCCCGAGGCATACGATCTCCAGAAATTTAAGAAGAACACCAACTCCTACCTTCTTTCCCTTGGTTCTCACGATGTTCTCTGAACATTACAGGATTCCCTTCTCGTGAGAACCAGAACATAAAAAAATAACTGTCAAAATAGAGTTATTAATGTAAAATATGGTAAATTCAGTTCCGATGCAGATATCGCCTCATATTCAACAGATGGAGCAATATAACCTGTTATCTGATGCATTTCAATCGATTGTAAAATCTGGTATATACTCAAGATGGCTAACCCTCAAATGTGATGAGTGCTGAGGACAAAAAAAAACAGTTTATAATACGTTTTCTGATTCGGAAACTGATCCTTATGCAACTAATGAAGGATCAGACTACTATATATTCACCGGAAGTAGAAATGAGTGATATTGAGGTATGAACATTATATTCTATATTATGTTCTAAATGATAAAACATGGTAAGAGCAGCAGTTACCATATTTTACGTTTATTTCAAAGTTGTCTGCCCTTATGCTACGGAAAGCATGGTAACAACACGTAATTACGTAATCGTAATCTTATATAGGTACATAAAAAGCACGATGTTTTCTATAATAGAAAATCACTTCTGAAATATAATTTTAAATAACCATTAATGATAATAATCAAGTTATAAATACCAATTATATCATTGTTTTGATTCAAATGGAGATACAATATTATCACAGCGTCTACAAAAAGCCTTATCATTTTTTACCAAAAAATAGTGGAAGGCTGGTATTTGTTTATAATGAATCATAGAATAGTACTACATTGTTTTAAGAAGAGAGAAATAGAAACAGCTGTAGCAACAGTTTTGCAAAGTTTCAATATTGAATATCTCTAAAGTGTATTTTTCAAGATACGAGGTTCACACAATACTTAATGTTCTCATCAGAATATTCAAGGGCTGTTCCTTGAGAATATCCTCATAATATTCTGAAATATAACATTCTTATAAACTCCTGAGATGAATTTAACTAAAATATTCATCAAATAATGTTTTCAGAATATTCAAGGATTGTTCCGTGCGAATATTCTGACAATATTCTCAGATATGACATTCCTATAATCTCCTGGGATGAAATATTCCGGGATGTTCATGAAATATTGTCATCAGAATATTCAAGGATTGTTACGGATGAATATCCTGATAATATTCTGAAACTTTTCAGGTACCTACGAATCGAGAGCATACAAAAATCGGGAAGATGATTCTTCTCGAATCTACCACCTTACATTCAATGAATTTATTCATTGAACCATGGTGGAGAAACTAATTTGAAACTGTTCAATTTAACATTTATTGTAATTTCAGTTCATTACCGTAGTTGGGCGTATTTCTTGAAATGTTTCTTTAATTCTGTCACTAGATGGCATGGTTCAGCCGCGGTTTCAAAGTTGCCGCTGTACAACGGCTCAGTGATTTTAAATACTTACTATAATTCGCGAAAATCACGGAGTGGGCAACCTCTGGTATCAAATTTTCTATGCCTTCCGAGAGTGATCAACAAAGCAATTTAGCATTGTATAGCATAGGCTTTCGTATTATTTTTAATGAAATTGAATTGTTTCGAATAATTTTCGGACTTGTTTCGTGCTTATCAGCTAGTTACTAATATTATTGAAACATGCAGCAAGTTCAAATGGTCGTAAAGACAAAATCGACAAAGATTTGTTCAGTATTTCAGCGTTCCTCCTACCGTACAGACATCGTTCCTTTGGCACAAAATCCTGAATATCCTTTCAGGATTTTGTGAAAAATGGATTATCACATTGAAAAAAGGAGAACTTATCACCACAAACATTTACATTTGTAGTAAGCACTTCCTATAGAACTGGATTTCTCAAGTAAATGCGAAGGTATGTCTTTCAGGTTAAATCAAACAAATAAGATCTGGTTTAACTGTAATTGTGTCTCTTGTTGTTTGTAATGAAAACCTTGATTTCACTTGAGGACCATGGAGAATTAAACCAAGAGATAGGCTGAAAAAGAATGAAATTCCTTCAATAAACATCTGGAAGTCATCACATGTAAACTTCAAGAGTGAGGGCAATGTGGGCTGAAGGAAATCAAATCTTTATTCAAAATGAATAAGCTGTGAATTGAATGAAGTGTCAATTGAAATAAATGAATTTGAATGACTGGTAGACCACAAGGTCTCAAACTTTTTAAGTTATTCTTGGAACATACCTACTCATCTATATTATATAAATATTTTTATTATATGAATGAAAATAATAACTTGTGTGCCTATTTAAGATAGGTAGGTATCTCAATATAAGCACCCTTATACTTACTTCTCTCAGAGAATTAAGTTAATTGACTACAATTCTTTGTTTTTATTTTGCTAATCATCTATTTTTGGGTTAGGATAAAATTTTTACAGGTTTACAGATAAATTCACACTTCCACTTCTAATTTTTCCATGGAACTATTTTAATTTCATATTAGAGCTACCCTAGAGCTGAAGTTTATGAACAGGAGTTTATTTATATGTGTTCGAGTATGTGTTTGACATCTATCCCACAAAGTATGTGAGCAGCTTTGAATAATGCTTTTCACTATTTTAAGGGTTTCTTCTGATCTCCAATATACTCTAGATACTTATTTCAATCTTGGCCATTCTTGAAATAACGAGAAATCATTGAAATACAAATACCTTTAGTGGCCCCATTGATTTTGCAGAGGTGGTTTGAAAAGCCTATAAAAACATAATAAATCCACGAAACTCACATAAAATACCTGTTTTGAGTTCTATAAACGATAATCTATCAATAGCGCCCCTTTTGGATACTCAGGATTATTTATTTCTTTCCTAAAATTCGAATTGAAAATTGACATATTACCATTGAAAACATATACCAAATGTTTGTTGATCACCCTCAAGTAAATTTTTTGACATTTGTCAAGCGCCATCTGTTGGTTCGTGATTTTCGCGAATAGGCTACACGTTCAATCGGAAGTCGCTAGATCTATGACTGACAGTGACAACTATACATTGTGGTAATGGAAAAGAAGCTCGAGTTTGCCAAATGTTATGAAAGTAAAGAACTATTTAAGGGTATCCTGAGAAAGTACTCAGTGAATCCTTAAGTATAGTTGGTATATGAGATCGTAAAATGGGCCTATAGAATAAAAGAGGAATATTCTTGAAATATTTCGTCAATCTCTTGAGAATATTTTGAGATTGTACTCGAATAAACGTCAAAACTGCTACGAATATGCTGAGAAAGTGCTCAAAAGATCCTAGGGTATATTCTGGGAAATGCCCAGAATATGAAATAATATTCTAGGAATATTTAGGCAAACTACTTTGAAAATTCTGAGAATGTACTTAGAAAATTCTAAAGTATGTTCTCAGCATGTTTATAGAATGTCCACTTTGGATGTCCATCATGCAATTTGAGTAGAATGAATAAATTTATTGTGAAAATATTCTGAGAATATTTAAATGGTCCATAAGGAGCTTCTATGAATATTCTATGCATGTACTCGTGCGATCTGGGATACTTCATTACTCCATTTTTAGTTTCCATTTAACTTCAACTTTCTCTCCTAGGAACAGAGTGTTGCCTAGCAATATACAAATTCATTATATGTTTTGTGTCAGTAATAGAACAAAAATAGACAACTTTTGGATAGGTTGCAGGAAAAAAACTAGTCCGCCATCTTGGCACGGCCATTTTGTTTTTTTATTGCCAAGTGCTTGAAAAATTGATCACATTTGTTGCTTCCTCTCTGTCACCCTGTATTATAAAGAAGTGCTAGGTTGAATCTTCGAATTGTCGCAGTCTTGCTACAGTGACATAACTTCATCCATGTCCAATTAAATCCATGCTAACCATAAAAACTCCCCATCCGTGCCCTTGCCACCGAAAGACTGTTCTTTCCTCGTTTTCCGAATCCACAGAAACACCCCCATTTCATGGGAATTTATGCTGGCCGGAAAACCTCGCTCTTATTAAAATGATAGCTCCCTTTCCGGGAAAGTGGGCTGCGAAGGTGGAGAAATATTACGGGCAAAGACCACTTGAAATTATTCGGTTTCGAGTTTCTTCTCATTCGGCCCGCAGCTGGCAAATAATCCAAGAAGTACACCCAACTTCAGATGGAGTTCGTCCATTGAAGTATCAGAACTGCCAAAGCCGGGGTTTGAAGTTGAGCGAATGAGGAATGTGCGGGACATTCTTCGTATACCTACTTGATGCTGTGCTTGCCTCATTTTATGCGCTCGATGGTTTGGAGCTATTGAAAATGAGCTTGTTTCACGAGAAAAATTCATCATCTGAAAGGTCTGATTCAAGAGAGTCTTGACGTATCAACCCAAGCACGTGAAATAAAAAAGGGTTTTCCTGCATCCCACACTAAAGTCGTCCATTTTTGTTCTGAAATCAGCTCTAGCAGTTGACGTTTCTCTTACTAACACCAAAATTCCTTAATAAAGTAAGTAAGTAAGTAAGTAAGTAAGTAAATAAGTAAGTAAATAAGTAAGTAAGTAAGTAAGTAAGTAAATAAGTAAGTAAGTAAGTAAGTAAATAAGTAAGTAAGTAAGTAAATAAGTAAGTAAATAAGTAAATAAGTAAGTAAATAAGTAAGTAAGTAAATAAGTAAATAAGTAAGTAAGTAAGTAAGTAAGTAAGTAAGTAAATAAGTAAATAAGTAAGTAAGTAAGTAAGTAAGTAAATAAGTAAATAAGTAAGTAAGTAAGTAAGTAAGTAAGTAAGTAAGTAAGTAAGTAAGTAAGTAAGTAAGTAAGTAAGTAAATAAGTAAGTAAGTAAGTAAGTAAGTAAGTAAGTAAGTAAGTAAGTAAGTAAATAAGTAAGTAAGTAAATAAGTAAATAAGTAAGTAAGTAAGTAAGTAAGTAAGTAAGTAAGTAAATAAGTAAGTAAGTAAGTAAGTAAATAAGTAAGTAAATAAGTAAATAAGTAAATAAGTAAGTAAGTAAGTAAGTAAGTAAGTAAGTAAGTAAGTAAGTAAATAAGTAAGTAAATAAGTAAGTAAATAAGTAAGTAAGTAAGTAAGTAAATAAGTAAGTAAATAAGTAAATAAGTAAGTAAGTAAGTAAGTAAGTAAGTAAGTAAGTAAGTAAGTAAGTAAATAAGTAAGTAAATAAGTAAGTAAGTAAGTAAGTAAGTAAGTAAGTAAATAAGTAAGTAAATAAGTAAGTAAGTAAGTAAGTAAGTAAGTAAGTAAATAAGTAAGTAAGTAAGTAAGTAAGTAAATAAGTAAATAAGTAAATAAGTAAGTAAGTAAGTAAGTAAGTAAGTAAGTAAGTAAGTAAGTAAGTAAATAAGTAAGTAAATAAGTAAGTAAATAAGTAAGTAAGTAAGTAAGTAAATAAGTAAGTAAATAAGTAAGTAAGTAAGTAAGTAAGTAAATAAATAAGTAAGTAAGTAAGTAAGTAAGTAAGTAAGTAAATAAGTAAGTAAGTAAGTAAATAAGTAAGTAAGTAAGTAAGTAAGTAAGTAAGTAAGTAAATAAGTAAGTAAGTAAGTAAGTAAATAAGTAAGTAAGTAAGTAAGTAAGTAAATAAGTAAGTAAGTAAGTAAGTAAGTAAGTAAGTAAGTAAGTAAGTAAGTAAATAAGTAAGTAAGTAAGTAAATAAGTAAATAAGTAAGTAAGTAAGTAAGTAAGTAAGTAAATAAGTAAATAAGTAAGTAAGTAAGTAAGTAAGTAAGTAAATAAGTAAGTAAGTAAGTAAGTAAGTAAGTAAGTAAGTAAGTAAGTAAGTAAATAAGTAAGTAAGTAAGTAAGTAAATAAGTAAGTAAGTAAGTAAGTAAGTAAGTAAGTAAGTAAGTAAGTAAGTAAGTAAGTAAGTAAGTAAGTAAGTAAGTAAATAAGTAAGTAAGTAAGTAAGTAAGTAAGTAAGTAAGTAAGTAAGTAAGTAAGTAAGTAAGTAAGTAAGTAAGTAAGTAAGTAAGTAAGTAAGTAAGTAAGTAAGTAAGTAAGTAAGTAAGTAAGTAAGTAAGTAAGTAAGTAAGTAAGTAAGTAAGTAAGTAAGTAAGTAAGTAAGTAAGTAAGTAAGTAAGTAAGTAAGTAAGTAAGTAAGTAAGTAAGTAAGTAAGTAAGTAAGTAAGTAAGTAAGTAAGTAAGTAAGTAAGTAAGTAAGTAAGTAAGTAAGTAAGTAAGTAAGTAAGTAAGTAAGTAAGTAAGTAAGTAAGTAAGTAAGTAAGTAAGTAAGTAAGTAAGTAAGTAAGTAAGTAAGTAAGTAAGTAAGTAAGTAAGTAAGTAAGTAAGTAAGTAAGTAAGTAAGTAAGTAAGTAAGTAAGTAAGTAAGTAAGTAAGTAAGTAAGTAAGTAAGTAAGTAAGTAAGTAAGTAAGTAAGTAAGTAAGTAAGTAAGTAAGTAAGTAAGTAAGTAAGTAAGTAAGTAAGTAAGTAAGTAAGTAAGTAAGTAAGTAAGTAAGTAAGTAAGTAAGTAAGTAAGTAAGTAAGTAAGTAAGTAAGTAAGTAAGTAAGTAAGTAAGTAAGTAAGTAAGTAAGTAAGTAAGTAAGTAAGTAAGTAAGTAAGTAAGTAAGTAAGTAAGTAAGTAAGTAAGTAAGTAAGTAAGTAAGTAAGTAAGTAAGTAAGTAAGTAAGTAAGTAAGTAAGTAAGTAAGTAAGTAAGTAAGTAAGTAAGTAAGTAAGTAAGTAAGTAAGTAAGTAAGTAAGTAAGTAAGTAAGTAAGTAAGTAAGTAAGTAAGTAAGTAAGTAAGTAAGTAAGTAAGTAAGTAAGTAAGTAAGTAAGTAAGTAAGTAAGTAAGTAAGTAAGTAAGTAAGTAAGTAAGTAAGTAAGTAAGTAAGTAAGTAAGTAAGTAAGTAAGTAAGTAAGTAAGTAAGTAAGTAAGTAAGTAAGTAAGTAAGTAAGTAAGTAAGTAAGTAAGTAAGTAAGTAAGTAAGTAAGTAAGTAAGTAAGTAAGTAAGTAAGTAAGTAAGTAAGTAAGTAAGTAAGTAAGTAAGTAAGTAAGTAAGTAAGTAAGTAAGTAAGTAAGTAAGTAAGTAAGTAAGTAAGTAAGTAAGTAAGTAAGTAAGTAAGTAAGTAAGTAAGTAAGTAAGTAAGTAAGTAAGTAAGTAAGTAAGTAAGTAAGTAAGTAAGTAAGTAAGTAAGTAAGTAAGTAAGTAAGTAAGTAAGTAAGTAAGTAAGTAAGTAAGTAAGTAAGTAAGTAAGTAAGTAAGTAAGTAAGTAAGTAAGTAAGTAAGTAAGTAAGTAAGTAAGTAAGTAAGTAAGTAAGTAAGTAAGTAAGTAAGTAAGTAAGTAAGTAAGTAAGTAAGTAAGTAAGTAAGTAAGTAAGTAAGTAAGTAAGTAAGTAAGTAAGTAAGTAAGTAAGTAAGTAAGTAAGTAAGTAAGTAAGTAAGTAAGTAAGTAAGTAAGTAAGTAAGTAAGTAAGTAAGTAAGTAAGTAAGTAAGTAAGTAAGTAAGTAAGTAAGTAAGTAAGTAAGTAAGTAAGTAAGTAAGTAAGTAAGTAAGTAAGTAAGTAAGTAAGTAAGTAAGTAAGTAAGTAAGTAAGTAAGTAAGTAAGTAAGTAAGTAAGTAAGTAAGTAAGTAAGTAAGTAAGTAAGTAAGTAAGTAAGTAAGTAAGTAAGTAAGTAAGTAAGTAAGTAAGTAAGTAAGTAAGTAAGTAAGTAAGTAAGTAAGTAAGTAAGTAAGTAAGTAAGTAAGTAAGTAAGTAAGTAAGTAAGTAAGTAAGTAAGTAAGTAAGTAAGTAAGTAAGTAAGTAAGTAAGTAAGTAAGTAAGTAAGTAAGTAAGTAAGTAAGTAAGTAAGTAAGTAAGTAAGTAAGTAAGTAAGTAAGTAAGTAAGTAAAAAAAAAGTAAGAAAAAAATCCAATATATTGAAAAAAAGTTGAATATATTGAATTTTTTAATATATTGGAAAAAAGTTGAATATATTGAAAAAATATCCAATATATTGAAAAATTATTGAATATTTTGGAAAAAAAAAATCCAATATTTTGGAAAAAAGTTGAATATATTGGATTTTTTTCCAAAATATTCAATATTTCTTCAATATATCGAAAAAAAATAATTTTATTATTTTTGTTTGACCCCTAGGCGCTTTCGTAGTTCCTGGGGCAATTGGTCAGCACATTTTTCTTGACTCTTTCTAGGGCCACCTTTGAAGTAACTATATCCATCAAGTATTGCTAAGTATAAAATTTTGAACTTCCATAGTACTTCCACTCTAATAGCATAAAAATAATTTCTCTCATTCTATTCTGAGTAACAGATTCTTGCCACCGATGCCGGTAATCTTGCGCAGCACGGCTTTTGAAACTGTTACTCGCAGAATAATATATCAAACAATGCAAAACATTACTTTTTCTTTCTATTGCATGCAATTTGTATAAAACCTCGTTTTAAAAATTGTTTTATAAGTTTATTTATCTAACCGATTTCACAATAGCTGCAGTCGATAAAACGCTATAGAGGTACATGAAATAAACAGAAGTATATAAAAAACAAGAAAACTTCAAGTTTATCACTCGCTGCCAAATGACTAAAGGGTCTAGGGTGCATAAAAACTGGTATTTCGCAGACAGAATATCCAGAAAATGTGATCGAATGTCGATTGAATATATTGGTGGTGCTGACTCCTTCCAATATTTATTCATAAGCAGCAGATCCGTACTGAAGTTTGAATTTCATGTCGTGATGTTATAGAAATATTTTTGATGCAAAATAGAAATATACATTTTCATATGTTTTTTTTTTACTTTTCCTTTAGTATTGAGTCTTTAGGCAACATTAAAGCTATAATCCATCACAATAACAGATTGACATACGTTTCTATTGAAAAAAATTTCTTCATCTGTATTAGGTACGTATATTCATACAGCTACTTTCAAGACTCAAAATAGTATATTATGATACAAGTTTTATAAGACGCTATTTTTACGCACGCGTTGTTAGGAGTACGACGAGCGATGCAATTTTTTCTATTTTGAATTGATTTGTAGAAAAAAATTGATTTAATATCGATAAATAACAGAAACATCTTCGATTGGTAACAATGATGACATTGAAATAATTAAAATCTGATGCACAACCGTAAAGCCCAGTCTACAGTTGAGCGATTTTGATTATTGCAATACCAGAGGTGAAAAATTCAATGCTGTTATTATTTTTATTGGTCAATTTAAATCAAATTACACTCTGAATTGAAATTTACCAATTAAAACATTGAGATTTTCACTGCTAATATCACAAAATCCAAATCGCTCAGAAGTAAACTGGGCTTAACTCTTTTGTGAATCTCTTGATTCATTCGGGGTTCACAAATGAATAATAATTAACGAGCTAGGGGGCGTAATAGCTTCTACCGTATGAAAAATTAAGTTTTTTCGGAAAATTTCGTATATAAGTTCAGAAATGAATACTCTCACGTTGATGCCAACATAATGGTCCATATTTTCGATGAATAAAGTTTCATTGTAGGACGTAAAATAAAGGCGGGAGGGGATCCTAAATTTTTTGGGATGAAAATGTCCATAAGATAAGTTTGACTTGACGGAATTCCACTAACAAGATATGGTTCAAGAAAGAAAAGTTTGGTGAATAGGATAAAAAAATATCCATGCCATTCTTGTTCTTATACCGCCCTCGCTAGGGGGCGTGTTTCATGAAGTTAAGAGTGTTTTTAATTTTTCTCCGAAATTTCAAATAGAACGGTATGATTATCCCATCAGATTCGGAAAGAAGATCAAATTTGCAACATAATATGTTGAAACCGCATGGCGATATCTTCTTTCGTTCAAAAGTTATGACTTAAAAAATATTTCATTAACAAATTCATTGAAGAAACAAAATAGATAATTGAGTTTTCGATTTTTCCAAGTTTCGTAGTCGAGCATGTGATGGGAGAATGAAAGAAAAATAATACTTCTTTTCCATTTCAATTCAATCAGAATAATAATATTATACCAAAACAAACAATATTTGATAACGCCGAAAAAATTTTTTATGATTAAATTAACATGGGGACGAAGTTTTGAATATTTTTTTTCATTTTTCTATGGCATGCTTGACCACGAAACTTGAAAAAATATTTGAAAACTCAATTACCTTTTTTTTTTGATAAATTTGTTGGTGAAATATTCTTCCAGCCATAACTTTTCAACGAATGAAGATATCGCCATGCGGTTTCGACATATTATGTTTCAAATTTGCCGAATCTAAGAAAATAATCATACGGTTCCATTTAAGATTTCGGAGAAAAGTTTAAAAAACGGTAAGAACCAGGATGGCATATATGATTTTTTTATTTTATTCACCAAACCTTCCTTTCTCGAACTATGCTTTGTTTGCAAGATTCTGTTGAGTCAAATATAAGGTATATACATTGACAGTCCCAAAACTTTAGGAACCCCTCCCGCCTTTATTTCACGTCCTACAAAAAAAAAACTCTCATAAAAAGGAAGGACCATCATGTTGGCATAAACGTGAGATTATTCATTTCTGAACTTATATTAGTAAATTTTCTATACATAGAAGCCTAGCGGTGGACGTATGAATTTAAAAAATATTTCCAGCAATTTCTCTTGGTCGATTTATTCTGAAAGATTTTTTCCTCAAACTTTTACGACTATTAGTTCCTGAGATACAGTATACCTGTTCACCCATACTGAATCACCCGGTACAATATACTGACATGCTGAACGACGTGCTAAGCGTAAAAGGCGTGACATTTTCAATTTCGAGTATATGCAAGAACTAGGAACTAACATAGCATCTATTTTGGGAGAGAAATTGTGTGAATTTACTTACTGAAGAACAAAGTCGTATCTGCACTATTGTTGGTGGAAAAGGAAATCACTTCTGAGAAAAATATTAGATTTGAGTTATTGGGTGATAAAATGACCCAAAATCAATTGATATTTTGACAAGACTTTTCTGAAACGAACCATCTTACTTGCACATAATTGCAATCACAAATGTTTACCTATTTAAAGTTTCAGTTCTAAGATTTTGTAGGCGAGTATGTTTTTTCAATGTATGGCAACTTTTGGGCAAGTATTGTATCTTCTTAGATCCCAGGACATATAACATGGATTTACAATGGTTAATTATGATTTTCGTGTAAGAAAAACATCATAAATATGTAATTTTTCCGTATTTTTCCCATTATTTCTTCAACTAGGCTACATAAACAACGGCCATTTTGAAAACCTCAGTGCGAATCTTGAGAGAATAAAGGTGGATTCATAGCTGCCTCATAGCAACACGAGTCAGTGATATGTGTTCTCTCTCTTCAATACATGTCGAAAAGAAAGATAGCTATCAGTATAAGAAGGTGAAATTTCGAACTTTGGCATCGATTATCTCGAAAACTAGAGGTATGTTCACGATAATATTATGAAATTCGTGTTTTTCAGGTCAAAATACGTAAGTACCAACAAAAATTTTCATCAAAATATAGATCGCATGATAAGTGCAAAATTACCGTCACTTATAATTACACGAGAGCTTTTTTTTGTCTAAGTTAACTTGATATGTATCAATGAGAATTCTGTTGCCTGGCAATTCAACGGAAAAAACTGCCTCTGATAAAATTACGAGTCCGCAGGACGATTAATTTTTACTGGCAGTTTTTCAGTTGAATTGCCTGATGGCAACAAAATTAGAATTATAAATGTCGAGTTCACTTCGATTAAAAAAAAGCTACAATGTAATTCGGTAAGACAATTCAATAAATATGAAAATCAATAAATTTAAAAATAAGATGTAAATTCATTTAATTCAACGAAAAAGTACGATTGTTAAAAACACAATTATTAAAAAAGAGGTTGTTTTTCAGAACTTTCTTGTCTTTTGTTGATAGTTTGCTGCATGCTAGTATTTTGAGCGGTGATAGTAACTGTTTCCAGTATATGGTACTACGAATGAAACCAATGATTTCTGATGTTCTGCATCTAACTGAAGGTACGGTTCTAATGACAAAGGGTTGATATTTCCCATAATTTTCACAAGTTTTTGTTCACCTATACCACTCCTGGACGATTCAGTTACGGCGGCAGCTCGATTAGAATGGTTCGTAATTTTCACCCGCTTGACATCAAGTCCAACATTTTTCGCAGAGGATTTGGTCCATTTAGATATTTCATTTATCCCAATAGGAGAATTCTTATACCATCCTTTCGAATTTGTTTTTTGCCAGAAAGGATTTGGAGTGGTTTCCCCGTCTGCCCATAATTTGTTTAAACAATCCTAACGGACATACACAATCTTCTTCAGTGGTTGCTACCAACCATTTACTGTCGGCCAACTTCTGGTGGCTGTCTTCGAAAATACTGGGTTATATATATTCAACTCTTCCGGTCTCTCTTCCACGGTTGTCTGTCTGGATTTTAAAATAGAATACCTTACAATTTGCTGCTTCTCCACCTCTCCAAGCCAATTCATAGGCACCAATGTGAAGAAATTTTCTTTGGAGGCCTACAGGTTCTTCTTCACTCCAGGACAGTGCCATTTCAAAAATGTCTTGTTTTTTGAGACAATCAGAACTCACCTTTCTTTTTTCTAGGATTGCTTGTAAAATTTTGCGTTTTGTGTCGCGTGCATTTCTCGCTTTCTTAAACTGTATGTCCGTGAAGTGCTTCTCTTGTAACTTTTTGCAGAAGTGTTCTGAATCGTCTTGACTGCACTCTCTTTATAATCTTCTCCATTGTTCTTCTTCATGTTGAATGCCTAGTCACATAAAATAGAAGCTAACTCTTCAGTGGAAGTTTCTGCAATGAGTTCATATTTTTTTCCAAACAAAACATCGCAAATTGTCGCCAAATTGACGTAGTTGAATTCACAGTATTGTCATTGTCCAATTTCCTTACTCGAATACTCTCCAATTCGCGACATTTCCACAAATAAGATTATTTTCTGACAACGCAATTTTTTAATGCAAAGATAATATTATTGTCCTTATTCATAGAAATTGAGTATTCTTCACAGTGAACGACTATGATGAAAATCGATATAAAATTTAAAAGAATAAATGGGAGTAAAAATACTAAAACTTGAATATCTCAAACTTACTTCTATACAGATACGCGTTTCATGCTTAGCACCGCAGTATATTTCTCCAGAAAAAAATTAAGAAATAAGTCAAGATAAAGAAATTTCGTTTTTTTTTTCTCGATATCAACATTTTCCAAATTCCGAACCGACATTTTGTTGGGAACCAAATTCAACCGGCTCTATATTTTGCGGTTCACGAGATCCCAATGATGAGACCCGAATTTCAACCACCCTGTACACTAATGTGATCTAATTTCGAGTATGAACATAGATTTGGAGGAAGAATATTTCAAACTCACCAACAAAGCATGTTATTTCCCAAAACCGTCTTTGCGAAATTTTCAATCGAAAAAATCACCGAGATTAGCGTGGGAAATTTTCTTCGACATAACAGGACTTCAATTTGGTGAACTGAAGATTGGGAACCCGCGAATTGTAGCCGAAAGCTGGCGAGATTCGCGTGGAAATTTCCCGACGAAGTTTTCCTCTCAAACTGCGAACACGCACCAAACCATCCTCGAAGTCTGGCGGCAACTGAAATATTGAGGACCCGGGAAAACTCGACGCTTATCGAGGCGCAGCGGAATCGGTCGAAGAGGAAATTCGCTATCAAAATGTGGCGGCTTTTCGTGATCGTTTCATGAATTATTACGCACGTTCTCTTTGCAGTTTGGTCGGGTTTGATGAATGTGGCAAATTGTGTTTCGAGAACTTTTAAGTCGCATGTTTGAAGGGTTGATGTTGCTCTTTCCGCCACATGGAAGGCGGAAACGTTAATCAACTTGAGGGAGTTGTCGACTGATACTCCGGTCAAAATTAGGTTTAGGTTCTCTGACAATCTCTGTCATCTTTGACAGATGGCGGTAAAAAATTACTGGGCGATTTTAATTCTTCTTGCGAAAATATATTCGGATGATTCAAGGTGAGTTACTATTGAGTTTTATTTCATTGTTCAGCGTTCATTATACTCTTCACTGACCACTGTTTTCAGAAAATTCAAGCATTCAAAGAATTGTGCTTCATGTAGCAACACGAATGTGGATTCTCGAAAGACATATTTGTTCCTACTCCAAGTGTTAATATGAGACAAACTTGGTGTTTTGCAGTAGGACAACGGACAACATAATCAGCTACATCTGCAAGTAATTGCTGTGAAGATAACTTTAATCTAAGTTAAAATTCTTATCCATATATTCTTCGAATATCTTTGTACAGGAACATCATGAGAACCTGAAGTGTGAGCACAAAGTATTTTAGTAATAGGTATAAGCTAATAAACCAAATCTTCACTGTCATAAATATAACAATTCTTATAAAAAAGCACTTCTGTAAATAATAAATGTAGTACGTACTCTATCTATGATGTGAGTTCATATGAGATTTATTCTTTACATTATATTGTGAATATGTAATAATAATATCAACTTGTGTTGTTTATTGAATATATTTTCAGATGCATCAGTACACTCACTTAGTTTTCCCAGACAATAAAGTTATTATTGGAATTAATTCTTCATTTTATGTCTCCATTTTATATAGTGTCTTTCACTCGTCTGTCCAATCATCTCATTGACTTCGCAGAGGTGGTATAGAAAATCCTACCTTATTTTCATTGGTTCTCACGATGTTCTCTGAACATTACAGGATATCCCTTCTCGTGAAAATATTTTGTATTTTCTCTTTGCAAATTTGTTATTCTTAACTTGGCCATCATGTATCCTAAAGTGGTCCAGATATTCATTCATTTATTATAATGGGTCATCAAGTTGACTTATATACGTAATACGTTCGAGAAATATATCTAAGGTCATCCCTCCTGTATTTAAAGAATTCATACCTTCAGGACATATAATGCTCAATGTGAAGTTATTTCTCACAATTGACCCAAGAAAAAGCTCCCTGAATATTAGCGTGTTATTAAGAAACACCCTGTACAATATATGACGTTGTTGAATAATAGTAGATTCTGTAACAAGGTTAGGATGAAAAAGATTCGATAGGAGTGGAGAATTTCAAAAAGAGTTTCGAAGTAATCTGTTGAGAGAATGAGAATATAAATAAAATGAGAGTACTTGGTGCCACCTTTACCTTTGCCGGTATCCGATGTGATGCGGAATCCTGCCTGGATCTGGAGTATCTGGATCCGGAGTCTGGCACGTAATTTATGATGACACTAATAGTTTCTCTGAGTCTTGCACCAAGTCTGATGACACAAAATTGTTTTCTTTTTCCCGAAAAAGCTAGGGTTCAGAATAGAGATTTCTGAGAGCGGTTTTGTGCGCACATTTTCTCTCACACCCCATGAGAGAGTCATACTGTCTTCGCTCGGGTTCTATCGGCAAGGACACGAGGCTTTACCAAGTAGGAAATGGGAGGGAATTGAATAAACTATATTACTTATGCATTAATTAAAGACCTGAGTTTGACAAAAAAAAATATTTAAACTTTTAACGATTAACTATATTCTAAATTGATTCGACGTGTACGGAACATAATCATTTTAACAGAGTAAGATACTGTATTTTCTCGAAGACCAGAAAGTATGAATAAAAAATGAATAGATTAAAAAATATGACGGTGCCGTCATTTACACGCAAGAGTATCGAGGGTCGCGGCAATGTGGTGGTGCTAGAGAACACAACCAATCGTCAAGCTGCATGCGAATGCGCGGGTCAGTAATGTACGAGCTGATTTTTAGCCATGAAATATTCTTATTGAAAAAATGAAAAAAACATGAATTGGACAAAAATATCAAACATAGTTTGAAATTGAATGTCTGGTAGATAACGAGCAGAAAACAACTACTTTCCTGGCAAATTCCACACAGTACATTGAATTATATCTGCTCGTAGTCCAAGCAAAGATTCACACTGTGAATGCAGTTCGCAAATGTTTCTTTCTTCCTAGGACGTGACAAATTCGCATCGAGACAGGCACGCTTAACAACCTACAGACCGGTTTCGGGCTTATTGGTCCTCATCAGTGCAGGGTAGTTATCTGAGTAGAGACCGTGAGATCTCCACTCGAAGCGGTGCCTGTTCCAATGCATTTTTGTCGCGTCTATTTGACCGCACTGAGCCGCGTTCCAAGAGACAGTTGGAATTGGCGACACCATGCGGCAAAAAAAAGAAACACTCCAGAGATATAATTTCCTCGGGTTGTACTCCTGCAATTTTCCAGTTGGACAGAAATACGCCCAAATTGTAAGAGGGCATAAATGAATTAACAAAATAATTGCGAAATTTAATTGTTTTTTAAATGTCTGTAGACGAAAAAAGATAAGCGATTTCTGCAAGATCTTCCACCGTTACTAATACTCATGTTGTTCATTCTTGTTTCGGCGACCCTGTATACTGTTTTAAGAGTAGAGTAATGCACATTGTAGGTAGCTTATTTCAGCCTTGTTCTAAAATAGATTCCGCTGAGATATTTTCCACTAAATTCTGAAGCTTCTATTGTCTATATAGAAGGACATAAATTATTCTGATACAATCCAGTAAATGTCTTTTGAAATCCCATCAGAATTGGGACAACGAAATGCGAAATGAATAGTGAAATATACTCCTTCAATCTCGTGGTGAGAATTTTCTTTCTGTTCAAAGCGTTAGTACGAAACAAATGCTTTCAATGTTCAAAATATTCTCCGCAAATCCCTTCAAAACCGAGCAGTATTTCGATGGTTAATTGTTTTTATCCATCGTTCCTATCATGAGGCGACAAGAGCGTAACTAATGTGTTTCGGTCTACCATTCCGCATTTTGACAGGAGATTATTGTCCACTGGGATGAGATTTAGTTGATAGTCCAAGAGCCCAGGGCCACTAGACATTATTTATTTCAATTCTGTAAAGGCTCTTCTCGTATATTTTGAATCTCTACCCCCCATCAATCTTTTGTTAATTTTTTTTTCAAACAACCGAAAAATATTTGAAGATCTAAAAAAAGTTATGGAATTGGAATATTTTTTATAGGTACTATATCTGATTTCAAATATATATACATATATCATGTTATCTCTATAGATGTTGAGATATGTCGAAAACGCCACAATGACGTCACAAAGTAATTTTCAGAGAGACCCTGTATACGAACAGTACAGATAAGTGCGAGATAGTCACCCGGAGCATCAAAAGAAAAGAGCACCGACAAAGAGTCAAATGAAGTCATGAATTATTAGGAAAAATCGAGCCATTGTCTACATTAGGACGTGAAAAATTTATATATTCTGGGAAGTTTTCTCAAGCAACCTCAGGAGGAGCTCCTACTCGACCATCATAGCTCAATTTTATTGAGAACTCTTCATCAAACATGCCTTTACTTTGCTCTCTCTGAAAAAGAGTCCATAATTTAATATTTTTTCTATTTTAGTTCTATAATGAAGTCATTATGACACAGAGGCTGTTTCGATACGCATTTTTTATTATCCAGAGGTTGGTACAATCGAACTGTCAAATGAAAGTCAGCAGAGTTAGGCCCAGCTTACTGCTGAGTGATTTTGGATTTGGTGATACTAGCAGTGAAAAACTCAATGTTGTTATTGGTAAATTTCGATTCAGAATGTGATTTGATTTGAATTGATGAATAAAAACAATAACAACATGGTATTTTTCACCGCTGGTATCGCAAAAATCAAAATCGCTCAACAGTGAACTGTGCTCTACGCTTGTGCGTCAGATTTTTTAATATTTCAATGTTATCATTGTTACCAATTGAAGATGTTTCTGTTATTTATCGATATCAAACCAATTCCTTTCAATAAAATACTTCGAATTGATGCAAAATGAAAAAAACTGTACATGACACACGTTTTATAAGACACGTTGTCACACTTGTTCCTTTGGAGCACTCTTCGCTTCGCTAGTCGTACTCCAAACAACGCGTGCGACAAAATAGCTTTTTATAAAACTTGTATCGTGATATAATATTTAGTTTTATTCCTCTGGTTTTATCCTTCGATCATAAAACACACTAGATGAATAACGCTCAATCCTTACCACAGTAGTGGTTTGAAGCCAATATCTAAATCAACCCTATAGGTTACCTCATTCTTAAACAAGGATAGCAACAACAGATTCTCCACCAACCCGTACTTCCTTATACACAAGGAACTCCTCAAAAAGTACCCCACATATTCCTATTTGATGCCCCAAAAAAATATTCCACAATTATAACAAGACTCAAATCCAATCATGGTTGCTTCCCGGCCGCGTATTGGCATTCTTTACTACAGTACAACGCATACATACCGTCGCAACGCGCTGCATCGCGGTAAACAATGACCAAACAAACGCTCACAACATTCAGACATACCTTACTACAGCTCAACGCTGAGGCGCGTTGCAATGTAGTAAGGATTGCCCCATGATTACGCGAAGATACTTCGGACAATCCTTACCGCGATGCAACTCAAAATAGCGCCAGGCACATGCGCGCGCGTCTCTGCGGTTTTCTCCATTTAGTTGAACTTCTAAGAGCTTCAACCAAAAAATGTCACATGAAAATTATATTTCTTTGCTACTTCATGAACTCAGTGGTGAAGGAGGATCGTTAGGTATACATATCCCAAGGTGGATATAGGATGGTGAAACAGCTCTTCAATTGTTTCTGCGAAAACCTAGTAGACCGTTTGAGAAGGTAGTAATATTTCCACGACTTGAATGAATATGGCGGTGAGATCGATTATCGAAGAAGATTTCTGTTGCTCATGTATTTCTGTGGTTCGCATCTGACAGACGTGAGTTGAAACGACATCAAAACACAATATTTTCAGTGAATCTGGAATAATTATCGATATTTTGACTCTTCTCAGTCATTTTTGATCTAGAATAGATGAAACTGATAAAAATATGACAGATGCACAGTTTCTGTTTTACCGACACAAGGTATGTCGCCATCTCTGTTAATTTCAGGAAATATTACTACGGTATGAAATCAAGTAGGCAAAGGTCTGCAGTTTATTCTAGTGTTTGTTAATAGGAAGCTGTTTCACCATCCTATATCCACCTTGACATATCCGAACAAACAGAGGATCCACTTCAAAGTTAAAGATAGAAAGAGAGATGGCACAAGCCAGCAAAATAAAGAGTGCGATGCTACAGTGATAATAATTTTCAAGAAAATAAGTCGCTATACCATTAGAAACGACGAGTGACTATGACATTTCTGATACCCAAAAATTTTGATTTTTTAGAAAAGGTACGTTATCGAATTCATTTTTCTTTGCATCGAAATTAAGTGGGTGATGATTAATAGATCAATTCCGATATTTCTATAGGTTGGGACGGTTATAATAAACACTCTGTTGAGTAAATTTTCTTGTGGCATAACATTGTTATACAGCTGGTTCGAAAAAAAAATGGATACGACTATTGAAGTAGATTTTTACGAAAATGGGCAGTGTATATCTTTTTTTTATATATTTAATGGTTATAGTACACAATAATAATGTTAACAACAAAGCATGAATGTCATTACATGACGTGAGAGGGTTAAACTTAGACGAATATGCGGCATCTTTTGCACGTTGAATCGCGGTAAGGATTGTCCGAAGTATCTTCGCGTAATCATGGGGCAATCCTTACTACATTGCAACGCGTCTCAGCGTTGAGCTGTAGTAAGGTATGTCTGAATGTTGTGAGCGTTTGTTTGGCCATTGTTTACCGCGATGCAGCGCGTTGCGACGGTATGTATGCGTTGTACTGTAGTAAAGAATGCAAATACGCTTCCCGGCCCATTTACATAAAATTGGGATCCTTGAATCACTTCAACTGTGAAAACATTCCTGGAATTAATAATTTCATGAACAAACTCCAACAATTGAAATTAAAATTTTCCACCAGTATTCAAAACTTATTAGCAACGGAGGGTAAAGTTATATATGACCTAATTGTAGAATTTGTTATAGCGAACAAAATAATTATATAAGTCCTACAGTTAAAAAAACTGAGAATAAGAAATTAACGTAATGTGTGTGGCTAAAGGTTCAAAAAAAGATTTTCCAGCACCAGTGTCTTGCTATCTTGGATGGGACTAAATTTGACTAAATTGACCTACTAACGAAATTATCGTATTCATTTTTCCTAAGACCGAATGAAAACAATGTATTATCAAAGTTTTCTGAAAATATACATCTTTGATTTATTACCTGAATGGTGATAGATTCAATTTACTGTCACAACTATATTGTTCATTTTCTGGCAATATAAAGTTTCGAAGTGTCGAACTTGAGAAATATAACATCAAAAATGTCTAGTAGACTACGAGCAGAAAACAACTACTTTCCTGGTAACACGGAATTTAACTTTTTTTCACGGAAAATTCAATAGCGATACGAAATATCT